>JAPTHN010000003.1:63415191-63867691 GCA_026936325.1 Platynereis dumerilii | reverse complement strand
TTTGATTTATTTGAAACATGAATCCATTCAGAATTATGATGATTGGTTGTTGTATTTGGGGTATCTCTACCAAGGCCAGTGCGCACAATATCTGAGTATAACTTTCTGGTATAAGAGATGGAAAGTGACTGTTGATGCTGATTTCTGAAGAATTGGACCCGATTTGTAGTAAACTTGACTTAGACCCACTAGAACTGGTCAACAAGCCAAATAAGCAAGATTGAAGCAGGCTAGTTTTGATATGAGTTTGAGTAAACACACAAAGACACCAAAATGCTTTGCTGAGTTAGTTTGAATTAAGGCAGATCAGCTAGCCTCAGACATGCACGAAGTGGCCAATGAGCTTAGTTAAGTCTATTTGAGTGAAGGAGGTTAGTTTCGATAAAGGCAGACTCGGACACATCCAAAGTGGCCAACGAGCCTTTTATGGTCACTTTGAATTGAGGTGGCAAGTTTCTATATCAGATAGACTCGGACACACATAAAGTGGCCAACGAGCTCAGAACTTTGAGTATGTTTGAGCGAATGAGGTTTGTTTCAATAACAGTTAGTCTAGGACGCAAGAAGTGGCCAACGAGTTTTATTAAGTCTCAGTGAAGAAGGTTAGTTTTGATATGAGCTAGACTCGGACACACACAAAGTGGCCAAGGAGCTTAGTTGAGACTGCCTGAGTTTTGATATGAGTTTGACTTGGACACACACGAAGTGGCCAACAAGCCTTATTAAAAGTCTTGAAAAACAGTGAGATTGAGGTACATTAGTTTTGATAATTATGAGTTTGACTTGGACACACATGAAGTGGCCAACAAGCCTTATTGAGTCAGTGAGATTGAGGCAAACTAGTTTTGATATGAGTTTGACTTGGACAAGCACGAAGTGGCCAACAAGCCTTATTACCAATTTGTGACTGCCCAAAACAATACAAATTATAATGATAATGAATATGAATATTATATGACTTTTGCCATTTTGTACTCTGGCATAGTCTATCCTTGTCACTTGTTTTTTTTAGTGTCACTTTCAGTTCGCACAGTCCTCAGATTTGTTTGTTGTTGTAATAATGCTGCAGAATAATAATTGTTCACGAAAGCCTTTTTTTAACTGTTCAGTAAAAGAAAACATTACCAATTTACTTCATTATTTCGAAAAAAATCAGAAAATCATCACTTCTCTACAAGATATAAATAATTTTCCAATTCCAAAATTAGGACATATCTTTTTAAGAAAAAGCTTAAAATAAAGGATCCCAATTTTATTCAATAACTGTCCGTCAATCATGAGGTGCAAGATCTTCATTCACAACAATAGTGGCTTTGTAAAGGTATGTTAGAATTTTTAAATTACAGGTGTATGAAGTAAGTATGTTGAATAATGGGCAGAGACGTTGTAAAAGAATCAAATGCTAAGTAAAGACAAATAACTCAGAAATTCTTAGAAAAATTTATTTTTTCAAAATTCATGACAGTTACATACAGACGGTTTTAAAGGTTAATCAACAAGAGACCATTGAATGACTGGAGGGACACCTGGATGCATATACATTTATAAAACAGTATTTAATATCTTAAACGACTAAGAATATACATTCACATCCAGGCAGATGATCATTCACATTTATCTGTATATGTTGATTTTGTAGGCTCAGTAAAATATGAATATTACAGTATGTCAACATATTAGTTACATTAACCTATCAATAAAAATGAACTATTGGTCAATCATATTCATACTCTCTACCTCGTAATATCCAAGATCTTAGTTGTATAGATACTTTTAAGAGTCATGCTCGTAAATATGTTATGGTGCTATAATTTTAGATTTTTTTTGTTTTTGTTTTTAATCATTTAATTTCTAGTCATTATATATTGTAAATTTTATCCATGTTTTTAACTTTTTGTAATTATTATTCGAATTATTGTATAATGCCATAATGGGCCACTTTGAAAAACAGTTGTACTGAATAGTGTTACCCATTGTAAATATATTTCATAAATAAATAAATAAATAAATCAAGTGCTAAAAGTAGTAAGTACAGGTTAATATCATTGTGGCAAGCAGAAATACCTGCTCCTGATTGGTGGAGAACTGTTCAATATTCTGGCCTCATCAGAAATGTTAACTTAACCTCTAGAAGAGATTCTCTTCGGATCCAAAATGTTTGACATAATCTGCCATTATATTTTTAAGCTCATCTTCTGTGACTCCTATCTCCTCCAAGTTGTAGGAATGTTTTCCAAGTTTGTGTTGCTTATTTTCCTGAATGTGCCTTTGCATATTGTCCAACGCTTCTGGTGTCAAAGTCCATCCAAAATTGGTGTATATGTCTTTAACTGCATCAAGAGGATCTTTCACCATCTTGGAATATGATACAGCAAAGAGCGTGTCCTGTTACGGGAAACAAATCATCAGTAAGTTGATAATATAAACTGAATTGCATAATTAAAGTAACACATAATCACTCTCGTGTCATGGCCGCCTTAAGTTAACAGGCGGTTTGCATTTTTTATTCAATCGGGCATATTTCAGGACTATTTCTCTTGGATGGGGTTGCTTATGACTTCCAGGATTACTAAATCACACATTTGGGTGGGCTGAAAAAAACTTTTGGTAAATTGTGATGTTTTCCATGACTTTGGGCAATTTTTAACAAATAAAAAGTTTTTATTCCCAACTTTTGATCTGATTGGTTCATGTTGCAAGAACGACCATTCTGGTCAAAGTAAATTGGTACCTAATTTTCTGAATCAAAAGCAAATTCTGTAAAAAAAGTCTAATTTTGACCATCCTGCTCCAACGAGATTTGATTTTGATCAAAATTCCATCAAAATATGACCTTACAAAAAATCCATGTTGGTTTTGCATTGAAATTTGGTTTTTCAAAAAACCATTTTGAATCTAAAAAACCAATTTTGTACCGACATTTTTTAGAGTGTATTGAACAGATTTCAAATCAGTACAGCGCCAATTGTCATGTGCATCTCATCACTACGTGTACATCTGCCCGATGGGTGGCTAATGCAAAAAATTTGGTACGTAGCAAGTTGGAAAAGGAACTATTGCTTATCAAAATGATTTTTTATCATCATTTGCTTGGCATACTGAAACATTCTGGGAAGCCAGTTACGATAATTATGTCAGCTTTATGCATTTATTTAGCAGTTCCCCCGACAATATAACACAACCAAATTATATGACAATAATACTTTTATGTTTTACCTTGGGCATTGCCTTCATGGCATTTATTACTCTTGAAGTTCCAATTTTGAAAAAGGCTTCAGAATACTCCTTGCTATATTCTTTTGTTACTTTAAGCCCTGTCATTATTCCAGCCTGAAAGAATACAAATATTATACATTATAAACATAAATTACATCAAATAAATAGGGGATCCATTGTAACACTCTACACATGTAAGACCGCAGCTGATTGGTCAAAACCTGACCAAATGATCTATAACTGAAAATATTGTACCCATGCAACCAGCACACTCAATTGATCTTTTGCTTTTTTTATGTCCTCCAGCCTTATTTTCTAGGGACAATCAGGCGGGATGAAAAAAAAAGTCATAATCTTAAATTTTGTCATGTCAGCTTGATACAAATTATGAGTTGCTCCATTTTTATCTATAGGGAAAAAATCTGTTGGGTAAGGGAATCCGAGAAGGATCCACGGGTGCCGGAAGGAAGTGTGGACAGCAGGGCTGTCTGGGAGAAAAATGGCTCATCCTACACGTGTGACAAAATTATATCATAAGTTAGATAACAATTTTGAATGTATTCTTCCCAATTTGTGCCTAAAATAAAGCCTAACGTTGTTTTGTCTTCAAGGTCAAAAGGGCACACCTTGGCCCCTTGCCAAGTTGCCCCCTTGCCAAGTTGCCCCCTTGCCAAGTTGCCCCCTTGCCAAGTTGCCCCCTTGCCAAGTTGCCCCCTTGCCAAGTTGCCCCCTTGCCAAGTTGCCCCCTTGCCAAGTTGCCCCCTTGCCAAGTTGCCCCCTCTCGTCGCTGAAAGGGCAGGAGGTATAATTGCCCCCTGCCCCCTAGCAGTAAAATATGTCTGTCCTTACCAAATTTGGGCAAAAAATAAAGATGAGTCACTTGCCTGTGGAAGCATTGAGCAGCAAGACGCAAACATATTCTTGACATTCCTGAAGGGGAAGATGAACTTTGCATTTGGAAACACCTTCTTGTAGGTTTCAATATAAAGTGTATGAAAAGGAGCTTTCAACAGAGGTACATGGCCATCATTCAAACCTGGAAAGTCCAATTTAGTAAGGATGTAATGAAAATTGTCCATTTAGACATTTAGCACAGGTGATTGTTATCCCGCATAAACGTTCTACAAAGAATCTAGTGACAAAATTTGGCAAGTAGGGGAGACCGGGGCTAGTTGTCACAGAGGCAATATGTCACAGTGCAGACTATTTTGCTATGGATCGTAGTAGCTGTTAGGAAATTAAATAAATTTAAATGTCACAAAAATGTCATACGTTATGTGAATTTTTCGAAAAATTACAGTTTAAAATACAATTTTACGCCATTTTCATCATGTTTCAATTTGAGATACAGGCCAACCTCTGATTGATATAAATAAAAACAAAAATATTTCAAATGTAGATGACCAGAATTTAGGAGAAAGATAAATCAGCTTACCATTGTAGAAAATACACTTTAACGCCTTTTTGTAATATTCATAGACTTCTGTCCCGATGTCTTGTGGAAAATGCCAAATAAAATCTCTTAATTTCCTGAAACTTTCACAAGTGGACCATGCATGGTCCATTATGCCTTGTTGGAGAATGAGCTGACATTCCTCTTGCAACTCCAAATTCATTTCATGAATGTGTTGGATATTAGCAACTCCACCAGGGAAGATGTGGCCTGAAATATGGAAAGAAGTTGCAGTTAAAAGCATTACGCATTGTTGATTGGTCCCCACAAGCTGTTTTGGAGATAACATGATTTAAAGATGCAAAATGATCTTCAGAATTACAGAACAATAGCTGTAATTTAAAATCCAGCCAATGAAAATTTACTTTTTTACACTTGTTTCATCATTGACAAGACATTGTGACAGTGAAAAAATTAAAATTAAACTTCCTGACAGTTTTTGATGTTTTGGCTCAAAATGTAGCTAATTTATAATGAACCCACTGTTAATGGTCACCAAGATATCTAATGTTGCCAATTGCATGATATATCTTTTAAAAGCACTAATGTTGCCAAACGCATAATACTTATCTCTACAAATTTCTTAAGATACATGTATAGTTACGGTACTTAAAGAAAAAATAACTAGTAGTTATTTGGATGACTTCTCGACATCATAGTACATAATAACTTACTCCAATAGTCTTGGGCTTTTCTATATCTTTCCGTTTCCCGGGAATTCTCCGGTCTTCCAGGCGGACAGGGCTGGAGCATTTCGAAGGCCATGGGAGCTACAAATCTGGGATCACAAGAAAGCAGTCTGTGCAACATTGTGGTTCCTGAGCGTGGTAAGCCGATAATCACAACTGGATTGATTTCTGTCTGTACAAAGAGAAAAACATAATGCCGTCAATAAATTTCCGACACATCAATTTGTTGGTGTTTTAATACAGTACTTAAATTCAAAGTCACGGAGCACGATTTCACATTGTCTTTTTTTCAAAACGGGGCAGATGTGTAAAATTATTTGTACATGGGAGAATAAAACATGGCACACATTAAAGAAAACATCTTGAGAAGTGCATACATTTATATAGAGATTTGTCTCAGATTTTACGTAGTATGTGTACATGTATACATTTAGCTTAAACGAAGCGGCCATTTTCCTGAATAGTGGCCAATGGTGTCTGCATGTTTAATAACTAAATTTGATTATTTGTCACACACTCTTATCACTTAATTTTCTCATCATGGTCTTTGGCTCAACAGCAGCACCTACCCCTTTGTCTAAAAATAGCTCACCCTACCCTGGCTCTCCTTTCTGATGTCACCTATAGTCAAGACATTTTTTTTAGTCACATGGTGCAACAACGTGGCAGCACTGTACATGTTGTACATGACTTCCTGTTTGATCAAAACGTTGGCTTGGATAAAGCACATGTTTCAGAAAAAGTCTATTAATATAAAATCAAAATTGCTGTCAGCTGTAGAAAACAGGGGTGCCGGAAGGAAAAAACGGGCGGCAGGGGCGGTCGGTCGAGAAAGGGCAAATCTAATTCGCGAGACAAAAATTTACTGAGCGGCAATGACAATTTTGAATATATACTTATGGATTTTTGTCTAAACTCACTGAAAATTAAGGCCTAATAGTCTTTTTTCTTGGAGATGAAAAGGGCAACCTTGCCCCCCTTGCCCCTCCTGGCCAGGGGCAGCGGGGGCAATTGCCCCTCCTGCCCCCCCCTGTTCCGGCACCCTTGGTAGAAAACACATAGAACTGGTGTATTTAGTCACTGTGGACAAAGCCTATGCAAAGTGTAACCTTGAAACATCTTTGATATTTGATTAACAGCATTCAAATTTTCAATGTGAGTTGGCAAAAAATTCTGTGTTGACATGGCCATAGGAGAATTTATTTCTTACCTTTTCTATGAATCTGTATCCTACAATTTGTCGTGTTAGCAATTCCAAATATAGATATCCCATGCAATATAAATATAGTCTATGAACAATCCCATGTGGATAAATGGATGCATAAATGCTCAAATTAGAATTTCTTTGGCAAATATTCCCTGGCTCTGTGAGCCTCTAACACATTTTCTTATGTTCTGACAATGTCTAAAGGGGCCCTGTTACAAAATAGCAAGCTGGATTATCTTGTTTAGCATTGTTTGGCACTGACTGTTTGTTGTAATCACCTGTTTCGAACCTCAGTTCAGTGGAGTGCAACAATGTCTCTGTGAGTTCCATATGTGTGGTTGTGGGACCATGTCGTCAGTTGGTTTGTGGCCGATAATGTTTAACATACCTGATATACTTACTTTTGCCACGGCTGGGTTGTCAAGAATTGCCTGGTTAACTTCTGTTCTTCGTTTTGCATGGTCTCTGGATTGAAAAAAAGGATATTGCTAACTATTGAACACAGTTTGATGTGGCCTGGTGATGACAATATTCCCAATGTGATGCATTTTCTATCTATCTGAACAGTTCAACATAAATAAGACCCCTTTGGATAAACTTGAATAGTGTATTTATAGCTCAGTGGCATTATTCCTGGCTGAGCCATGCAGTAGCCTTCGATTGAGCCAACCCCTGTTTTCAAAAATCCATGGCTTTTCCAATGGATATGCACAATTTCACCATTCGAGGGAGCCACCAGCCGGATAAACTTCATCATGTGTCTGGAGAAAATTTGTTTCTCAATCATATTTAGAAGATAACTAAGGACTTTTTTGTAGCAGTTTTACAGTATAGGTTCTTTGGATGCAAAAACAAATAATTTGAGTGGAATTTAAACACCTTTCGGTGAATTTTTTTTTGGAAAAGCTAAAACTCCACATTTTTGAAAAAATGGGTATGCATACTCGGAGTCTGCTGGCTCAGAAAAAAATTAAGCAATAAAGCTGCAAGTACACACACACACTGTCAATATGCAGGCCTACAAACTGGCCAACTTTGTAGAAATCTGAGAAGAGGTCTTTGATATTTTCATGTTTTCGTAAAGGGGGACTTATTTTTGTTGAACCGTTTATTATGACCTAAAGTATGAGTCCACTTTATGGCACTTATATTTTTTTGCTCAGACTAGCAGTAATACTGTGCCATGCACCATGGAAAATACTTTAATTGAAGCATGGTACAGCAAATCGTAAAAGAAGGACCCCAGTCTCCAAGAAAGATAACCTGATACTGAAACTAGTAGAGACCTTGTAATTACATGCCATGGCCACGAAAAGGGGAGAGTTCAGCCTTGGGACCCTAAGGAAAATGCAGGGGAAATTTGAAGGCTGGACAGAAAGAAACTAATTGAGATAAACTCAATGCCATTATTTTAATTACATAGAAGTATTTTTAACAGAAGTGTATCCATGAATACCCGTAGACGAAAGACCGCTTCATATGTGCCAACCGATCATTTTAACATCACATTGACCAATGTTCACTCCTGGGCATAAAGAAGGACTTTAGTGGAATTTACTCAATCAATAGCAAAATTATTTTAATATGAATAGCTTTTGCTTTTGAATTTAGGAAGATAAAGGAAAAAAAAAAGTAACACGATTTTTCCAACATACCTCAATGCCTCCATCATTGCACATCTCTGAGATGCACTGAGATTTTGAATGCTATTAAGACCTTCAATGAACAAGTTCAACTGACGAATGAATAATGGGTTGTCCATTTCTTGTCTCTCAGCTGGAGTCAGTGGTTCCTTCAACTCCTCCAATGTCAATGGAGTTGGCTTTGCATAGTTTCCTGGCGCTGTCATGTTGTCTATTGCTGTAGATAGTAAGTAGAGGAATATATGATGTAAGTGTCCCAATATATATAGCACACATACAGCGGAAAACATTAAGGTTTTGGGAACATAAATTGGAACATACTTGACCTGTTCTAATTGTAATGACATTTTTAGCAGTTGTCAGATTTACCTGTGTTATTTCCTGACAGTTCAATCCTGAAAACATTAAGATTTTGGATTATAAATAGGAAAGTACTTGCGCTCCTAAAAGTTGAATGCTTTCATGTCACTCTGCCCAGCTATGTGGGTCACTGGCACCTGATGCTGGTCCTGAATATTCATGAGTTGACCCAGTTTGACTGGACATGATTTCGCGCTCAGCCTATCACTGGCCAGCTGACCCACTTGGCATCTAGGCCAGGGAATTGGCACGTGGTTGGAATGGGAGAACCCCATGTGAAGTGTTGTTTGTCTTGGAGTCTGATGCTTGTGGCAATGTCTCATGTGTCATAGTGTCTAATAGCAAAAAGACTGAATAACAGAACATACTATTTGGATATTCCAATCTATACTAGGCACAGGCATCACAATTGTTCACAACAGTTCTGCACCAGACCACTACCAGTGGTACTGGTACACCAAGGTGGGAAAGTCCCTGAATCGACCACCCTGCAGTAATGTTATGCCATTGGGGTGCAGGGTGGCTGATTCAAGGGAATTGCCCAGACTTTCCCACCTTCCTTGTACTGTTTGAAGAGGCCAGTGCCATGCAGGCGATAGAGCTGTGTTGGCAAATGATTGAAATGCCCGTGATACTAGGCCTACTATTTTGATAGTCAAATATTCCCATGATGCTGTTTAGTTGGAAGCTACTTGGGCAGACTAAATTTCATCAGACTTTTTGTCCAACTCATTGGAAGTTTTGCACCTGCCCAGCGTTCTACGGGCCCTCTTTCTGGTTCTGATAATATCCAGGAGAGGGTGCTTTATAACTTCTGAGCCCAGGAAACATTTACATACAGTGTACATGTAGAGCGCCCTTTTGTGTAACTACACAAATGGGCAAATCCAAAAATAGTGTCCAACCATGAGACACTATAGCAATACTATTTAAAATAGAACTTTTGGTTGCAAAAAAAAGTATGGGGGTGACAAAGTTTTTATCTTAGTACATTTCAAATTTGGGAAAAGTAAAGTACAAGATGTGACTTAGTTACACTTTTTAAATGTTTTGCGATGGATATTGGCAAAGCATGGTTAGGGAAGAAGATATTCTGGTCAATTCCTTAGAAGTGTACCACTTTGGTTAATTTGGAGATCACTCTGATGAAAATGAACACAGGATGTAGAACTCAGTAAAATGTATTTTATAATTTTTTTCAATTATATAGAACAAGTGCTATTTATTGGTTCATTAACATCAAGACATATTAGCAATGTTATCACTGGCCTTGGAAAAAATAGCTCAAGATATAGAAGAGAATCTCTTTCCATCCAAATATTCTTGATATTCTGCCAGGACTTAGAAGAGATTCTCTTTCTGTCCAAAATACTCTAGATATTCCGCCATTATTTCTTTGATTTCATCCTCTGTGACACCAAACTCTTCCAAGTTGTACTCATGTTTCCCAAGTTTATGTTGTTTATTTTCCTGAATGTGACTTTCCATGTTTGCTAATACTTCTGGCGTCAAAGTCCATCCAAAATTAGCGTACACGTTTTTCAACTCATCCAGAGGATCACTCACCATCTTAGAATATGATACAGCACACACCATGTCCTGTTAGAAGGAATGTTAGTGGTAAGTTCAAGAAAAAGTGCTAACAAAACTAATGCATACATTATCACTTGCTCAATATAATAATTATATCATGTCATTAAAAATCGGTTTCCATATTTTCAACCACTTTGTTTTGAAGTAAATAGAAAAACTTGGGTCAAAATGCTGATTATTTCAGAGGTTATTAAGTCATATACTGGATGAGATTAAAGCATCTTTTCTCGCTATCCACACAGTAATATATATTATAATATGTACAAGATGTAAAATAGAAATTGTTATGTCTGTACAAGCCCAAGGTAGGAAATCAGACAAGATTTACATATAATTGGGACAACGCACTGGAATTTCCAATCTTTTGAGTTAAGTACAATGTAGCTGATAATCATTTTGCCTTTTTTTCGAAAACTATTTTTTAAGAGCAGCCCAAGAAATGCTTTAAAATGACAACAATTGTTATCTTTACCTTTGGCATAGTTTTCATTGCATTTATTCCTCTTGCAGTTCCAATTTTGAAAAGAGTGGACAAGTACTCCTTTATATAAGCTTTGGTCACATCAAACCCTCCAAACTGTCCGCACTGAAAATATAAGCCAAATGATCCAAAGTGATAAAAGATGATCTTTTTATTGAATAATATTATTATAATATACAGGGCTTTGGCATCGGAGTAAGAAGTCGTAGGCTTGGAGTCCAAAATTAATAGATGACTCCTGACTTCTAAAAATAATTAATATAATCTACAAAAAAAAACAGTTACAAAAATGTGATTTGTATCCCAAATTTTAAACAAAACTTCCTAAACAAGTTTTCATGTCCAGAATCCTATGAAAAGTTTGTAGAATTTATTTTCTCTCCCGTTATTACAGATCTCGTATAAGTGTGCCGTGTTCCATGTGAATATATGCACAGCTGATGTCAGTATTGCAATACTGACATCACTATTGGCACTCCAAGCTTGAGTGTTGATTCAAACTGCTACCAACAAGTCACGCTTATGGGCTAAGTGTGGATAACAATTGATTAATCTGCATTCATTGGTATGGTTGTTTGATTCAGTTGGGGCAGGTGAAACTAATATGTTTGAGCCACTTGCTTGATCCATCATGGACATTCATGTTGCCCTGTTGTGAAATTTCTCCTTGAGGGCAGCACCTTGTAGCTTTTCAGCCTTTTAGGTGAGATCTTTGCCAAAGAAACTGTTCAGAATTGATGACTGGAATGGGGATGATGGGGAGATTTTTCTGGAAGTGAACATGGCGGTGTTGCATGGGCATACTAGAGGACCAGAAATGGGGGGAGGGGTAGTTGCTCCCCAAAAAGTTGGGAAAAGGCTAGACAAGGAGGCTAAGAATTTGATCATCAAATAAACATTATTGGAAATCAGTGATAAGGATGCGCCCAAGCGAAACTCCCCCCCCCTTAGGTCTTAAATTCTGAATGGTTTCTGACTATATAATTTTTGCCAAGACAGAGCAGCACATGATAACCTCTCAGACCAACAAATGAATGTGAGAGTGAATGAATTTGTTTTGTTGTAAAAGTGCTAAAACTGATAGCAGTTATACACAAAATCCATGCATTATATATAGCTGGTTATTGTAACATTTGGATTTATTCACAACATCAAACTGAATAATCTATGTTGAGCAACAATCTAACAGCTATTGTGGATTTGTAATGGTGTGATCAGTATGGGTTCCAAGTGACACAGCTGAAACTGTGAATATACCAACTGTGAAATCGCTATGCTGATACTGACATCACAAGAGCACTGTGGCAGTTGAAAAGAACATGGCACACTTATAAGAGATCTGTAATAACAACGCAATATTTGTGTGCAATAATGTTGATAAGCGACGTCTGGAGTTAGGTGTCAAAACTCAGCTCAGGAGGCCTAAGGAGTCTGAGTTGGCGTCACTTTTCAGAAAGTCAAAGGAGTTGGGAGTCAGTTTACTTATTACCCGACTCCGAAGCCCTGATTACATAAACATGTAGTATTCAGGGCCCAAGAATTAATGTCTATTTCTAAAAATATTGCTTCCTCATGAATCATGATCATAAAATCCACTTTTTTTTCTGGTCACTCGATGGCCCCCCTTCAGGTTATGGGCCCTGGGCGAATGCCCCATTTGCCCCAATGGTAAAACAGCCCTGACAAGGAGGCTGAAATATCACAATAAAAATAGCAGTGAAGCAACTGCACTTACCTGATACAAGAATGAGCAAGCAGACCCAAAAATTTCTTTGACATTTCTGATGGAGAAGATGAACTTGGCATTTGGAAAGACCTTTTTGTACGTATCGAGATAAATTGCATGTTTAGGGTCTTTCAACAGAGGTACCTTGCCACCATCCAAACCTGGAATGTTCAATATGTTTGGAAATACAGACAGATTAAATCATCAATAAAAACAAATACTGTCTGCGGTACAGGTTTTCATCATCATACACAAAATGATCTACCTGTCTACAAGTGGACTGCTCTTGCATTGCCACAGATCAGAACATATGCTGTCTTGGGTTGCCACCTAGTGACTAGTGTGCTATTCAGCGAGCTCCTGCGAGCGTCCACCTACTTTCGACCAGAGGAACACACACAATTTTGTGTGGAAGACACTGGGGCTATTTCTGAGTGTGCTGATGGCCTTGTCTACTTCCTTAGAGAATGTGATTGCCGAGTCTGACTCTGGTATTCATCAATGTTGAATAGAAATTTTGTGAATGTGCAATGAAATTGGAACTATTTCTTGGGACAGCAATGCTGTAGCATAGGAAATCAACTTTTGTGCCAGGTGGCAGCAGCATGCAGTTCTCAGTTTCACCAGACTGATGATCTACACTGATCTTGTTGCATTTCTATCACCAGCCTCTCTTATGTGGCTCCATAGGCGTATGGCGGGCGGAATTTCTTGGGGGCGAGCGACATTCGCCCAAATTTTGTGATCCAAATTTTATACTATGTCCAATGAAATTGCTAATAAACACCTGATTTTTAGTAATATTTAAGTGATCATCTGCTCAAATTTTTAGGCTGCTTGCCTGATTTTGGGCCTTTTCTCGAAGGGTTTTTTTTGGAGGGGGGGGGGGCAATCGCCCCCCCCCCCGCCACCCCCTCCTATGCACCTATGTGCTGCTCCGATATACAACAGCTAAAGAGTATTATTGAGTAGGTTGACAAATATTTTAAAAAGTCCATTCAAATAAAGGATACAATGTTTTGATAGTAAATTTATCTTACCATTGTAGAAAATACTCTTCAGAGCCTTTTTGTAATACTCATAGACTTCTGTTTCGATGTCCTGTGGAAGGTGCCAATTAAAATCTCTTAACTTCTTGAAACTTTCACACAATGACCACCCATTGTCAAACATGGCTTGCTGGGTGATGAGAAAACACTCTTCTGGTAAGTCCAAGCTCAGTTCATGCATGTGCTGGAGGTATTCAACATCAATAGGAAAAGCATGCTCTGAAAATGTGGGAAACACATAAAGTGAAACATTTTTTCTGCCGCGGGAGTAAATGTGGAAATACGGCTTGTTACAGTAAACACAAGATATGGAGAAAGCTTCCAAGCAAATAGGCCTACAGAAGGAAGTATTACAACTTTACACCACTCAGTTAAATGGTAAATTTGATTATGACTCCCGGTCAAACTTTCCATTTTTAAAGCATAGATAAATTCTGAATCAAATTTAAAATGGAATCTTTGACAGGGGTAAGTATCTTAATTATTTCTCCCATGACACACCTTCATCATTTTATTGTTGTTTTTAAATGACAGATAGATAGATAGATAGATAGCTAGATAGCTAGATAGATAGATAGACAGATGGGGTAATTGCAGTCCTCTAAGCGCAATTCTGGGCACTCATGGGGGGTTGATTGATTAGATGGGAGAGAGAGCAGGAGTCCTCAGTATGTTATACATATATACCACATGTGAGGGATCTCTTACTTGCCCAGCACAGACACTGATACAAGGTATCGCCAATATAATGTCTCTTCCGAATGACATCCAGCTGGGATTTTGCTCATGAAGGACCACTGAAAATTTCAGGTTACCCACTTAAAAGCAAATAAGAAATGTCTGCAATAAATGTATGGGTGTTTTTTGTTTCTTGGATAGTTTACATTTCCACATCACTCATCATAACTTACTCCAATATTCTTGGGCTTTTCTATATCTCTCTGTTTCCTTGTAATTCTCTGGTCTTCCAGGTGGACAGGGCTGGAGCATTTCAAATGCCATGGGAGCCACGAATCTTGGATCACAAGAAAGCAGTCTGTGCAACATCGTGGTACCCGAACGTGGCAGGCCGATAATCACAACTGGATTGATTTCTGTCTGTACAAAGGTGAGATCATCATATTACTGTGAATTACGACCCAGTAGCTTTATGGGAGACCAAATGGACCAAGTGTTCTCACGTTGTACCAGTGGCATCCCTATGGGGGGGCACAGGCCCCCCATATTGGACCTGTGCCCCCAGGTGCCCCCCATATGAACTTTCCAACTCTGGCTAAAATATACAATTAGTATAGTGGGTGCCCCCCCCAGAGAATCGCGTGCCCCCCAGGTGCGCCCCCGCTCGAGACCCCCCAGTTGCGCCACTGCGTTTTACTGATTTGGCTATCCTATCATTAGTTATGATCAAAGGTGTAGAACCGGGGGTGGAGACTGGGTAGGGCAGATTCCACCCTAACTGGCAACATTATTTTTGACATTAACTCAGGCAGGGAAAAGAAAAATTTGGCTGAATGCCCCATTGGCTGATCGACAAATAATGTCCAACCCCCTTAATTAGTCCTCTCTCCTACAACTATGTTTATGATATTGTTTATGTTGGAGATAATAAGGAATGTGGGTTGTTCAGCTGGCCATTAACAATCAATTCAAACATACATGTATATACGACGTATATTATACGTGTAGCTATTACAATGTCCAATCAGTTTATGGTTTCTTAAAACTAAAATTCACAGGCACCAAGCCTCAAACAAGAATTGAATTCAGCAATTAAAAAAAAACAAACAAAAGTTAAATCAGTATTTCATTTTACTTACATTAGCCACAGCTGGGTTTTCGACAATCGTTCGGTTGACTGCTGTTCTTGTTCTAACATGATCTCTGTAGTGAAAAATAAAACCAATAAAATTCCTCGCAACTGAAACATATACACAATGTGTACCATTTGCTCTCTACCAATTTGCTAAATGACCTAGTTAAGGAAAAAATCTTAAATTTTGGACAAGAAACCGATAAATTGAAATACAACATAGCTAGTATATGAAAACTTGATATGCAAAAAATTAGTGTTGCTTCACACAGATTATGGCACTCTGTGAGCCTTTTAGCGTGAAGCGTCATCTTCTCTGCATTCAACATGCACATCAAGTTTACAGACTGTAATGCAAATCTCCTCATCTCCAATCATGAATAGTTTGAGCTGAGCCCCATTGTATTTTGTGACCATTTTTCAGAATTGAACCTGCAGCAGAGTCACAACACACATATTTATCAGCACGCACCATTGGCTCATTACACCTATGACACAGTTCAAGCACTGAGTTACATTTATGTGTCATCCGTGTAAAAAAAATCTTGTGTCGCCAAAAATGCAGATATCTGGACGAAACTTGCTTTATCTGATGCAGAAAATAGTTGGCTTCCATAATAGTATCACTTTTGTTGTGTGTATATACACTTTATAGGTACGATTAACTAAAATAGGACAAAAAACAGGCAAAATCGCCGATTTTGGGTGACAAAAAAAATGACATGTCACCTTGATGTTTAACGCTTCATATTTTGGATGATAATGTTGTTTTTGCCAATTTTTTTTCTTGAGGCTCTCCTTAAGTTTCTTACCTATCATATGATATCCACATTATGTCGAATATGGCAAATATTTTGAAGAAAAGTATCAAAAAGCGATGCAGGGTAGGGTGACAATTTTGTTGTGATTTTCTCGCCTATCAAGGAATAGACAATTTTAATGTGACAATTGTTTCTCCAATTTTAAAGACAGAAAGTTTATATTTCACAGAAATATTCTTTATTATGTAATAGGACTTATCCTAGCTTTGATTGTCTGTATCATGTGCCAAAATGACAAAATAAAATAGCTTACCAATGATGGTTCTGTTAGTTCAAGACATGTCAAAAACATACGTAGCTCCGTAAAAAAAACTTAATCTCAAAAACTTCTCGAGATAATGCGATGAAAATCAAACTTCGTTTGCCCAACTAAATTGGTTACAAGCAGTTTATATTGGCAGAGCCCAGTTTTGGATAGTTTTTGAGATTAAGTTTTTTTTACGACAAAATTTTAAATGAAATTTTGTAGAAGTTGTAATTTATTTTCTGAATTTCGTCTAATTTGGAGTATTGATGAATCTTCTTAACATATATGGTTCTAGCAGGCGCTAAGAACATAAATGAACCTCCAAAAGTTATGTTTTGATGAAAATAAGGCCCTTATTCTTTGGGGTTTTTAGCTCTCGGCTATTCAGCCCTAGAGCTATTGTAATCCAAAATGAATTTCCCTAATCCTATCGCTCGACATATCTCCTTTAATCTGCCAAACATACCTTCAAAATTTGACATACCCTTCTATTTTCACCCGACAATTATGCCCGGTTATATATCGTCCGTCTTAGATGGCTCTTTGTTCTATTTGCCGACTCGCTTCGTAAGCTTTTTGCGGCGTCCTCCAAAAACCGAAAAACCATTTGTCGCGGCGTCAATCAAAACACAACCGTGACGTCACAGAAAAGGTGATCACGTGACCGCGCACCCTTGTCATTTTTGGCGCCAACTTTCGGGCGGGCAGGACTTCACAATGGCGACGGACAATTTTGGTGATTTTAAAGCATTCTGGACTTTATGTTGAATCAAACTCGGTTGAATTAGTTCCCCTGGACGTTGTGCATCTCCGGGAATCGTCCTGGCAGCCTGGAGACACTGACAACAGCCGAAAAACGATCTCGAAATTTTCCCGGACAATGCCAAAGTTGCCAAATCGCGATGTTTTCTTCGTGCGCAAAATGGCTTATTTCGAACCGTTTTTTGCAGTTTTACTGTCTGAAACCCTTGTAATCATCTTGGAAATAATTTTAAAAGAATTTTTACGTCTGTAGCTGTTCTGCAGGCTGTTGAATCATCCGAAACATGTCGGAATTTACATGCGGAAATTAACTTCCGGCTGTCATTTTTTGACAGCAGCAAATCACTGCATGTCATGTCAACTGCAGTGGCTTGCTGAAAATGGTTGTCTCGACCACAGAAGTGGTTGTATCGCTCTGGCAATGTTATTGGTTCAATAGAGGGATTTTTAAGGATCATTTTGGTATAAATTGGACTTTTCTACGTGCTCTTGAACCGATTCATGAGCGATTTGAAGTTGCAAAATTGAAATGATGTTTCATCGCTGGATTATCGCCCAATTTACGTCGTCGAAATTCGCTCGTCATGAAGAAATGGTGGGTCAGCTCTCATATTCAGTATAAAAAATAGTTGAATTGGTGTTTTGCTGATCGTTTTGATGTAAAATTCATTGTTCTACGTCAATATTTCACTTTTTTTCGGAGCTTTGAAGTTGAGGAAGGACTTGCAGTGTTGGTTTTTCTTAGAACTGTCAAAAGCCACTTAATTATATTTAATGCTTCTAATAGGTATTTTCCTGGTCATTTTGGTACCAGTTACGTTCATTTCCGTCAAGATTTCACCATTTTCTGCCACTTTGAAGTTGTGAAGTCAAATTGTCATTTTGAACTCGATTTTCTGCTATTTAAGCAAAATACGAACGTTATCATGTGGATTATTTGTTCTACAAGTGTTTATGCACCAAACACACTGGATTTTATCACTATTTAAGCGCAAAATGCGCCGATTTGACACTCGCAAAATGCAGGCTGAATCGGCGCACATTATCGCTCACAAAAACACGCTCGTTTTCATGAAAAGGTTGGTCTAAACTCATTTTTAATGCTTCTAATAGGTAAATTGGCATTTTCCTGATCATTTTGGTACCAGTTACGTTCATTTCCGTCTAGATTTCACCATTTTCTGCCACTTTGAAGTTGTGAAGTCAAATTGTCATTTTGAACTGTCAAAATGAAGGCATTGAAGAGCAGATCGACACTTGAACTAACTGTCATTCTTGATTGCCATTCTTGTTTGCTATTCACGATTGCTATTCTTTGATTGCTATTCTGGATTGCTAATTTGCTATTCTGTCATAGATGGATTTCACAACACAAGCCTCAAAACTTAGCATGCTTACTGCTTAGTTCCCAGCTGTCAAAAGTCTGAATACACCAAGTCAAACTAGGGAACAACTATGTTTTTATACATTCACATCAAAGCTCTTATATTCTCACCAAAGCTCTGGTATTTCTGACATTTCCAAAAAAAACTGAACTAAGTTTTAATGTACAGCCAATCACAGGTCCAAGCCTAATCTAGAGTGTACTTTTCACTAATGTATTCAAAGGTACCATGCTAGCTCATGCTCTTGTTGGGATGCATCTGGACAGAAAATCTATAGATCATTTTTGATATAGCCGTTTTTACACTGTCATGCTAAAGGAAAATTAGCTGTAGGCATTTTTGACAATGCATAAAAAACTGTGGGCGTTTTTGTCCGTTGCCGTTTTTGTTTGTAGGTGTTTTGACTGATCACCAATTTTGGAGTCTACCAATAGGCCTATCAGTTGTAGAAGTGCAAAGGTGACATTTGTAGGTGTAGTCACCTCATCTTCGCAAGTTTGGTGCAGTTATTTGACAATATTAAGAAACTGGGTGAATTTACCAGATCAGATGTTTTTGCATAAACTGACTCAACCAAATAAGCAACCAGGCAAGCTCAAACAAACAATAGGTGTCTCTGGTGTACTTCAGGGTGATTAACTTTAAAATTATGTCCCATAACAGGCTGTTTATTTTTCGAAGTCAAACAAAAAATACTAAATCTTTAAAATCCATTGTTTGGTCACATGACCGTCAATTGTGACATCACCATACCAGAATAACAAAGGTGAAGCAATGAAAAATGTTGAAAACTATTCATTATTTATAATCAATAAAACATGCATATATGCATGCTTTAATGCAAAAATATTGTCCTCTGAAGTAAAAAAATTGCCAGACTGAGGTGAGTTGCGAAGCCAAGGTGATCTCACCCAAGTACTTATCTTTCAAAAATGACCGTTTTCTGTCCAGAAGAAGTTAGCAGGTTCAATCAAGAGTCCTGTCAACACTATGAGCAGCTGTATTTCATCAGACATAGTTATCTCTGACCTTTTACTAGGAATGCGGGCCAGTAAAATCAGGGTCCCAAAATCATGAAAAACGTTGAGTAAGTTATGGTGATGTTTTCATTAAATCTTTGTAAAATGTAATTTGGCGGGGGATTGGGGGCGGCAGCCCCAAAAATTAACTATGGAATAACAATTATTTACACTTGTCAAATATAGTAGCCCGCTATACTGAATCTGCATGTCCATATCATTTTGTGATAAAATATCACTGTGACAGCCAGACAAAATGTTTGAATGAAGCTATCAACAGATGACAGCGATGTTATTTTGCTTTTTTTTTTCAAGTTTGGTAATTTTTTTAAAGTGTTATTTTCATGATCTTTATAATCAAATGAGTCTCTTTAAATCAAATACATCTCTTTAAATCAAATGCATCATGATTTCAGTGCCTTGAAATCATGGTCCTGGGTTCCTGGTCGTCCTATCGCCTGAGACTTCCAGATTTTGAGAAGGATGACCAAGATTTGATAATAATAATAATGGGCGTTTATGTAGCGCTAATTCCAGTAAACTGCTCACTAGCATTTACAATAAAATGACAGGCTGGGCGCCCTGCATGTGGTGAAGGACGCCCTGCATGTGGTGAAAGACGCCCAAAATCTGGCGACGAATCTGGGACCCTGCTTAAAATGATCTTTTAAACCATGATTTAAATTGCCTATCGTTTTTACTTTCTTTTCAGCAGGACAGCAGCAGAACTCGATGGTAAAGCTGGATGACGTGCATGCGAGCAACAAGCAGTTTTATAGCGCTAACTACAAGATATGTGACAGCTATTGCACATGACATTTTCATGGTATGTCAAAACAAAATTATTTGAAGGTTTTAATCTTTTAAGTAAATGAAATAAATTATTTTTAAAGTACTGTACTGATCATTACAGACAAATGAAAATTACTTGTGTGTTATATAATATGCTCAGGTTGTGCTGCATGATAATTGTTCAATGTAACATTAACACTACTTCTGAGGGCGCTATGCTGTTTGAATGCATGGACCATTGGCCCAAGGTGATGTCCAGCAGCCCATGTGATTCGAAGCAGCACTAGCAGCGTGATATGCAGCATGAGGAATGGCTTTCAGAATGCCCTTGTCCGAACTTGGACGGCACAAAAATTAACATGTTGATAATTAATTTTTCAGTAAAATTTCACTAGTCCGAAGCTTTTGTCAGGTGGTCAGGATGACCGAACTGTTTGTCAAGACTAGTGAAAATTATCTAAAAATAATTTATTGCACTTTATGTGATAATTTTATTGAATTACTTGATAAACAATTCATTTTCTATGAATTGCAATTGTGCTGCCGTATAGTATAGTTCATAAAATCAGTTGAAGGCAAGTTCAAACATTTAACTAACAAACATTCATCTTTCACTGTTTCAGGTGGACAGTATAAATAACATTAATGGATCATTGAATATGCTGTCTTCAAGCATCGATTGCCCTTTGCATCTTGAAGACCAATACAAGGTAACAATTAGTGCCGAGTATCGTGAGCTTAATGTCGGTATGATAGGGGAGAGTCCCCTGGATCGGACCACCTAACTTCAGCGACTCAGTGTGTAAAGTGTTAATGGTATGATGTTAAAATTCTGTCAGAAGGACAAAAACTGAGTTTAAATATGTTGTGCTGCAATGCTGTGGGCAAAGCTTGATAATTATGAACGCTGCATTGCTGTCAAAAAAGTCTTCAAATTTTGAAGTATCTGAGTCATATTGTAGTATCCTCGACTGGACCGCCAAGTTGCCTCGATTGGACCACATTTACGACAAAAAAACCTTGTTTCAAGTAATCCTAGCTTTTTTTGTGTTAAAAACTTGATACGTGTACGTTGGATTTTCAGGTATTCTTGTTATTTTGGTGGGATTCACTCTCCCATCCCCACTTTATGGATCGCCTTCCCCCGTCCCTCCTCCTCCGGGATTCCTTTCTCCCTGTGTGATCCCCCCTCCCCCTGGATTCGGATCGCCAATCCCCCCTCGACCTGGATTTGAGTCGCCCCTTGTACGCCTCCCTACACCTGTGATCGCCTCACCTCCTCCCATTCTAGACAGCTCCAGGTAAATATTCGAATTAATGCTGTTATCATATAAAGTGCAATTATCTATATCGGTTATAAATGTATATCATAGCATAAAGTTGTTTATATTTTCAAATATCATACACACAAATGTAAATAAATGCAAAAATTTTTTTAATTGTATAACAGAAATTTCAACTCAGTTATGTGATTTTTTAAATTTATTTGCAGGCAGGACATGCCCTTTGGTAATCCACCTTCTCCGATGCCCATGGACCAAGAATTGGACTTTTGCAGTCCATCCAGGTAATTATCAGACTACACTTAATGGAATACTTGCTGAAGCCCTATATATATCAATTCATATATAATTTATTACATAAATTTCAGCTCAGTAATGAAGCTTTTTTTCTCTACTTGCAGACAGGACATGTCCTTCGATAATACTCCGATGCCCACCAGCCCTGTAGCAGACTTCGGCAGTCCATCCAGGTAATTTATAGTAATAATATTAAAAAATAGACATTTATATAAACGCTTGTGTGAGATAGACTTATTTGTATCCACCTAGGTTTAATAAACATGTAATTATTAAAATAAGTGGCTCTTCAGTAATTTTTTTTCTTTTTTATATTTGCAGACAGGACATGTCATTCGATAGTCAACCTACTCCAATGCCCTTCGACCATGAAGCAGACTTTGGCAGTCCATCCAGGTAATTATATGTCATACTACATTTCAAAATGATTGATGGTGATAATTAAATGATATAATAAAATGATATCAAGTAACACTTGTAAATGATTAGAAATATACTTGTAATTGCACACACTATTGTCTTAACACTTGTGATACCAGTACTGTAGATGATTAGAAGTAATTGCACACATAATAAATGGTGATACTGGTAGTTACATCTTATTATTTTAATTCACTTGTTGGGTGTTGTGGGACTAGTATTGTAAATAATTGTTTTTCTACTTTTCTTTGCAGTGCCGAGATCTCCTTCGAGACTCTGCCAACGCCAATGCCTATGGATTATGATTCGGACTGGGGACATCTCCCGCCAATCGCCGACCCTTCACCGTCAGATGAAGAAGAAGACAGTATTCTACCACAACCAACAGAGCTGAGCGACACAGAAGACATCCCCTCTGACCGGCCGGCTTGGTCGACCGTTGATGGAGGTTCGCAAAAACGAAAGGAGAAACTGTTGGATGGACTTGGGTAGCCCTGGGACCCATGCGTAGCATGGGTCATGGGTCGTCCCATTCAAAATCTTGAGATTTTGACATGGTATCGGGAGAGGTGGTGTAGATTAAACAATTCTTATCAGAATTTTATGAAATTTTGGATTTGAGCAGCCCACATATTTTACTACTGACGGCACTAGTTTTGGTGGCATTTTCGCAAAGATTGGCATGGTAAAAATTACTTTTAAATGAGAGAAATGTCAAAAATAATTGAGAGACAGCCATCAGCCTCACTTTGGAGTGTGATGTCACCATTGTGACGTCACTGAAATAACCTATGACATCATAAACGTTTGTTATGACATCACTCTCTCTCATCCAATGGGAAGACGCCATTTGTTAAATGTATAAAGAAAAAAGTCATTTCTTGAACTTCACAGGGTGAGTGTTCAGTTAGTTTTACATGTAGAGATGTAGAAATGGGTGCCGTCAGTAGGAAATTTTATATACTTGTAGGTGGTATAATTGAAATGAGCATGCTTTACATGTATTTTAAGATATCCTGATTCTCCCAAACCCTGTCTTTCAAATCTCACGATTTTCCAATAGGAGGATCCATGACCCCTGTCCCCAGGGGTCCAGGGCTAGGACTTGGGTAAGTGTTAAGAATGAAAATGAAATTTTTTTTTCAAGTTAATTCTATTTTTAATGAACTTATTTTTTCATTGCCCATATAATGAAATGTTTATGCTATATGGTAACATAATTTATCATTGTTTAATATAATTTCAATGAAGTTGGTTGGGTTAACATTTGCTTTATTGTATTTTTTTTTTTCCAGCTATGTATTTTCTCGGAAAAATGCAAGCGGAGACACCACGTACTGGCGATGCAGTGTTAGAAATAAGAACCGGGTTTGTCCTCCAACTGCAATTCAGAGAAAAGACATCTTTACCAGAGGGCGGAATGATCACAATCATGAAAAACTTGATGGGCTGGATCTAAAAGTGAAAGTGACTGCAAAAGCAAAGAAAGTTGCCAGAGAGAATGTAAGTGAATGATTAGAGAATAACTGAGAGATTGTGAATTTATTAATTAAAAGACAAAGTCAAGACTGATTGAATATCATTTACATTTATCAAAATTGCATTAAATATTACACAGCAACTTATTATGTCAGTAAACAAAAGATTTTCAGAATCAAACTATGTTGTAGTGACAGTTTGCTTATTAATGACAATTAATTAAATATCACACTGTAAATTAAAATGACACAAAACTTATTCAATGATACTGGTTGAAGCTAATCAAAAAATTATTATTTCAGATTCACAGGTCAGCTGGGACCATCGTCAAGGAGCTGATTGATGACAGCAACGCCAAAGCCAATCTTCCTCCGTTGAATTGTACAACCAGGGCTGCAAACAGAGCAAGAGAGGACCTGAGACCCAAACACCCGAAAGATCTCGACTTTGTGGTAAATATGAGTGATTTTAGAATAAAACGTTTACTGAAGATAGAAAAAACACTACACTGTTACATATTGATAATGTTACATAATGATATCGGCTATTCATTAAAGTAATGACATGTTTATTTTCTTCCAGCTGAATGAATCACACCTACCTGACAACTTCCTAGTTTCGGATCTGAGAGTCGACCGCAATCGACACGTCATCCTTGCTACAGAAGAACAGCTCCGGTGTTTGGCTCAGGCCAAGACCTGGTAAGCAAATGAAAAGATTTTCATATTATATTATATATTTTCATCGTTGCTCGGGGTAAAATGTATTTAATTAAAACCATTTAACAGATAAAAACAGAAGTAAAAAGTTTAGAGCTCATACCCTACTGCAATTTAGGGCTATTCTATTTAAAAATCTGGGGGGGGGGTGGTCAGGTTACATTTTTGACCCCCCCCCCCCCCCATGCATCTAAAGTGAATTAATTTCGACCCCTCCACGCATCAACTTAGATTTTTTTGGAGACCCTACATGCATTAAATGCGAATTTTTTACCCACCCTACATGCATCAAATCCGAGTTTTTTTTGCCCCGCTCTCCACAACAAAAAATTTTTGACCCCCTCCCCCAAAACAAAAATCTAAACCCTACATGCATATAATTTTTTATAAAAAAATTTGCTGGTTTGATTGCTGGCTGTTAAATGCAAAAAACCTCAAAAGTCTGCCGTAGCCAGCAGGGGGGGGGGGGGGCGGCTGCCTCCCCCCCCCCATGAATTTGGCCAATAACTTGGGACAGAATAGTGCAATCTATTTTACTCTGACTTCAGCAAGGTTTACTGTTCTCCGTGGTATGATGGAGGTGAAGCTAGACTTTCCAAAATTCTTGAATTTATTCCTTATTTTCCAACCGGCTCTCTGCGATATCCATGATGGAGGTGGAGGCAGTTCTCCGTGACATGATGGAGGAGGAAGTCAAATCCTCCAAATTCTTGAAATTAATATTTATTTTTGGAAGGGACTTATATATTCCATTTTTCTTGGCCAACATATTCTAGTGTCTAGATGACTCCATACTGAGGCAGAGGCTTCTCCATTCAGAGGAGCATAGGCGGATCCAGGGGTGGGGGCACAAGGGATACCCCCCCCCCCTTTGTCCGATAAATCCTTCATATTGCTATTTGGAAAACACTTTTTTAGAGACTCCAATGTTATAAGCATTGCCACTCCCCCCTTTAAACTAAAAAAAATCCTGGATCTACACTTGAGGAGGAGGCCTCTCCGTGATAGGACAGGGGCCTCTCCCTGATATATATGACAGAGGCATCTCCCTGATAATGACGGAGGCATCAGAGAAGACTCTTTAAATTTCACATGATAGGTCTAGTCAAAATTTCCAATTTTGTTTCCAGTCAAATGATTCCAGGGAGCTCCCTTGATCCAATTGATGATTTTCTCAAGAAAAAGTAATTTTATTTAATTTTTATCATTTTCTGTATTATTGTAACTTGTCTTGAGGCAGAATTCAGATGTGAAACATCCACTAAATTATAATTATGTATTGCCTCCTATGATCTGGCTCAAGATTCGGAGCTGACCCCAACAGAACTGTCAGATATGTTATTTATTTTTATTTAATTAATCACTGTCAATGAACTTCCTGCAGACTCACATGAAGAAGACCACAATGGAAATAAGAGTTATCTTTATTGTGTAATCCTACTGTTTCAGTGAATAAATTCAACTCAAATCAAATCATATGTCTTACAAATTACCTCCTAACATACTGAAGAGGATGTATACCATTGCTCTCCAAGGGAGGTTCGCCCTAGACAGTTGGGGGAATTAATCTCAAGAAGAAGAAGAAGGGTCTAACATGGCCATGCCAATGTTTGGTTTTGTCTTGATGAAGATATTTATAGCTGAATTTTGGAATAATAAGCTTTAGGATGCCTGACAGGTACCTTACATTTTTATTAAAGTGTTTATGCACATGTTTGAATAGTTTTCTGGTGGTTTCCAGTCCATTTCAGTCAACAGAAGAGCCCGAAGTGTGGTTAATTTCGGCGCTAACCAATTTTGACAATCAGAGACCTGTCAAATTTCGTCTGAGATGATGGTTAATTTAATTTCTTGTAGCATGTATGGAGCAATAATTTATTTATCAGGTGTCTGGAGGGTCGGAGGACCCCCTACATACATCTAAATTGAATTTTTCGGGTCCCCTACGTACATCTAAATCGATTTCTTTGGCCTCCCACCATACAACTGAATCGAATTTTCGCCGACCCCCCCCCCATCCATCTTACGAAAAATAAATCAACCCGACCACCCCCCCCTCCAGATTTTTAAATGGAATAGCCCTTAACAAAAGTGGTTATTAAAGTAAAGAAATTATTGTTTCATAATATTATTTAGAGTTTCATAATATTCTTTTTATTCAAGGTATCTGGATGGAACATTCAAGGCCGCCAAAGCTCCGTTCACACAGCTGTATTCAATACACAAATTCCTAACCTGCGATGGGAAGAAGAAACAAGTTCCCTGTGTTTTCATCTTGATGTCTGGGAGACGTGCAAGGGATTACAAGTAAGTTTATCATGTTTATCATTTAAGATATATATATACATGTTTTTAAGCATCAGCTACAACAGTAGCAGATCGCTTATTACAATCCTCCGTTTCCATGCCGGCAGGCAGTTTTTACCTATCACCGATGATTTCTCTGTCAATCCTCCAAGTAAACCTACCAAACTGTTCCCGAGTCTTTATTAGCACCTAACTGCAAGACAGGGTTATATTTCAGACATACAGAATGCCTATTTCTTCTGATTCAAGCCATTTTATTTCACTCCCAATCACGCACGACCTTCTTCGTCCGCCATTTTCTCTCAACTGGATTCCGCCAACTTCGGCGTCTGACAAAAACACCCGAAGTTTCAAATGCTATTTCTTGCGATTCTCATTTTCCGATTTTAAATATTTCCTTGTTGCCAAAGTAAACTAAAACTACCATTAAAACCTATTTACAGTCACCTTTTCATAAATTGTAGCTTTTTATTTGAAGAATAAAAAAAAAAACTATTATTTCGGTCGGCCAATCAGATCATGGGGTTTCTATGACGTCATTACCAAGCGTCCGGGATTCCAATATGGAGGATGCGGGAAGTGAAAAAGAGTGATTGCTGACAAATTTTAAACTGAACTGGTCATCTACGGACTTGCACATGCCTGTCAGGTATTCCACAAATGTTATCAAATACGGCGTTATTGACATTGACGACTCTATTTTTTATTTTTAAAGCATTTTTGGTGATAGTTTTACCTGAAATTCTGTATTATCGCCCAGAAAAAGTACTGTTGCGGTTGCGGTAAACAGTGCATAATTCGCCTACTAGTGTTGGCACCATGCGAACTGGTGTTTGGCCTGATATCTCAGCATCTAAAAGTGGTACAGCAGATTTACTTATACTCACGGATAGAATAGCCCATTTGCAATGTGAATATCACATTTTCGCGATGTTTTAGCGCCGTTTTTTGCCGATTTTCAAGCAAATTCTTATGATGGTACTCTATTTCACTTGTTTACATTCATGAAGCAACCTGTTTGACAGTAACAATTGCAATGACCTCACAAAAACACTGCAGTGCCACTCACAATTTAGTTCCAAGCAGGATGGCACCAATACCAGTCCTCCAGGCCCATGTGTTGCTTTTATACAGACTTTGAAAGTGGTGCTAAATTACAGTTCGCATGCTAGATGAGACAAACTGTAGAAATACAATTTGTGCTGTTCAATGGACATTGTTCTACAGCCATTTGGTGTACAGAAATGGCAGGCCCCATATTCGAAAGTTCAAATGATTTTGTGTTCCCTCATGATAATGAGGATTTTGTGAGTCTTCTTCTTCTTCTGTTACGCTCTTCCGTCCTGCCAAATATTCTATTTTTAGCTAACTGCTCATGATCAAAACATTCATATGTTATTCCTACCATTACCATTTACAACTGTAACATTTATACTTATGTTATCAAGATCTTTGTCCACTAATTTTAGCCAGGTCTGTTTCTGTCCTCCCCTTGGTTTTTGAACATATTTGTGACAGTGCATAAAATTGAAGTTACTTAATGAGTATCCTGCCACAATGGAAAGTGATAATCCTATCATTTTGTTGAACATTTCAGATCATTCACATTTTTTAAAAGCAATGTTTATTTCTACAGCTGATGCTTTGCATGCTTTGCATGGTATTTTTATAAATTATGTTATAGGCCTAAATTGATGATCTTACCTTTTCAAAAATTGAAATAATCAAACAAATCCTGAACCTCTTAGCAAAAACCTTGAAAAGAATGAACCAACCCCTTAAAGATACAAATTTGCTTTGAAATTTACAATAACAAGATACTTACTTGCTGTGAAATTAACAATACTAGACAATGTCAACACACAATAACAAAATTCATTCTATTTTCAGAGAAGTATTCCGGACCGTTCGTGACGCCCTCCTTCAAAGAAAGCTGCAGATACGCTTACAGACGGCAGTGATGGACTTTGAGTCTGCCGTATGGAAAGCCATCCGTAGTGTCTTTGCTCACGCTAAGACATGCGGATATGCTTTCCATTGGGGACAGGCCGTAGAGAAACACGTAAGTATTTTGAATTTAATCTAAAAGACAAAAATGATTACCAGTATGCTTAATAATACAGGGTGTCTGCCAATCCTGGAAAAGCCTGGAAAAGCCTGGAATTTGGTTTCTCAATTTCCAGGCCTTGAAAAGCCTGGAAAAACCAGCATTTTAAACAAAAAGGTCTGGAAAAGCCTGGAATTCAGTTTGTATGGAAATAAAAATAGTCCACTGCTTAATGTTTGGCAATTTTTAGCGATGATAGGACAAAAGTACAAATGTCGTGTTCAGAAAAATGTGTGTGTATCGTGTCGTTAATTGGTCAGCTCATCAACAAATTGGCCTGGAATTTTGGAAAAATTGGTCTGGAAAAGCCTGGAATTTGGTTTCAAAAAAGCCGCAGACACCCTGTAATAAATCACTACTAAAGATTCCATAAATAGATAAAGAAAATAGTACAAGGAATCTGTTGAAAATGTAATTTTAAACCTTAAATTGTGATCACTTGTGTTGTAATTTTTTATAATTTGGTTTTTGCTATTTTGCAGGTGGGCGCTCTCGGCCTTAAGAAAAAACGCAAGGAAGACCCAGGCACGAAGGATGTAATTCGAAGATTGTTGGCCCTATAGTACCTGCCTTCGGAGCACATCGACCTTGTATTCCGAAGAATCAAAGAGCAAACCAAGGTCACCCAGGCTTTCGCCCAGCTTTTCGATTACATCGAGGACACCATGGTGACCAGTCGGACCTTCCCACCCCGCGACTGGTCCTGCTTTGGCAGGACCATTAGGACCAACAATGACGTCGAGGGGTGGCACACGTTGCTCAATAAACGATGCCGAGGTAATTATGTAACACCCAGTTGGTCCTCTGGTCAATTGGATCAGAGAAAACCCAAATGTTCCTTATGATTGTGGGTTCGCTCAGCCATGAGGATTATTACTAACAGTTTAACTTTGTTTTCTATACTAATCTCTGGGAAGTTTTCATTCCACTGCAAGAGTTCAGAGAGAACACACTGTTATATGCTTGCTATTTGTGACCGAATTAGCCCCAATCAGGGTAAGTTGTAAACTTTGTATATTCTTTATGAACTACTATTAATTCATTGTGAATTTATTGTATGTTACATTAGAAGTAATACTATGTACATGCTCATATCATTCATTTGTACATAATAACCATGTTTCATATGTGTCATATTCTTACAAGTATTGTTTTATTTTATTTGTAGGCTAAATGGTTTAAATCGTCTAAATGGTATATTGAATAAAGCCATTTTAAAGAAAAGAGAAGTCTTTGTCCATGTATACACGGGTTACATGTCTTGTGCTGGCCTGGACATTCATTTGTACATAATAACCATGTTTCATATATAGTCTTTGTCCATGTAACTTCTCTTTTCTTTAAAATGGCTTTATTCAATATACCATTTAGACGATTTAAGGGGAGGTATGGGTGAGAAGGGCAATTTTCTGCAATTTTAAGTTTAATGAACAAAGTTTGGTATAAAAAGTTAGGTTTTAGTTAAATTAGATGATTTCAGGTGATTTTGAATTGTTATGATGAATGGTTGCCATGGTAACCAGTTTAAAAGGCGAAAAAAGGCTGATTTTTACTGCTCACGGGATGTGAAATTTCTGAAGTTACAGACATGATAGAAAAATTTTGAAAAAATTTACAAATGAAGACAGGCAAGACGCAGGGAATTACAGAGCGGATTTTTGATATTTCTTTTCATAGTGTCAGAAATTAGGGTAAAGTAGTCCAAAGTCATTTTTATTGAAAAATTTCTCGTTTCTATCACTACGATGTCATATAATTTTGCAACGAAAAAAAATTTTAAAAATCTGGTCTGTAATCTCCAAGACAATTTTTCGAGGATTCCGATGATGTATCCCACAGGTTCCTACGACAAATGGTTGTCAAGATTTTTCACATCCCGTACAGGGTAAAAGTTGATTTTCACATGTTGCGGATAATGGCAAAAACGTGACGTTAACGTCATTTCAGGCAATTGACCACTAGATGAAATATTTGTGGCTATTTCTCCAAATCTAATGAAGCTACAGGAACAAAATTTTGCAACGACTTAGTTATCATTGTTATGTTTCACCACAGTAAATTCCATGTTGCCATGGTAACTACTTTTTTGTGTGGACATCTTTGAAGTGACACAACGCCACTATTTACTCACGAAAATTTGGCGATGATTTGGTATTTGACATGGCTTTAAGTGATGACAGAGACATATTTTAATATAATTGAAGCTTGGACTGGCTGCCTGGGTTGGTGTTGGTCAAAGATGTGCCATAAACTGAATATGTGAAGCTTACATATTTTTGGGGAATTTCTCACCCATACCTCCCCTTAAACATAATATTTTTATTATGACATATATAAATTTTGTCCATTTGTTACAATTAACTTAGATAGTCAGCTTGTATTGATAAATGACTAAAATGCATTATATTTTTATTTGCAGGTCAAGGACTGAACATGTACCTACTGGAAGACATGGTGCCAAGATACGACCAGATGATGTGAGAGGGACAAGACTGCCGACGACAGACAAAAGCATCACTCAAGAAGAACGAGAACATCGTGCAGGCCTGGGCAGAATATCGTCGGCAGGATATCACCCCTTTTGAACTTATGAAGAAGGTGCGACGATAGACGGAAGGAGATTGTAAATTTTGTATATATTTGGATTTTATTGTATGTCCTGTTAATGTGGATTGTATGATTTTTAACCTAGGCTATACCTATAATCCTGATAAAATAGCACATAAAACTACCATCGCCGTTCTGGTATAAAGGTATAGCTGTTCTGGTATAGAGGTACAGCCGTTCTGGTATAATTGTATTGTAACCTTCATCCTTCACCTCATTGCCGTGTCCTCCTCCTGTCCTAATTAGCCTACCCAGTGCATAAATACAGGACGTAAAGCCCCAAATCATCCGTCCATCCATCCATGTATTGTAACCTATAGCCGTTTTGGGTATCTAATTATCGCCGTTTTGGCCTCGCCGTTCTGGCACTGTCAAAAAGACAATAGCCGTTCTGGTCTATAGCCGTTTTGGCTGCACACCGTTTCGGTTAACAGGACGTTTCACCGCTGGGACGTTTCACCGTCGGCAGTGTGAGACGTTTCACCGCCAGTTTATTTCACTATTTGGTTATTAAAGTACTTGGAAATGATAACTTAATTGATTGTTTTAGTGAATTTTGTTATCCTTTGTTATTTTGGTAATCACATTGTCCATTTAGTTATGTTTTGTTGTTAGTTTGTATGATTTTAGCTACATTGTAACTTGTGAATGGAAACACAACAAATGTTGCGTCTTTTTGCTACAAAGTAACAAAAAATAGGTGATCATAGATAGAGTAGCAACACAGACAATATTTTGCGTGTTTTTGTTGAATTTTGCCTATTTTATGGCTTATCAGACTTATACAGACAATTATTACTTGACAAACATTGTTATAAACCAGCGGTGAAACGTCTCACTGCTGCCGGCGGTGAAACGTCCCAGCGGTGAAACGTCCTATAATCATGTTTCGTCGCTGGATTATCGCCCAATTTACGTCGTCGAAATTCGCTCGTCGTGAAGAAATGGTGGGTCAGATCACATATTCAGTATAAAAATAGTTAAATTGGTGTTTTGCTGGTCATTTGGATGTAAAATTCATTGTTCTAAGTCCATATTTCATTTTTCCGGAGATTTGAAGTTGAAGAAGGACTTGCAGTGTTGGCTTTCCTTGGAACTGTCAAAAATTCAAATTTTTCTTCTTCTTCTCTCATTGTGCTGGTATACCCCGGGTCGCCGGGTAGCTCAACCTCTGATGTGAGGGGGCTGCACTTTTTACTGTTGTTGATCCTGTAATAGAGAAATTTCATTAGTAGTAAAAAGTCACTGTTCTGTCTGTTTTTTATATTGGTTTGCACTATTATTTGTAAGTGGTTCATTTCTCTAGGGTTTTCATGAGTATTTTTATGTCATCAAAATTCGCTCGTCTTGAAGTATTGGTTTGTTGAATCACAATTTGAGTTGAAAATTAGATAAACTGGTGTTCTGCTGATCATTTTTATTAATGTAAAATTTATTGTTCTACATCAATATTTGATGTATTTTTCGGAGCGTTGAAGTTGAGAAATAACTTTTCAGTTTTGGCTTCTCTTGAACTGTCAAATTGCCGTTAGTGAGGTGCAAGTAAACTGGTCCAATCAATTTGCCCCTCCTGCCCACTGTGAATATCTGGTTTTCATTGCAACATTTTCAAGCAGTTCAATGTGTCAAAAATACGGTTCTCTAATAGGTCAGATCACTGGAAGTTAGCCGTTTCAGTGTGTTGGCGACGATTGTTACAATTTTAAGCTAGGCACTGGCTATTCGCCGAGCCGGGCTCGGTCTATAGCACTGCAGATTGCTATAGACCGAGCCAGCTCGTTCTATAGCAACATTGCTATCGGCCGACAACAGATGACGGCGATGTTATTTTGTTTTTTTTTCTCAAGGTTGGTAATTTTTTTCAAGAGTATTTTTTTTCGTGATCTTAATCAAACAAATCGACCAAGATTTACCAGTATTTTACAATGAAATGACAAGCTGCGCCCTGTATGTGGTGAAGGACGCCCAAAATCTGGCAACCAATCTGGGACCCTGCTTAAAATCATAATTTAAACCGTGATTTAAATTGCCTATCGTTTTTACTTTCTTTTCAGCAGGACAGCAGCAGAACTCGATGGTAAAGCTGGATGACGTGCATGCGAGCAACAAGCAGTTTTATAGCGCTAACTACAAGATATGTGACAGCTATTGCACATGACATTTTCATGGTATGTCAAAACAATATTATATGAAGGTTTTGATCTTTTAAGTAAATGAAATAAATTATTTTTAAAGTACATACTGATCAGTTACAGACAAATGAAAATTACTTGTGTGTTATATAATATACTCAGTGATTACTCACTAATACTCAGGTTGTGCTGCATGATAAGTGATTCAAAGCAGCACTAGCAGCGTGATATGCAGCATGAGGAATGGCTTTTAGAACGCCCTTGTCCGAACTTGGATGGCACACAAATAAACATGTTGATTATTAATTTTTCAGTAAAATTTCAATAATCCGAAGCTTTTTCAGGTGGTCAGGATGACCGAACTGTTTGTCAAAACTGGTGAAAATTATCTAAAAATAATGTATTGCACTTCCCGTTTTAATTTTATTGCATTACTTGATATCTTGATTCTATCAATTGCAATTCTGCTGCCGTATAGTATAGTTCATAAAATCAGCTGAAGGCAAGTTCATACATTTAATTAACAATCATTCACCTTTCAGTGTTTCAGGTTGACAGTATAAATAACTTTACTGGATCATTGGATATGCTGCCTTCAAGCATCGATTCCCCTTTGCGTCTTGAAGACCAATACAAGGTAAAAATTAGTTCTGAGTATCGTGAGCTTAATATCCGTATGATAGGGGAGAGCCCCCTGGATCGGACCACCCAACTTCAGTGTTGAAAGTGTGTTGAAGGTATGATCTTAAAATTCTGTCAAAGAACAAAGACTGAGTTTAAATATATTGTGTTGCAATGCTATGGGCAAAGCTTGATAATTGTGAATGCTGCTGCGCTGTCAAAAAAGTCTTAAAATTTTGAAGTCACTACCTTACATTATAGTTAGGGATTGACATCATTTCACGATATATTGGTTGAACCGTATCCATCATTCAATTGGATAATCGAAACCGGATGATAAGCAATATGGTATCGAACCGATAATGCTTCAGCTGCACTATTTTGCTTGAAAAAGTGATTTAGGTTCAAAATGTAACCCAATTGTTGAGAAACTCATGAGATTGTTGCCACTTACGATTCCTCTCTTGTGCAGGATCTCATTTTGAGAGGCAAAATATGAATTTCGCGGTGTGAAGTTTCAGAAAAATTTGTTTGTGGCACAATACGTATTAAAAGCCGAAATGAGTATCCACAATACATATCGTATCGAACTTTGCAAACGATGTCCACCCCTAATTGTAGTATCCTCGACTGGACCACCAAGTTGCCTCGATTGGACCACATTTACAACAAAAAACCTAGTTTCAAGTAATCCAAGCTTTGTTTGTGTAAAAAACTTAATTCATTGGATTTTCAGATATTCTTGTTATTTTGGTGTATATCATGTATTTCCCATAACTAATTGTAGTGTGCTAATAAGGTACTCGTGTGAGGCCTGACAATTGATTGTTAGCTTCTTAGATCTTCTGAAAGCTTTTTAAGGTCAGTGGTAGGACAAGAAAAATCTGTCGTAAATCTTATTTTCATTCTGTAAACAAATAAACTAGTTGTTTTGCACCATTTTTTCCTTTTTGGACTGTTGATCCGACAAGCTAAAAATTAAGTATGGTTGACCTTTAATACTAATTTTCACAGATAAGAATTTGGAACTGAATGTCATGAATTGGATAGATAAGAGATAGATACATGAAAACTTTATTGTCCCAGTTAGGAAATAATTTGGCATACATGTACTGGTATAAAAAATCATTACATGCATAAATATTAAATGAATACACAAAAGAGTCAGTATGTTTACTAAATATACAAAAGAGTCACTATGTTATCTGCTGGTGTCATTTAAGATGACTTTGTATACTTGCGGTCAGAAAGGAGTTCATGGATCTTCTCGGGGATTTCAGAAAATTGTTTGCACCAAGTACAATTTGTTAGAAAAAGGAACCAGTATGATGTCCAATGATATACTTGTAGACCAACCAGAGCTTGTACGAGGGGTTTTCCAAAAGTTCTGTCCAACTGGTCCTAAATTCAGCAATATTTCATGCAGACACTTTATATTTTGGTCAGTCAAAAACTGAGGTAATTTTCAATTGAACCCCCAAAAAACAGATCACAGAAATAAAAATAATTGCTGAATCTGTTGCCATGGAAACCAGAAGTCTTGAAATGCGGCCCAGAGCATAAAAACAGACAGAATCACAAATATCTTTTCAAAACATTTAATTATTTTGAGAGTTTTTTGACTGAAAACGTGTAGAAAATGGACATCATTATTTCACAACTTCTGTAAGTGATCAATTTGGTACATACTGTGGTTTTTCATACATTCAATCCATTTGAAAGGCATGTCTTTATGTCATCAGATTGTGTACCGTGTTGGAATTATGCGGTTTTCTGGTTCTTGGATTTCCTGATGTGTCTTCTAATACTTCAAAAAAGCCTTTATTAAGTTCAGATGGTTCTATTACTCATGCTATCTTCTTTGTATCAATATTCAAGAAGTTTCTTTCTCTCTCTGTCAGATTTTGAAAGCAAATTGTATTAATTTCATAGATGTCTGTAATCTCACTGACCAATCATAAAAGTTGCTCATCGCATGGAAAACAGAAGCTACGGAATCATGAATAGTTAAGTGACTAAATATGTTTAATAACATTGTTTCCATTGTTATTTATTGCTCCAAAATAAGCCCATTGCTTGTTATGCGAAAAAAAACATTGATGTACTTCGATTCAGTGAGTGGAGCTAAACTAGGCTAATTGCAAGAAATTACTACAAAATCTGGGCCGCATTCCATAACTTCAGGTTTCTATGGCAACCAAAAAGCCATTTATTTTTATTTCTAAAATCTGATATTTTGCAAATCAATTGCATATTACACAAATATTAACTAACCCAAATTTCGTATGTTTCGATAATATATATCAAAAGTTATGATAACTTGGACAGAACTTATGGAAAACCCCTCGTACTGACATGGAAAACTGGTTTATACTGTACATTTTGTACTGTCGGAGCACTGCAAATAATACTAAAGAATCCTGAATGGGGATTACTTTTGCCACAGTTATAATTTATTTTATTATTTTTGTCTTGAAATGGAAGTGTACAGTTTGAAGTTGAACACTCATGCTGGTCAGAAGTCATTGACACTCCTATGAATCTTCATCACACTCAAAGACATTGAATGGATCCATCCCTTGATATACAGAACTTATGATGCTAATTAATGTTTGGTAGCTATTGCCTTCAGGAATGATCCTCATTTCTGTTGAGGCATCTCGTTTGACGTCTCCTGTAAGATTCGGCTTGTTCATTCTGAAGGTGGTTTTTTCTCAGATTACAGAACAGCAACACTAAGTTATCTAATGCCAAATTAACAATATGTTTTTGACAACTTTCTTTAGCTGTTGTAGGAGTTGATCAGATAAGACATAGGCCTACTTTTTTTTCCGTTAATTTCAGACAGAGAGACTTGTCATTAAGTTAGCGCCTGCAGTCATTCATTTCTGGTTATTTCAATCATAATACCAGTAATACAAGAATAACAGTCACACCTAGAAATGATGCTGGGAGTCCTTGATGCAGTAATTACGGTAATTTCTAATGCTCAAAATTTTTTTGTTAGTCATTCCTTGATTATAACATTCACAGTACGTCCAGTGGTCAGGGAAAAGTGAAATTTCTTCCAGGTCAGGGAAAAGTCAGGGAATTGTCATATTAGTCAGGGGAAAAAGGAAAAATGCAACCCGTTCAATGAAATTGCTTGCCATAACTGTAGGGCACTGAATAACTTCATCAGTTTTCTAAAACTGTAACAAGTAACATCATGATGGTCCCAGGCGAGGATATTAATATTTTGATTATACAGAATCACTTGAATTGTCGCGGAAATACCTTTAGGGAATTTCATATTTTAGTGAGGGAAAAAGTCACGGAATTTCATTCCACTGAACTGCTGGACAACCTGATTCAGCAATGTATATTGTTCAGGAAATTGTAGTTACTTTCGTGTATTGGCCTCTGAAAGATGGGCGTCTCACTTGGTGCATTGGACAACTGTGGTACATACATTTATCGAATTTTGCACAAATGGACCTCTTAACCAATATTGAACAAATAATATTTCTTTGTTTTCTTTTCCAGCCTTTGAGATCACTCAGATCAAGCCATTGTCCTTAGCTAAAAAGAAAACTCTGGGCCCCGATTTGCTTGAACTTCCGACGAGGATCTCAATTTCATCCAATACTGCCTCTAGTTCCCTTTGTAAACTGGAATTGATTTTCAACTGAAATCAAACCAACATCGATTAATCCGTTAGTTGCGAGAACTCTTTTAAGTGTGAAGCCATTGATTAAAATTATAGTAAACTGAATTGGATTTATTGAATTCCGTGTTTTTTATTTTTGTTAGGATATGAAAATGTTTAGGCCACACATAATTGATCTTTAGCTTTTCGGATCCTCTCAAGGCACTTTTTCTTGGGTCGGTCAGTAGGACAAAAAAAATCGGCTGCTCCGCGAAGCTAAGAATCAATTATATGTGGCCTTACCAACAATAGCATGTGAATTTCATCCAATCTTGGGTATCAAAATGGAAGAGGCTTATATAAAGTCAATTTATAAATTGGAAAAGGGTCTGAAATATGTCATTCAGTGATTTTGACTCCGTGTGTTTGATTTGGTCATTCTCTGGAGCCCTATCTCTTGCATCTCTCAGGTTCTGAGTCCCATCTTTTGACTGTTTATCATTCTGCATAACCTAATTGAACAAAAATGTCAACCTCGATCATTTGGCATGTGAATTTCATTGAAGTAGCGCAGAATAGCATAATGTCTAAATATCTTGACTGAAGTTCAATTACCTATGGCAAAATTTCACTGGCGAAGATCCTCGTGTGAAAAAGCATGGAAGTCTTATAATATATTTTCTCATGGCTTGTTTCTGGGTTTATTGGCACTCCTGAGAGATGATTCTGTTTCAAATTTGGTTTCTTTTCATAATCTTAAGTTGTTATTGGTTTATTATTGTCAAAATGCCAACCTCCGATGGCTTTGGATTTTTGTTAATTTTGGTTTGAATATTGAAGTTGTTTGTCGAGGCTTGCTGGGCAATGATGGATCCATAAGTTAACCACTTGTCAATGCAACATATTGAAGAAACATGTTGGTGGCAATTGACCTGGTGTCTGCTATTCTTCTTCTCGGGTATACAGATTATGTGCAAGGCTGGGTTTGTTTTAAGAAAATGTCCCAACTGGCATTTGACTCCCATCAAAGCTGAAGTGGTACCACCTACTTTAATTGCACAATGGGATTTTTTTTGCTGTCACTAAATTATTAAGGTCTTTCACTTCTTCAGCTTGGATTCATGGGTTTTGCATGGGAATCTTTTGAAAAAAAAAATCCTTAATAGCATGTAAATTTTATCACATGTTGGTCTGACAAAGGTTACTTATATTACGCTTATAGTCCGGGAGCTGACCTCCAAAAAGTGGCTTAGTTTTCGATTTACCTCATCTCATGAGGTCACCATGATTTCTTGGTACCGTTAGAAAGCCAAGACCGTGGGGCATATAGATCTTTTGGTGAAATATTTAGCATCAGGTGCATAAGGTTGTAATCAAAGGGTTTCCATAGCAACCACACACAAAAATTGGAAAATCAACAAATCTTTATTTTTCAATCAATATTGCCTTGAATCAAACTAATCCTATGACTGCAATCCACTATTGAAGCTTTATCAAAAATATGCAGAGTTATGCAAATTAGGTTTTTAGCATATTGCCATATAAGGGAATATGTGTGCTTTTCGTCAGATTTAGTCCGACTTGACTTTGATAAGTTCACCTGAAAAAACGAAAAATATATGATTTGTATGTTATCTATGGAATGAAAGACAGGGATAGGTTGTTTCAAAAAATAAGATATTTGAATGCACAGTAGGGTGCATCATCTGCCCCTATATCTTCAAAACATCATGCACTTTTGCATGATTGTTCCCTTGTATCATAAAAGAAGCCCTGCAAAATTTTAGGAAAAAATTCTAATGCCAAAGGGGGGCACAACAGCCTTGAAATTTCAGCATTAGGTCATATTTTAGCGATTCGCGGTTATAAATAATATTGTCAATTTTAAATGAAATGATTTTTGAATGGCACAGTTAGATTCCTTATAAAGAGAGCTTTAATTTGAATACCAACATGATGGCAACATCAATGGTTTCCATTCAGTAGAAGTCAAAATTGAGTGGAGATATTTTCTTTTTTATTGGGTAAAATGTGATAAATCAAAAAAAGGATGTTAATATGACTTTGGAAAGTCAAAGAAGTCTACAAAGTGGAAATATGGTCTACTACATCATCTGATAAAACCTTGATTGCATTATGATGTAGTCCGAATAAAAAAAAGATGCAGAACGGTGTCTCAACGGACTGTTGCATTTCTCACATTTACATGTAATTTATGAAAATTTGCACTTTTGAATTCGATGAATAACTATCTAGCAAAAATTTTCAATTTCCTAATTTCTTCAGAAAAGTGTTCCTTACGTTTTATTCCAACGATTGTGACAAAGTTAGGCAGAAATTGAGCTCTTAAGTTGATTTTTCCAAACATTTTGTCATAATAGTCAGAAACTTCCGGCTTTCCAAAATACTTAGCCATGAGAAATTTCCGGAAATATAGCTTTCTACCATTCAAATTAAAGACAATTTTCTTCTGAGAATAATGGTATATGAATTTTAATCATACAGCCAATCATAAGCTAGATATTTCTAACCGTGACTTTTCAAAGCATCATTTTTTGACAATTTTGGACTGAACTTTGACACAAAAGTGCCACCCTAAAGCCACATCCGATCTTATTGAAATTTTGCAGAATGTGTTTCTATGGGCATAGGTACAATATGGCAAAAGTGCAAATGAATATTTCAATTTTTTCATTTTTAGGGGCAGACGATGCACCCTAATGCACAGTTGCCATGGAAACAGAAATATGAGTAAACAAATTTGAATACGTGTGCATTTATTTTCCCCAAGTAGAATGCTGTAGCCCCAAATATCTCCTTCCAGTCAAAGGCAACATCCATCTGCCACAACAAATTATTATCAGAGGTATATTTCCATGTCTTCAGACCTCACATGCAAAAAATTGGACTATTAACACATTACCATATAAGGCAAATTCACCATTTCCAAGCTAAGTAGTCTGTATCAAACAAAATCGAAAAACCTTAGTGTTTGTTGCCCATACTTTTCTTGTCAATCGTAGGGGAAGAGGGGGTGACAAGTCACAGGGGTAAAAAGTCACAGGCCTTTTTGACCTACTTGCAGTGACATAATTATTAAGCTTAAATCATCATTTGGGACGCTTTTATGAGAAGAAGGTCTGTAGGGAATATGATAACTATACTCATTATGCAAAGTGGGTTTTTACCCACCCCATGCTTTTTAGGGGTCCCAAACAGGTTTTATCGACTCTGAACTTTCCCTATTAATGTCTGGTCACTGAGACATAGGAAGTTGGGCTACTTCTTCAGGGCCTTTTGGATAATAGTCTTTCATGCTGTGAACCCATTTTTGGCCACATGGTCACCAAGTTGCCATGATCATGTGTTGAATTTAAAAAACAGCTGAGGGGTGAAATGTCACACTGTGACATTTCACCCCAGCACTGTGATATTTTACCATAGGGTACCGTGAATTCAATATTCCGTGCTAAAGAAAGTAAAATATTCCACACTTGAGGCTTTTAGCTTACAATCTTATCATCATCAATCATCAATAATACATCTGAGAGAGTATTGCAACAAGTTTTCATTTCGCAAACTTTGGCCAATTTCTGACGCAGGCTTTGCTGATGGTGCATTGTCATTGCGAGCCGATAGCTTTGGAAGGCTCACTATAAATTTCATGCACAAGGATGACTATCAAGTCTAGGTCTGCATGTTACCTCATATAGTCCTGTATGTTCACAAAAATTGCATGTGACTTGTTACCCCGCGGTTGTGACTTCTTGACCCTAGCATGGGGTAAAAATTCACATCAGACTTTGCTTTAAATAAATGTGAACTGACTAAAGCCAATTTACAACACAGCAGCTATCATGTGATACAAACATAGTCAACTAAACACTGCATAATTGTGCCAAAGGTCCTTCAGATCTGACAAACACCTGCTCTGTTCTGGGGCTTTTTTTGAATTTTGTGACTTCTGACCCCCGCCTCCCCTATTGTCATTTCATATTTCACCTTTACTAATCTTATTTTATATCTTGGAATAAATATTTTAAATTTTTAGTCGCCATGGTAACCACAAGAGTGAGAGATTATTAATAATGATTGTTTGAGTATCGTAACCAAATGTCCAGAATCACACATTGGGCAAATGAGTGCTTGTATTTTCCTGTCCACAAATAATTTTCCCGTGAAAGCATCAATTTTGAAATTTCATCCCCTAAAGACTCATATAGATAGAATAGAGTCATTGTAAAACTGCATTTTTAACTCTCGGCTATTTATAGCCAAAGAGTTATTGCGATGACGTCACTTTTGTCCTTGATCCTTTCGTTCACAATTTCTCTTTTATTCTGCCCACCATACCTGTAAAATTTGTCATACCCTTCTATTTTCTACCGACAATTCTGTGCAGTTGTATTTCGACAATTCTGTGCAGTTGTATTTCACTCATCTCAGGTGCCTAGTTCTTATACACGAAGATCCCATGCGCTTGAAGGTACTGGTAAGATAAATATACTAAGAGAAGGTGCAACGTGCCTCACAGAATTCTCATTTTGTACATTAGCTGCTTCCTGTTTAAATTTTACTGCTCTGTGATTGGTGCAGATCTCACACCAGGTGACGTCACGACTGTCGTCACCCTAGCAACCTATGACAGTTTGATCTGTGATGTCACAGGACAAGTTGTCCAAAATGCATTGCAGCAGGAAGACGTCCTTGTATAGAAAACACACTTCTGAGCGTTGCATCTCCTCCGTGTTCTTATACCACAAGCCAATTATGTCACTCTGCATCCAAGAAACCTGTAGTTACAGACAATAATCTTGACGTCACAATGCCATTGTTTGAGCCATTGTGACATCATCCAGGTGGCAGCACTGGTGATGACATCACAATGCTGTTGCTTTGTTATTAAAATACATTTCAGACTCAGTTTGCAAGATAATTTATTAGCATCAATAAGAAGCTGTTGGTCCAAAATTCCCAAAAAAAAGTTTCGAAAAAAAAATACAAAAAAAATTTAATAAATTCCAAAAAATAAAAAATTCCAAAGAAAAAAAGTTTTCAAAAAAATTTCAAAAAAATTGCAAAAAAATAAAGGGTATGTTACTTCCCCAGCCGAGAGTTCACATGCTTTGCATGGTATTTTTATATATAGGTTGCAGGTTCTATAAGGTAATATAACTCCCATACACTGATAAATAACATGTCTAAAACTACTCAGATATAGTAAATTTACTCACACACCACATTTATTAATAGTTTTGTGCCTATATGGTCAAAATTGCAGTCATATTTAAAGTTACAGTTTACTCCTTCCACCAAGGTGATGCCAAGAATTGGCTCTGCAACTTCTGCTGCATAAAAAAGACGTTCAAACATTTTTACCAGACAGCCTAACATGCAGGCATCACTTGGACATATTTGAGAGTGATTATATTTGAATATCATTTGATTACTGCAGTTGGTTCCAGCAAAAAGTTGGTGATGCAACTTGGTGATGTCGGTATGACCTTTCTAGCAAAAATAGGGTTTAAATTGGCTTCAACTGACTTAATAACATGCCAAAGTATGAAATCAATAATATTTTGTGTTAAAGGACTAAAATCCCAAAGAAATTAACTTTTAAGTGCTGTTGTTACAAATTTTTATCAGATTTTTTAGGCAAGCATGCGGTCCCTCCCATTAATTGTGAATAACTTTTGAACGGTTAAATATTTTGCATTGATTCTTCCATATTATTAATCCTCACATTTTTTCGCATATATCCCATGCACTTTGATCGCAAAATATGATGTTTTATTTTTTAGCCCCTATGACACCCAAATGTAACTCAGACCTTGAACGGTGTCCTATGAAATATTCATAAGATAAAATCAAAGGAGTAAACACAATGGATACTATAAAAAAGAAAACCCCTGCAAAAAGATAGTGACACACCAAAATGGTTACGCAATAACTCAAGCTTACCTTAATGCTTCCACCATTGCATATCTTTGTCGTTGGGTGATTGTTTTGAAATTGTTGAGACCTTCAATGAACATGTTCACCTGACGAATGAAGAATGGATTGTCCATTTCTTGTCTCTCAGCTGGAGTAAGTGGTTCCTTCAATTCATCTAGGGTCAATGCAGTTGACTTGGCACCTTTTTCCGTCATAGTTGTGTTTTCTATTGCTGCAGACTGCAGTAAATGGCATATATGATAAAGATACACAGATGTATTTATATACATGGGAAAAGATAAGGTCTTCGGGCAAAAAATAGAACATTAAACTATCAGGAAGACAAAGAAGGTTATGAAAACTTTGAACCGTAACTGTGCTAAAAATTTAAGCAAAAGCCAGGGCATATCGTTAAGTCCCCAGTAAGCGGGAGACAGAAAAAAAGAAGAGGATGGAGCAGGAAAAATAAAAATAACATGTAAGCACTTTAAGCAGTGCTTAATTTTGTAAAATTCTCAGTGACACACATAAAATCGCCAATTTTTTAAATCTAATTTTAAGTTGGTTATGATTGGCCACCAAAATCTTTTCAACGTGAGTTAAAATACTGATCAGGCTGTGTGATAAGTTTGAATGAGATTGGTTAAGAGCACCCTCCTGCACAGGACCCTGCTCCTGCACAGGACCCTGCTAAATCAGGGCATACTTTCAACTAACGAAAGTCAGAGGGGTATTTTAACTGTACTGGAATAGGCTGGCAGCTGCCTCATTTTGGCAGGGTACCTGTTGGAGGATGGTTCAGAGGGGCGCCCTAGCAAGTGGTCATAAGTTTTAGCAACATTTCTTCAGGAAGAGTCCTGGAAGACCTTGTGCTTCGCTCAGCTAAAAAAGGGCATATAGAGAGAAACACAGGTCTAAAACAACAAAAAGTAGAATTTTTTTTAAAAACACTGCTGAGAGAACACACCGTTGGAGGTCTTAGAATACTGAGCGGCAGAAATGTTTCAAAGCTGTCAAACCTAGATTTCTGCCAGGTGGTTTCAAATAGTCCAATGCTGCTCCAAGGTGATAAACAGGTCAATGGTCACAAATGAGTCCAAAGAGGGCGGGACTGCAGCAGTCCTGGCAGCTGACCTCCGAATTCAGGCAATTTTCAAGTGAGCCTCCGAAAGTCCGGCAAGTGGTGTCAAAAGTAGCACTGCACTGTAATAGTCCTTGGTAAGTAGAGAGAAACAACAGCAGAACCACAATTTCAAGGTAAAAACCAGTAAAATAAGCTTTTCAAGCATAAAATGTCTCCCTTCAGTTGATGTAGAGAGGAACAGGGAGTGGCAACCCAGTGGACCCACTTAGTCGCAATCCAGCAGTAAGTGTGTCACCCATTGAACTAGATTAATAGTGTACCACGGGGATGAACAGACAAGTGCAGTTAAATGGTTGCAAAAGGGGCCACAATTTAATCTGAAGGGGGGGGGGCGTCCTAAAAGTTCTGACCAATTTTTTTGGCAGACCTTTCTATTTAAAGTATCCGCATGAAATTTTCGCAGAGTTAATTTCAGGTAGGCCTATATATCACTATTTTGAAAATCTGGCACCTGTTGGAAGAATTTAAATAACTTTTCTGTTGCCATGGAAACAAAAGGTCAGTGCACCCAGCGCAGCTCAATTTTTTAGCTCAAATCCAAGTGCCTAGGTGTGTAAATAACCATAGAATTACTGTAACTATGCAATTGATGATCATGAAAAATATATTTGGCAGCTTGGCAGTATCTCAAAGTTTTTCTCTGACATTTAAACTCACTATGCCAGTTTAACCCCTGTGCTGAAGCAATCTCCAAGGTCCTCACAACTTAGCTGTTCCTAAATAGCTCTAAATTATGGCATTTCAGTGAATTTGGCTACAGCCTCATTTCTCATTATGAGTATGATCTCTTTAATTTGTGAACTGGTATATATCTGTTTTAGTATCACCAAAAGCCACAGAAGGCCAAATGTGGTAAATAAGGCAGATGGGGTTGGCAGTAGATTGTTTCAGCCGAACCATTTCAAGAGCTGTGGGGCAACTGATGGAGAAAGTCTTTGGTAATTGCCTCAGCTGATCATGTTGAAATATAGATAAATGTTAATAATGTAATGGAGGATATCTTAAGACAATGCTAGTCTATCAAGAAATTCATTTTCTTGCAATCATTTGTTTTATTACTGTGAACTGTCTCACTATAAACATGGTAACAGAAAAGTAATTTAAACACTTCTAACAGTTTTGATTTTTTTCAAAATCTACGTCAAATAGAAAGGTCTGTCAAAAAAATCAGAACTTCTGGGACGCCCCTCGTAGTTTTGAAAATAAGTAACTTATTCAGAAATATTTGAAAATAAGTAACTTATTCAGAAATATTTGAAAATAAGTAACTTATTAACAGTTCTTGTGAAATGAATAAGTTCTTTTTGGGCAGTCTTCAAAATATAACTTTGGGAGAAAAAATATGTTGGAAGTGCATTTTTTTCTGAACTTTTTTTGGTATTTGTTTGGCTATTCTGTGTTGCACTGTCACTTAAATGATATGGAGGGTATCTCCCTGTCTCACTTATCCAGCAAAAAGGAGCTATTCAGTGTTCAGTGGCAAATTGAAGTCCTAGTATTTTGAAAACTGATCATTAGACAGTGCTCACCGTGTCCGGGACTTTGCGGTTAACAGCTGTATAGGGGAGAGCGGGGCACAGTGAGACACTTTTTTTATTTTCAAGTGTTCCAAAATGTTGGCAGTAACAAGTTAAATGAGATCAGGTCTACATTATAGGTAATGACGTTGGGTATATTGTCAAGTAGTTTCAGGTTCCTACCTTTTACAGGTTTGGAGAAATTTTGAGTTACATCCATGCTCGTAAAGTGTCTCACTGTGCCCCGTGGGCGGGGCACAGTGAGACAGCAGGCGGGGCACAGTGAGACAGGGCATCTGCTGCCATAACCGCCGATCCTCGGGACCTGCAGAATTGTTCCATCAATTGTTGCTACAGAAACTACTGTTATCTTATAAAAGCAGCTGGCAAGGTGATTTTAGGTCCGTTTTTGAGCATGTTTCGAAACTTCATCGCACAGGACACATGCATGACTTATTTAACCTGCGGCACCTGTTACATACTAATCAAAATTCATTCTGATGCTTCTCTTTGAATATGACTCACTAAAATCAGGAGTTTATTGCAGGAGTTTATTGCAGGCATTTTGTTTTTACTAGTGAATTGTTAGCTATGCCTTACATTCAGGTCATTTCGAGTGTATTTTACCATGTCTCACTGTGCCCCGCCTCCAACTGTCTCACTGTGCCCCACGCAGCTCTCTTTATAAAATTTTTGAATCCTGCGGACCAGATACCTGTATTGTGGTTCATTATCTCACTAAACTAAGGCAAATAATCAAGGTTTGAATTCCTGGCAATTGATTTGCGCTATACCATTTTTCTTGGGAATTATAACAAAAAGTCGTTTAGCAAAATTATTTACTTTTATCGGCTAAAAACCTAAAGATTGAAATTACACTCTCGATATGCTGTGTAGGCATTCTGGATATAGGTCAGACTCTCACTTACTTACTTTTTGTACTATACAAAAGAGGGTTGATCTGTAAACAGTACCAGCTAGACGCTACGGGCTTTGTCTCACTGTGCCCGCCGTCTTACTGTGCCCCACTCTCCCCTACCATGCATCATTATGATTCATCTCATACAATTATCATACCTTTTGAAATGTACCTGCAATCTATGCAAGTTATGATTGTGTTGTCAAAATAAAGGAATATTTAGCTCCGTCCGTCTGGCCTTGTCTAGCTGATTGTGGAGCTAAAGGTGATATAACCTGTTCCAAATTTTCATAACTGCTTTGTTTATTTGGCAAAGCAGTGATTTAAATTTGGGACAGATTATATGCATGATGGCATACCAAGTTTTCCCAGATTTTTGACAGCTTATTGTACACTTAAAAAAAAAACTTCTTGAAACAGTGAGAGTGTGAACTTCTATTGTATTTGCTTTAAAGTCTTGGTAATGCCGGCATACGAAGTTGGTATGCCAGTGCAGTCCTTGCCGATTGCTCTGTTTTCCACAGAGATAATGTACAAATAAAAATTATTGTTACCAGGGGCGTAACTAGAAATGGCCTGAGGGGGGGCATTACATGGAGTGAATATGGGGCGCTCCGCGGCATTTCCTATCTCTTCCTTGTTAATCTTGGGACTGACGGGGGGGGGGGGGCATGGCACCATGGCCCCCCTAAAAACGCCATTGATTGTTACAACTGAAAGTACTAACCGCCAAATTAACTAATCTGGGTTATGCTATTTAGGCGCCAGAAATTCTCATGGGTCTTCAAAAGCTACTCCCTGCCAAAGTACTCGCTATGCTTTGCCAATATCTTTCACGAAATATCCCAAAAGTGTAACTATTCCAAAACACCCTGCTGCACTTTTCTAAAAGTTCATATGCACTTCATCAGGGTATTTTTTATACTTTAAATTATCAGCTGTCTACGTACCCCTTCAATGGCCTTCCTGAACCCTTTCTCGGTCCCATGACTTCATTAATATCACCAACATGAAATATCACCATTATTAAAGTGCTTCCATTTCCCATTTGTCTGTGACCTCGTTTGTCATATTTATGTTTTTTTACAAGCAAATTGTTAGCCTGCAAGATGGATAATATCAAAATTAATGTAAAAAATACCTGCTGGCGCAAGTGCTTGGCCACAGATGCTGCTGTTTCAATACAAATTTAATTGTCATCAAGTGTTAAAAAAGATGACCTCTAGGTCACAGAAGTAGTTCAGGGTCATTCACGTCGGGAGGCATTGAAGGTCTTGCAGAGATGCACAATCCCTGTGAATTTGGCGATCCATGGTTCAGTACAAATGCAGTTATGTTATACACAGGCTGTTCACAGATATGGCTACTGAGGTCACAGAAAAAGGTCAATTTCACTCATGCCAGAACTCCTTCAATGTCTTTCTGTAATACACAATCCCCATTAGTTTGGTTGCCATGGGATCAATATTTAACTGGAGTAATCATGTACACTAGTTTTTCACAAATATGGCTACCAAGGTTAAAGAAATAGTTCAAGGTCACTCATGTCAGAATTCCTACAAGGTCTTATGGTAATACACAATCCCTGTTAGTTTGGTGATCCTAGGATCAATACAACTGAAGTTATGGTGTACACAAGTTTTTTCACAAATATGGCCGCCAAGGTCACAGAAATAGATCAAGGTCAGTCGTGTTATAACTTCCCCAAGGTATTATGGTAATACACAATCCCTGTTAGTTTAGTGATCCTAGGATCAATACAACTGGAGTTATTGTGTACACAAGTTTTTTCACAAATATGGCCGCCAAGGTCACAGAAATAGGTCAAGGTCAGTCGTGTCAAAACTTCCTCAAGGTATTATGGTAATACACAATCCCTGTCAGTTTAGTGATCCTAGGATCAATACAACTGGAGTTATACTTGAGTTCGCAGTGACAGCCTCACTCTGAATTTGACCCAATTGTGAGTAAACGCCAGCAGCAGGCCATGCAAAAAGGTGGGAAAATCAGTGACTTGTTGCACAAAATCGGCTCTCCTGACCTTAATATACATCCGATGTACAAAATAAAAAAAGCATTGTGGAGCAAATAATATTCCGCAGCACTCAGGCTTATCAAAATTTTTTTTACTATGGATGATTTCATGCATTTAGCGAGCCAACTTTGATTTAGCATAGATTTTTTTGGAAATTCTTGATTTTGGAGGGAAAAGTCTGCTATGAAGTTTCAGAAAAAAATATAAAATCTCATTTACCATCAAGGGCTATACTTCCACTTTCTAAAACTGTAAAAAATATTTTTGAGAGTTCAAAAGTTATTGATAAATGATGAACCTTTCAACGTGCAAAAAGTGAGTTATGACGTCAGAATGCCAATTTTCAACAGTTTTGGATAAATTTTTGTTTTCAGAGGTTAAAAGTCTGCTATGAAGTTTCAGAAAAAAATATGAAATCTCACCTACCATCAAGGGCTATACTTGCATTTTCTAAAACTGTAAATATTATTTTTGAGAGTTCAATAGTTGCTGATAAATGATGAGATACTTTCGACATGCAAAAAGTGACTTATGACGTCAGAACGCCAATTTTCAACATTTTTTTTTAGAAATTCTTGTTTTCAGAGGTTAAAAGTGCTATGAAGTTTCAGAAAAAATATCAAGCCTCATATACCATCAGGGGCTATACTTGCAGATTCTAAAAATGTTGAAATTATTTTTGGCAGTCCAATAATTTCTGAATTATGATGAGATATGTTTCAATGTGCACAAATTGAGCTATGATACATCTTTGAATGCCAATTTCAATATTTGTTTTAGACATTCTTGTTTTAAGAGATTAAAAGTTTCAGAAGAAAATGTTAAACCTCATCTACCATCAAGAGCTATACATGCAAATTCTAAAAATGTGAAAAATATTCTCCAAATAGTTCCTTATTAGCTCTAATTTATAATGAGATATATATATTTCAACATGCACAAACTGAGTACGGCATAAGTCAACTTTCGACATTTTTTGAGACATGTTTTTAATAATATAAAATGTCTGCTATAAAATTTGTCCAAAGAAATTTCAATCAATCATCAAGAACAGCACTTGCAGACTATAGAATGTAAACATTTTTTTTGAGGGTCTATAACAATTTGGGTTCCTCCATTGATTTAGTTAAAAGTGTCTGTTTGTGCTACCGCTGGTTCTAAGGGCTTGTGTTCTAATCCCACCTGGGAACTCAATTTAATGCGACATTAAATGAGGTGGGTTGTATCCGGTGCTCTATGCAGGGATAACTGAAAGACCCTGGACATATATATACATCTGAATTCATAGGGTATTTACCAGACTCCCAGTCTTCTCATCAGGCGGCAATCGCGAAATACAAGGGCATAGGATCCTTCGGTTATTAATGTTCCTTTCAACTCTGCCTGTGAGCACTGCTCTGCAGCTGCCCTGAGGAGATGTAGCAGGCTCACCAGAAATTTCATGGACTGCATGCAGGAACATTACCAGTTTTAGGCCTTGCATCAATACAATACATTACTATATATATATTCTCCAGCTAGATCATTAGTCAAATGTATTGCTACACCTGTATTTTGCAAGGCAAATCTCTACAAAGTTTCGATACTAAAATAATCTTGCGTTTTAGAAAAAAAACATAAGCTCGATGAGAGCAAGTCCTTGACATTGGACAATCAAAGCAAGGAATTGCCTCCTCCCTGTGTCTCCACCATTTACTTTGATCCTGCCTCTGTCTCCTCCCTCTAACTCCAACATCAGCCTCCAATGCCCTCCATCCTCTGCTTCTATCCTCTGCCTCCACCCTCTGCCTCCACCCTCTGCCTCCTCTGCTTGCCTCCTCCTCTGCCTCCTCACTCCATCTCAATCCTCCTTCTGTCTCCTTCCTCCACTGCCACCCTCTGCCTTTTAAATTCTTCCTCTGTCTCCTTCATCTGCCTCAATCATCCCTCTGCCTCCTCTAACTGCCTCTTCTGTCTGTCTCTTCCCTTAGCCTCCTCCGCTTGCTTATTTCCTCCGTCTACTTCCTCTGCCTCACCCTCTGCCTCCTTGTAATGTGATAATTGTCCCTCTAATTAATCTTGACAATCCCTTTCGACTTGCTGTTTATAAGCTTGTCTGGCTCTTATCTCCTGCCAACCTTAATTATAATCATACCATCAAGTCCAGTTTTATATCATTTGCAAGTATAAGGATGTCTCCTCCACCCGTCTCCTGTCATCTCCAACTCCCATCTCCTCCATCTCCCATCTCCTCCTTCTCCAATTTCCTTCCTCTTATCTCCTCATCCTCAGATGGGGAGGAGATAAGGAAGATAATCTGATTGGAGGGGGAGCAAATGGAGAGGAGGAAATGGGAGGAAGAGATGAGAGGAGGAGGGTATGGAGAGTAGGAAATTGAAGGATTATGAGAGAAGGAAGGGGAGATAAGATGGGAGAATGAGGAGATGGTGGAGGAGACATGAGTAAGAGGAGATTGGAGAGGAGATGGGATGAGGAGATGGGTGCTAGGAGGAGATTTAGAAAGAGGAGTCTGAGACTGAGAAGGAGGAGTCTGAGAAGAGACTAGGAAGTAGGAGATGGGAGAAGGACAGGTCTGACAGGAGAAAGAGTAGGAGAGGACAAGAGAATGAGGAGATAAGAGACGGGGGGAGGAGATGGGAGAGGGAGGATATGAAAAGGAGGAAATTGGGAGGAGGACATGAGAGAAGGAAGAGCAGACAGGAGGATGAGGAGACGGGTGGAGGAGACAGGATTACAAGGAGACTGAGAAAGAGAAATTAGAGAACAGACTGAGAAGGAGGAGTCTGAGAAGAGACTGGGAAGGAGGAGATGGGAGAAAGAGACAGGTCTGACAGGAGAAAGAGAAGGAGAGGACAGGAGAATGAGGAGATAGGATGAGGAGGATATGGAGAGGAGGAAAAGAGAGAAGAAGAAGATGAGAGAAGGAATGTGAGATGGGAGGACAAGGAGATAGGAGGAGGAAATTGGGGTAAGAGATAGCCTCATTCTCCTGTCCTGTCCTTCTCCCATCTCCTCCTTCCCAGGCTCTTCTCAGTCTCCTCCTATCATCCATCTCCTCATCCTATTTTCTCCTCCCATCCTCATACTACCATCTCCTCCTTCTCCCATTTCTTTCTCCTATATCTTTCTCCCATCTCCTCCCCATCTCCTCCCAATCGCATCCCCAATGTCCCCCTCATCTCGTTCTCCTGTCTCCTCGTTCTCCTGTCTCCTCATTCTCCTGTCTCCTTGTTCTCCTGTCTCCTCGTTCTCCTGTCTCCTCGTTCTCCTGTCTCCTTCTTCTCCCATCTCCTCCTTCTCCTATGTCCAATCTCCTCATCCCATCTCCTCCTCCTCCAGTCTCCTCCTACTCCAGTATCCTCCACATATCTCCTCATCCTCTCCTCCCTCCTCCTCCTCCTCCTTTCTCCCCTCTCACCTACTCCTCCTCCCCCACCTCCTTTCCTCATCCTTCTCCTTTCCTCCTTCTCCTTCCCCCTCTCCTTTCCTTCTTCTCCTTTCCCCCTCTCCTTTCCTCCTCCTCCTTTCCTTCTTCTCCTTTCTCCCTCTCCTTTCCTCCTCCTCCTTTCCTCCTTCTCCTCTTCCTCCTCCTTCTCCTCCTCTCCTCCCATCTCCTCATACTCCCGTCTCCTCCAGGAGTCCTCCTACTCCCTTTTCTTTCTCCTATATCTTTCTCCCTCCTCCTCATCCCCTCCTAATTGCCTCCCCAATCTCCTCCTCATCTCCTCCTCCTTCTCCTGTCTCCTCCTTCTCCTGTCTCCTCCCATCTTCTCCTTCTTAGTCTCCTCCTTCTCCTATGTCCAATATCCTCATCCCATCTCCTCCTCCTCCTGTCTCCTCCTACTCCAGTATCCTCTACATATCTCCTCATCCTCCCATCACCTCTCCAATCCCTCATCTCCTCCCATTTCCTCCTCTCTATCTCATTATCTCCTGTCTCCTCTTTCTCCTGTCTCCTCCTTATCCCATCTCCTCCTTTTCAGTCTCCTACTTCTTAGACTCATCCTCCTCCAAACTCCTTCATCCAAACTTTTCCTGCTCCCTTCTCCTCCTTGTCTTCCTGTCTCCTTTTCCTTCTCTCATCTCCTCCTCCCATTTCCTCCTCTCCATCTCCTCCCCATCCCATATATTTTACCAATCTCCTCCCCCATTTCCTCCTTCTCCTGTCTCCTCCTCCTCCCATATATTTTTCCCATCTCCTACCCCATCTCCTCCTTCTCCTACCTTTTCCTTCTCAGTCTCCTCCTTCTCAGTCTCATCCTTCTCAGTCTCCTACTTCTCAGTCTCCTCCTTCTCAGTCTCCTCCTCCTCCTATCTCCCATCACCTTCTTCCGTCTACTCCTCCCACCCATTCCATTATCATCTCCTCCTATCATCTCCTCTCATTGCCTCTCATATCCTCTAATCTCTCATCTCCTCTCATCTCCTTTCATCTCCTTTCATCTCCTCTCTTCTCCTTCTCGAATTACCTCCTCCTGTCTCCTCTCTCTCAGTCTCCTGCTTCTCCTATCTCCTCTTACTCCTATCTCCTCCTTCTATTTAAGTCTCCTCCTCCTCCTCTTTCTCCCATCTCCTCTTCCCATCTCCTCCTCTCATCCTCTCATCTCCTCTTGTCTCCTCATTCTCCTATCTCCTTCTCAGTCTCCTTCAACTTCTTTCTCCTCTTCCTCCCATCTCATTCTCTTCCTGTCTCCTCTTGCTCTTAACCTCTCCTCCTATCCCCTCCTATCCCCTCCTCCTCATATCTCCTTCTACTCCTATCTCCTTCTCCTATCTCCTCCTCTTACCATCTCCTCCCACACCTCTTCCTCCCATCCTCTCATCTCCTCTTGTCTCCTCCTCCTCCCATCTCCTCTTGTCTCCTCCTCCTCCCATCTCCTCTTGTCTCCTCCTTTTTCCATCTCCTCCCCTGCCTCCTCTTTCTCAGTCTCATGCCACTCCTGTCTCATTTTCCTCCCATTTCATCCTCCTCCTGTCTCCACTTACTCTCATATCCTCCTATCTCCTCCTCCTATCCTCCTCCTCCTCTTATCTCCTCCTCCTCATCTTGTCTCCTTCTACTCCCATCACCTCTTCCCATCTCCTCCTTCCATCCTCTCATCCCATCTTGTCTCCTCATCCTCCCATCTCATCCTTCTCCTCTTGCTTCTATCTCCTACACCTATCTCCTCCTTGTAATTTGATAGCACTGAGTATATGTTAATATTATAACCAGAACATCAAACTGGTACTGTCAATATTTCTGAAAAATAACTACCTGCATGTTGACGTAACTTGCAGTTTTTTGTTCTTTCTGCCGAGAAGTGCGTTTGCAGTGCATGATGTCAAGGGCTGAAGTTTTCACATGTCGGTTCATGTAAAGTGTCTTGGTATTTCTCGATAAATCGACCTACCAAAAAAGGATTTCAAGTATTCAACAAGTTTCCCATCCAAAGGTAAATGCCAAGTGCTCTCACTATTTATAAAATTTATGAAGCAAGAATTGCCTCACAACCGTGGTTTAAAGATATTTGTAATATCAGTGTAGCTATTTAGGTCGGCCTGCATGTATCATGCATCACTAGATCTATAGATAGACAGACAGATAGATAGATAGTATAACGCAGTATCCTTTATGGCAATGCAGAGGGTAATTTCATTCTTTATGTGACAGGAGTAGCTAAGATGGCACGAAGAATACTGAGATACTTAATATTACACCAGGTGTACCTTTTACCCAAGAAGACTGAAGTGCAATAAACATATATAGAGCTTAGGCTCATATATTTAACATGAGGTGCCACAAAAACTGAAATTGCATGAGGTGGTGTGCAACTTGCAAGAAAAAATACTCAGGCATTCTGACGTCCAATAATTAACTCACTTTTTGCATGTCGAAAGTATCTCATTCATCATTTATCAACAGCTATTGAACTCCCAAAAATAATTTTTACATTTTTAGAAAGTGCAAGTATAGCCCATGATGGTAGATGAGATTTTCATCATTTATCAACAACTAAAATAATAATTACTGTTTTTGAAAGTGCAAGTATAGCCCTTGATGGTAGATGAGATTTTATATTTTTTCTGAAACTTCATAGCAGACTTTTAATCCCTGAAAACAAACATTTCTCCAAAATGTTGAAAACTGGCATTCTGACGTCATAACTCACTTTTTTGTTGAAAGTATCTCATCATTTATCAAGAACTATTGAACTCTTAAAAATTATTTTTATTGTTTTAGACAGTGCAGGTATAGCCCTTGATGGTAGATGGGATTTTATATCTTTTTCTGAAACTTCATAGTAGACTTTTTACCCCTAAAAACAACAATTTCTCGAAAACTGTTAAAAAATGGCATTCTGACGTCATAAGTCACTTTTTTTCCTGTTGAAAGTATCTCATCTTTATCAAGAACTATTGAACTCTCAAGAATAATTTTTACAGTTTTATAAAGTGAAAGTGTAGCCCTTGATGGTAGATGAGATTTTATATTTTTATCTGAAATTTCATAGCAGACTTTTTACCTCCGAAAAAGATAAAATTTAAAATAACCTAAAAAATCTGCATTTTTTGGTGACTTCATGCTTAGTCTTGAAGAGAACAATACAGTCAGAAGTATGAAATGTTGAATGAAAGTTGTGCTTTCATATAGGCATCTTTTGACATCAAAACCATATTATTAACTTTAATCATTCCAGAGCAGTGAAGGTTTTACTGGAATAAAAAAATGCTTTATCAAAGTTCACTCGCTGCATGCGCAAAAGCTTTCGTAGAAACAACAGATTTTATTAGCCTAGGTGATGGAAAATATTCTTTCCTCCATGACCCTTTTTTTCTTTTGTAAATCGGATGTATATTAAGGTCAGGAGAGGCATTTTACTATCCCAGGTCGCTGCTTTTTGCACCTTTTTGCACAGGCATGCTGGTTTGTATACTCACAACTGGGTCGCTGCCTCGCTCTCGCACATCTAGGTCACGCCATATATGGTCCTTTGCGAACTCAAGTATTGTGTACACAATTTTTTTCACAAATATGGCCGGCAAGATCACAGAAATAGGTCAAGATCACTCATGTCAGAACTCCTTCAAGGCCTCACAGCAATACACAATCCCTATTAGTTTGGTGATCATAGGATCAATACCAGTGGAGTTATCATGTACATAAGCTTCTCACAAATATGGCCGCCAAGGTCACAGAAATAGGTCAAGGTCACTCAGAGGTGCCGGAACAGGGGGGGGCAGGGGGGGCAATTGCCCCTCCTGCCCTTGTCCAGGGGGGGCAGGGGGGGGGGCAAGGGTGCCCTTTAGATCTTACAGAAAAAACATTATTAGGCCTTATTATACTAATTTTAGGCACAAATCAGTAAATATATATTCTAAACTATTAGTGACTCACTATCTAAATATCATCACGCAAAACTGGTGCGAATGCGATTTGCCCTTTTTCATCTGCCCGCCCCTGCCGCCCGGGATTCCTTCCGGCACCCCTGAGGTCACTCATGTCAGAACTTGATCAGGGTCTTACAGTGATACAAAATCCCTGTTAATTTGGTGATCCTAGGATCAATACAAATTGAGTTATCTTGCAGACAAGGATGGTGGACAGACAGACGGACAGACAGACGGACAGACAGACGGACAGACAGCTGGACAGCTAGACGGACGGACAGACAGACGGACGCCACTGCACTCTGCAATACCCAGGCCAATGAGGCCATGTGAACATGGCCAATGGTAAAACGCATGATATGATTCAAAAGTTGGCTACTGTATTTCGGGAAATGCAAAAATGCCATTATGACAACATTCAACTTTGATCACGTGTGTTCTCATAACTTCCCATATATCTTGTTTTTTTCTCCTTACGTCTGCCTATATAAATAGGGACATTTTTTATCGCATACGCCACTTCTAACTAACTGCAGCAATGGACAACTTGAAAATGCAAGTTAACAACACAAAGTTAACTCCATTGACATTGGAGGAGTTGAAGGAACCACTAACACCGGTTGAGAGACAAGAAATGGAAAATCCTTTCTTTATTCGTCAGGTGCACTTGTTCATTGAAGGTCTTAATAGTATTCAAGATCTCAGCACGTCCCAGAGATATGCAATGGTGGAGGCTTTGAGGTAAGATGGAAAGATCTTATTATATAGATTTTAAGCTGACCTATAAAGCCATAATTATGAAGTATATCTCTCTTTGGATATATTAACCCACGGAATCAGCTGTTTACTTTCAAACATGAAATACAGGGGATCAAGTTGACCTCGTCTCCAAACTTGTCACATGATCACATTGATCAGCCAGGGTATATGTAAATTTCTTATCTGCAAAAGTTATAACATAAGCACACTGATGTCTTAAGCACACCTCAGTAAATAATAGTCAGTGACTCTGAGCCATAATATCTCTGTGTAAAGTTAAAACCATATCAGTTAACAGAGTTGAGAGAGGCCAGTTGAAGAGTTATGAAGCACGTGGCCACTGGCCACTGCTCAAGATTGATTTACATGGTAGGGCTCAGACAAATGTGGACATTGACTTTGCCTCTAGAAATTACATTGATCACCTAAAGTCACATGACTCACATCATATTATATCAAAGACCTAATCCATGAAAACAGTGGTAGTAGAATAATTATTCAAATTATAGACTGAATAACAAAAAATGTTCCCTTTGAACTCTTTATGTTTTTACGGGGTAATCATTTAAAAAATATCCTTGTTTGGAGTTTTTACAAAAAAGTAATTTCTAGCTCAGTTTTTGTTAAAAAAATACATATAAACGTAGGCTGCGCAGCAGCATACCCTCAGCTATTCAGCAGACTATTCTGCAGCCGGTGAAATCCAATGTTGAAGTACCGGTGGGGAGGGTTGGCAGCAGGACGCCCAGAGCCCCCCGCCAAAAAAACATAAAACATGGGCAAAGACTCTGAAAAATCTGGATTATGAAATTCTGGCAAAAAATTCTCACAAAACTTCAAGTATATAGTTGTGGTCAATTTTGGAAAAAAATCAAGATACTTTTTTTAAAGACTACTACACTTGCTAGTTAACACCAAAAAAGGCTAAATACTGTCCAAACTTGGGTGTATAACAATAGCTGAAAAGAAAAAAAAGGCTGCATGGGATATAAAAGGTTATATCTCAGCCTCCACTTGGCCAATAATTCTGATTTAAATTTGAAATTTAACTATGTTTAAGACAAAAAACTAAGGTTACCAATTCAGTTTGAACACATTTCTAAGAAAGAAAAGGAATTTTGTTGGAAAGATGAGGGTGCCGAGCAACTGCTTTTAGCTTCCTTCCCCTTTGTTCTTGGGTTTGGTCATTGGAGGGGATTAGTGACATCATGTTACATAATGCCCATTCAACAAAAGCTGCACCCCCTCCCACCCCAACAATGGTTAGGCTAGTTACTTCAAGGGTTGAAACTTGTTCTCTTCAAGGTGCTAAAATATGCTTGAGATGAGTTTTGTAATTAATTAAGATACAGAATAATATCTTTGGTATAAAATTAAGTATTGAAATCCATAGAAATTAGCATGCCAAGTAAAATTCTAAATAACCCTGTATTCAGTGGCCTTTTTTCTGAGCCCATCATGACATGATCACATTTAGTTTTCGTGCAATATTATCTAAATAAAAGCAGACTGATATTACTTTATTTATTTTTTTAAAATTTACATCACTGAGGTTATATTTGAGCAAAAGGGTAATAAGTAAGGGTTTGGAGATATCTTATCAAAAGTTTTAAATGGTAAGCTTCATGAGTCACAACTATGTGCATAAAGCATATTTGTCTATATACATAATTTATTATATTTAACTACATAAATTCTGAAGAAGATTGTGATAAAAAATTATATTTGGGACACTTTGTATATGGCACTTTGAATAACCAAGATGCATATTTGACTGAAATGTGACAATTCAAAGGTCTACAGTTTTTTGCCTATTTTATAGCAATTTCTGTCTTTTCATATTCAAATATCAGATGGTTTAATAGATATATGCAAGCAAAAGCATGTATTTTATTCATGTTTATTCATTTTGTTCATATTCAAGAACATAGCATGACTTTGTTAGACACAAAATGGTAGGAAGTTGGTATTTTCACATTTTTGTGAATTTTAAACTTGTTCTGTCGGCCTAATAAATGGCATAAACTACATAATGGCCAAGTTCATTTTTGATAAATTTAACTATAAGACCTTTTGGTTTTTACTGATATAGTTATTACTGTTTTGGTTTGAGAGACCAAAATTCAAGAAAAATTAAAAAAATTTAAATCTCGTCAGATGAAACCTCTAAATGATTGAAGTTGTTTCACGGGCTATATTTTAGACAACTAATTGCTAAATTTCAAATGTCTAAGCCCAAAATTGATGGAATTACGGAGGGTTGAAAAAAAACATATATTTTTTTTACATATTTGATGATTTTTTGAAATCAATTTTAGTAAGAGCATTAAGATCCCCAAAAGGCACAACTAGGGTATTTAATACATGTCATGGTAGATTTTCATGCTCGTACTTATGACCGCTTCTGAGTTCTGGTCCGGAAACGAAATAAATTAATTTTTCCGAATTCTTAATATTTTACAAAAACTGTGGTCATTGTGTATATACGAAGGCACACTAACACTATAAGACCCATTCATGTGTGAAATTTCATATGTATAGGTGTAATAGTTTTGGCACAGAGGCCAATACACATTGTGGGACGCCGCCCGCCCGCTGGACGGACAAAAATTTGCCATACTAACTACAATACCCGACAGCAATATTCATTGCCGAGGGTAAAAATTTGGACAGTCTTGAAACAAATAATTTTTGCTAGTGAGCATTTCTTTAGAAAGTCTTGCTAGACTTCACGCACCAATTATTGTTGCTGCTATCATGAAATAAAACTCCAAGCCCCCCTGGATATCAAATGCCCCTTATAACTTTCTTTAGAAATTATATTTAGTGCAGTTAGAGTAGATCTATTTCTGTTACTAGAACAACATTTATATGTATTTATGTTGTGAAAAACATTATCAGCTTATCTTTCTAAAAATATAGAAGATTTTCTTGTTCCTTACATTTGTATGTCATTTAAAAGTGAATTCCTGAAGGCCAAGTGTAATTACGAAAAAAGAATTTTCTCTGAAAAAAGTAATTTAAATAAATTTCACCGGTATGTTAAAAGCCAGACCAAAATGAAAAATGTTATTCCAAGTATTAAAAAGTCTGATGGTTCGCTAGCTACATTAAAATTTACTAAACATTGTTCATCTGTTATCAAAAAGGGTTATTATATCATCAGAAATATATTCACAACTTTTAGAAACCATGATACTGATTTCTATGTTACTATGTACAAGAGATATGTTCGTCCCATTCTGGAACACACAAGTCAAATTTGGTCACCAGTATTAAAAGTTAATATTGACAAAGTTGAAAGAGTGCAAAAATATTTTACAAGAAGGTTACTTTTCTCTCAAAGTTTACATTACTCAAACAGGCTGCAAATCTGTAATATGATAACTTTAGAAGAAAGAAGGCAAAGAACTGATCTTATTTTATTTTACAAATTGATTAATGGTGTTACCATAATAGATGTAAATGATTCTTACAAACTTAATAATAGACATAGAGGTCATAATAGAAATTTGTATACTCATTATTGTCACACAGAAAAAAGAAAGATGTTTTGGGTAAATAGGACTGTTAATAATTGGAACAGTCTTGACAGTGAAGTTGTAAATTGCAATTCAGTAAATTGTTTTAAGAAAAAAATAAGCTTGTATCATTTCCCAGGTAGGGGGAGCTACTATTGTTAATTTTAACACTTGCCCCCTTATGTTTTTATTTGTGTACATGTTTTTATGAATAAACAATTATCAATTAATTATCAATTATCAATTCATTGTTCTACACCAAAATATACATTACTACCATATGGTGCCCTATTTTCGTCAGTTGTTCACTGCTATAACATCACTATGACAATTGGTGTATTCACTGCTAGTTTACAAATAGAACGTGCAAGCACTTTAACAGCTGCTTGTAGATAGACTTAACACTATCTATCTATCTATCTATCTATCTATCTATCTATCTATCTATCTATCTATCTATCTATCTATCTATCTTTTTTCCTTCCTTCATTCCTTCCTCCATTCCTTCCTTCATGCCTTCCTTCATTCCTTCCTTCCTTCATTTCTTCCTCCCTTCATACCTTCCTTCCTTCATTCCTTCATACCTTCCTTCCTTCATCCCTGCCTTCATTCTTCCTGTTGAATCTGCAAACAATGGATCTGCTGTTGCTGCTGCTGCTAGTTTCACTGCAGCTGGTCATTTGAAATTCGCGCAAAAAACGAACATTTTGGTTCCGTAAATAAAAAGTTTAATGTCACAGAAGTTTACAAAAAGTTGATGGAAGCAATATAAAATTCTATTGAGACTGTATACTAAGTTTCAAAGTGCTGCTGCTGCTAGTTTCACTGCAGATGGTCATTTGAAATTCGCGCCAAAAACGAACAGTTTGGTTTCGTAAATAAAAAGTTTAATGACACAGAAGTTTTATTTACCAAAAGTTGATGGAAGCAAGATAAAATTCTATTGAGACTGTATACTAGGTTTCAAAGTGATAGGTGAAATAGTGCGACCTCCTATATGGTCAGAAGCTTACCGAAAATTCCTCCTGCAATACAGGCTGCAAGCAGCAGTAAAAATATAGTTTTGCAACATTTTTCAAAAGAAGAGATGACATCATTGACATGCACCACTTTATAAGGTTTTAAGAGCACTTATTCATTGCAAAGACATCATGACGATTAAGACCCCAGGGACCTATTAAAATCTGGGGTGTCCTAATTCCGTCATATTTCAAAATGACATTGTGCATTAACAGTAAGTGAAAGATACATTTTGCATTCTAAAATGAAACATGATAAGTTAATTAGTCCCTCATTTCTTAGACTTGTGTCGTTTTCATTTTTTTTACTAAGTGCAACAGAGGCATAAAGATGGGTCTAAAAATAAGAGGAAGCTTGGCTTGATCAGGGCAATTTTCTCTCAAAATTACAAAAAATTGTGCTTTTGACCACTTCACGTTTAAGAAGCTATTGTACAGTTGTCAATAGGGTCATTAACGCCCTAAATGGATTAATATATGCAACAATGATTTTACTTTAAGAATCATGAATTTTTCCCCCACCTATTTTAAATTTGGTTGAACTCGGGTACATTGCTTAAAAGTGACAATAATAGGACCTTGACGAAATTAGGCCACCATACGGTAGAACTTCCCATGAGACATAGACACATATTTCAGAACAAATGGCAAATCAGGGGAAATCCTCTCAAATTTAATATAGGATGGACAGTCAATTTTCACAGAATACAGACAGACTCATAGGGGTATTCATTGACGTAATTTTGCTAAAAATACATCTGCATGAGTAAACAAGACAAGGTGGCGACAATGTCGTTTTTGGTGACTTAATTTACATTATAATAGATAGAGAATGCATCACAGAGGGACTACTGTCGTCACCTTTGCTCTTTTTATTTGTAGAGTAGGTCGGGGCATGCGGCTCCCCTTAACTTCGAGGTGCGATTTGACCTACTTTTTATGGGTGATTATTTGAATGCTTATGCTGTCAGGAAGGGATCACTTGACTCTACTAATAACTAGTGAAACAAATGTCTGGGCAATTCCGTAAAGTCATCAACCAATCGGTCAAAATTTCAAAATTGACATAATTACGTGCTATGGGTGTTATAATGTGCCAAAATAAGTGTATTTTCAGGAACAGAAAAAATCAATTGATTATCTCATTTGGTCTTTGAGATATTTGCATTTAAGTAATGCTATCTTTGGTGACTGCAATTATTATATTTTTTAGCACATTAATATTAAGATGTCACTGCCAGTAGAGAAATTGGTAAGTTGGTTTCATTTTGCTGTCAGTTACTGCCTATGGGAGTACACTTTCATTTTGCATCAAAAAATCTAGCATCAATTCTTGTGAATTCTGTCAGGCAGTGACATTTGACCTAATAAGATTCTCAGTGTACGTCCGACACCAAAATTACTAAATAATTTTCCTGCTGACAAGTTACTGATGTTAACTTCATTAAACTTCTGATACAAAGCACATTTATGCCCATGAACAGCATGGTGGCCACTTGAACCATTTAAACCTGATACTTTTGCTAGGGAGAGCACTTAAAATGTGTACGTCCGACACCAAAAAGGCAATGTACGTCCGACACCAAAATATGAAAGTGCATCTGGAACAAAGAAAATGATACAAATGTTGGTACACAGGCTTGGTCTCATCAGAACACCTTAGGCCAGTCTGTTTGGGTGAACCTTAAAATGGTATAGGTCACAAAACAGGAAATAGATGATATCCTTGAAATTAGGTCATTTTCAACTCTGTTTTAAGCCATGAAATTATGTGAAAGGCAATTCATCGCTTGCTTCCATCACATGTGATTGGTATGAAATAGTGACACAAGCTGAGGCAGACATTATACTCATAGAAAACTAAAGATTAAATTACATCTAGTAGCTTAAACCTAGTATTTTAAGCTGTGATAGTTCCAAAAAGCATACACAAAAATTGTCCGAAAATGGCAGATTTTATTTATTTGTTCACATATTTATGCCAAATTCCTTTACAATTGCATTTGTCAAGTATTCCCTCAACATATATTTAAAAAATATGTGCAATTACAGTGACAATCGTTGGTATAACTTGAGATTTTTTGGATATTTCTGTGCTGAAATTACTGTAAACTTGATGGCAAAAATGGCGAAAATAACTTGCATGTTCGAGACCGCACATTTGGCTCAAATATACTATGATGAAGCCATTTTATGGTTCCTAATTATTGTAAAGAAACTCTACTTTAGATAAAAGATGAAAATTTGTGAAAATTTTTAATAATTCTTGCACTGCAGGCATCTTTTACGCTTCCAATTCACACGTGTACGTCCGACACCGAAAATATGTACGTCCGACACCGAATAGAAATGGCTACAGCTTTATGACAAGTTACAATATTGCCATGGAAATTAGCCTGGCTGATGCCTGAAATAGCTCCCTTGACAATAGAGGTAATTTGATTGATTTTTCTCCATATCCATCACAGAGTTTTGAGAAACAAGCCATCAAGTCAGAAAAGTGTCATTTCTCTGAGTACGTCCGACACCATGACATTTTGCCTTGTTGTTCAGCTCCTAGGGCACTTTGAGCTTTGGTTGATGGCTTGTTTGAAAGCCCTACCACAGAGCCTCATGCCTGTTTAACAATCGAATAGCTAAGGTGTAATTGTAGGGCTACACAAGCTGTTAAGGTGTCTGATCTGTACGTCCGACTTTACGGAATTGCCCGTCTACCAATTTTAATAAAGGAGTTATGGCCATTTTTGTAAAAAATTTGAAATGGCCTTCTTACCCCACCCATCGGGCAAGAAGCCCCCCTGTTATAATCCTATGGCAATTTTTTTTGCGAGCGCATTCAGCCTTAAATTTATTTCTTAGGTTTCTTCTATCATTTTTAAGGCATTCTAGCACTTTTTTGAATTTCAGAATTTTTCTGTTCATACTGTTATTTTTTAGCTCTCGGCTATTCAGCCCTAGAGCTATTGTAATCCAAAATGAATTTCCCTAATCCTATCGCTCGACATATCTCCTTTAATCTGCCAAACATACCTTCAAAATTTGACATACCCTTCTATTTTCACCCGACAATTATGCCCGGTTATATATCGTCCGTCTTAGATGGCTCTTTGTTCTATTTGCCGACTCGCTTCGTAAGCTTTTTGCGGCGTCCTCCAAAAACCGAAAAACCATTTGTCGCGGCGTCAATCAAAACACAACCGTGACGTCACAGAAAAGGTGATCACGTGACCGCGCACCCTTGTCATTTTTGGCGCCAACTTTCGGGCGGGCAGGACTTCACAATGGCGACGGACAATTTTGGTGATTTTAAAGCATTCTGGACTTTATGTTGAATCAAACTCGGTTGAATTAGTTCCCCTGGACGTTGTGCATCTCCGGGAATCGTCCTGGCAGCCTGGAGACACTGACAACAGCCGAAAAACGATCTCGAAATTTTCCCGGACAATGCCAAAGTTGCCAAATCGCGATGTTTTCTTCGTGCGCAAAATGGCTTATTTCGAACCGTTTTTTGCAGTTTTACTGTCTGAAACCCTTGTAATCATCTTGGAAATAATTTTAAAAGAATTTTTACGTCTGTAGCTGTTCTGCAGGCTGTTGAATCATCCGAAACATGTCGGAATTTACATGCGGAAATTAACTTCCGGCTGTCATTTTTTGACAGCAGCAAATCACTGCATGTCATGTCAACTGCAGTGGCTTGCTGAAAATGGTTGTCTCGACCACAGAAGTGGTTGTATCGCTCTGGCAATGTTATTGGTTCAATAGAGGGATTTTTAAGGATCATTTTGGTATAAATTGGACTTTTCTACGTGCTCTTGAACCGATTCATGAGCGATTTGAAGTTGCAAAATTGAAATGATGTTTCATCGCTGGATTATCGCCCAATTTACGTCGTCGAAATTCGCTCGTCATGAAGAAATGGTGGGTCAGCTCTCATATTCAGTATAAAAAATAGTTGAATTGGTGTTTTGCTGATCGTTTTGATGTAAAATTCATTGTTCTACGTCAATATTTCACTTTTTTTCGGAGCTTTGAAGTTGAGGAAGGACTTGCAGTGTTGGTTTTTCTTAGAACTGTCAAAAGCCACTTAATTATATTTAATGCTTCTAATAGGTATTTTCCTGGTCATTTTGGTACCAGTTACGTTCATTTCCGTCAAGATTTCACCATTTTCTGCCACTTTGAAGTTGTGAAGTCAAATTGTCATTTTGAACTCGATTTTCTGCTATTTAAGCAAAATACGAACGTTATCATGTGGATTATTTGTTCTACAAGTGTTTATGCACCAAACACACTGGATTTTATCACTATTTAAGCGCAAAATGCGCCGATTTGACACTCGCAAAATGCAGGCTGAATCGGCGCACATTATCGCTCACAAAAACACGCTCGTTTTCATGAAAAGGTTGGTCTAAACTCATTTTTAATGCTTCTAATAGGTAAATTGGCATTTTCCTGATCATTTTGGTACCAGTTACGTTCATTTCCGTCTAGATTTCACCATTTTCTGCCACTTTGAAGTTGTGAAGTCAAATTGTCATTTTGAACTGTCAAAATGAAGGCATTGAAGAGCAGATCGACACTTGAACTAACTGTCATTCTTGATTGCCATTCTTGTTTGCTATTCACGATTGCTATTCTTTGATTGCTATTCTGGATTGCTAATTTGCTATTCTGTCATAGATGGATTTCACAACACAAGCCTCAAAACTTAGCATGCTTACTGCTTAGTTCCCAGCTGTCAAAAGTCTGAATACACCAAGTCAAACTAGGGAACAACTATGTTTTTATACATTCACATCAAAGCTCTTATATTTTCACCAAAGCTCTGGTATTTCTGACATTTCCAAAAAAAACTGAACTAAGTTTTAATGTACAGCCAATCACAGGTCCAAGCCTAATCTAGAGTGTACTTTTCACTAATGTATTCAAAGGTACCATGCTAGCTCATGCTCTTGTTGGGATGCATCTGGACAGAAAATCTATAGATCATTTTTGATATAGCCGTTTTTACACTGTCATGCTAAAGGAAAATTAGCTGTAGGCATTTTTGACAATGCATAAAAAACTGTGGGCGTTTTTGTCCGTTGCCGTTTTTGTTTGTAGGTGTTTTGACTGATCACCAATTTTGGAGTCTACCAATAGGCCTATCAGTTGTAGAAGTGCAAAGGTGACATTTGTAGGTGTAGTCACCTCATCTTCGCAAGTTTGGTGCAGTTATTTGACAATATTAAGAAACTGGGTGAATTTACCAGATCAGATGTTTTTGCATAAACTGACTCAACCAAATAAGCAACCAGGCAAGCTCAAACAAACAATAGGTGTCTCTGGTGTACTTCAGGGTGATTAACTTTAAAATTATGTCCCATAACAGGCTGTTTATTTTTCGAAGTCAAACAAAAAATACTAAATCTTTAAAATCCATTGTTTGGTCACATGACCGTCAATTGTGACATCACCATACCAGAATAACAAAGGTGAAGCAATGAAAAATGTTGAAAACTATTCATTATTTATAATCAATAAAACATGCATATATGCATGCTTTAATGCAAAAATATTGTCCTCTGAAGTAAAAAAATTGCCAGACTGAGGTGAGTTGCGAAGCCAAGGTGATCTCACCCAAGTACTTATCTTTCAAAAATGACCGTTTTCTGTCCAGAAGAAGTTAGCAGGTTCAATCAAGAGTCCTGTCAACACTATGAGCAGCTGTATTTCATCAGACATAGTTATCTCTGACCTTTTACTAGGAATGCGGGCCAGTAAAATCAGGGTCCCAAAATCATGAAAAACGTTGAGTAAGTTATGGTGATGTTTTCATTAAATCTTTGTAAAATGTAATTTGGCGGGGGATTGGGGGCGGCAGCCCCAAAAATTAACTATGGAATAACAATTATTTACACTTGTCAAATATAGTAGCCCGCTATACTGAATCTGCATGTCCATATCATTTTGTGATAAAATATCACTGTGACAGCCAGACAAAATGTTTGAATGAAGCTATCAACAGATGACAGCGATGTTATTTTGCTTTTTTTTTTCAAGTTTGGTAATTTTTTTAAAGTGTTATTTTCATGATCTTTATAATCAAATGAGTCTCTTTAAATCAAATACATCTCTTTAAATCAAATGCATCATGATTTCAGTGCCTTGAAATCATGGTCCTGGGTTCCTGGTCGTCCTATCGCCTGAGACTTCCAGATTTTGAGAAGGATGACCAAGATTTGATAATAATAATAATGGGCGTTTATGTAGCGCTAATTCCAGTAAACTGCTCACTAGCATTTACAATAAAATGACAGGCTGGGCGCCCTGCATGTGGTGAAGGACGCCCTGCATGTGGTGAAAGACGCCCAAAATCTGGCGACGAATCTGGGACCCTGCTTAAAATGATCTTTTAAACCATGATTTAAATTGCCTATCGTTTTTACTTTCTTTTCAGCAGGACAGCAGCAGAACTCGATGGTAAAGCTGGATGACGTGCATGCGAGCAACAAGCAGTTTTATAGCGCTAACTACAAGATATGTGACAGCTATTGCACATGACATTTTCATGGTATGTCAAAACAAAATTATTTGAAGGTTTTAATCTTTTAAGTAAATGAAATAAATTATTTTTAAAGTACTGTACTGATCATTACAGACAAATGAAAATTACTTGTGTGTTATATAATATGCTCAGGTTGTGCTGCATGATAATTGTTCAATGTAACATTAACACTACTTCTGAGGGCGCTATGCTGTTTGAATGCATGGACCATTGGCCCAAGGTGATGTCCAGCAGCCCATGTGATTCGAAGCAGCACTAGCAGCGTGATATGCAGCATGAGGAATGGCTTTCAGAATGCCCTTGTCCGAACTTGGACGGCACAAAAATTAACATGTTGATAATTAATTTTTCAGTAAAATTTCACTAGTCCGAAGCTTTTGTCAGGTGGTCAGGATGACCGAACTGTTTGTCAAGACTAGTGAAAATTATCTAAAAATAATTTATTGCACTTTATGTGATAATTTTATTGAATTACTTGATAAACAATTCATTTTCTATGAATTGCAATTGTGCTGCCGTATAGTATAGTTCATAAAATCAGTTGAAGGCAAGTTCAAACATTTAACTAACAAACATTCATCTTTCACTGTTTCAGGTGGACAGTATAAATAACATTAATGGATCATTGAATATGCTGTCTTCAAGCATCGATTGCCCTTTGCATCTTGAAGACCAATACAAGGTAACAATTAGTGCCGAGTATCGTGAGCTTAATGTCGGTATGATAGGGGAGAGTCCCCTGGATCGGACCACCTAACTTCAGCGACTCAGTGTGTAAAGTGTTAATGGTATGATGTTAAAATTCTGTCAGAAGGACAAAAACTGAGTTTAAATATGTTGTGCTGCAATGCTGTGGGCAAAGCTTGATAATTATGAACGCTGCATTGCTGTCAAAAAAGTCTTCAAATTTTGAAGTATCTGAGTCATATTGTAGTATCCTCGACTGGACCACCAAGTTGCCTCGATTGGACCACATTTACGACAAAAAAACCTTGTTTCAAGTAATCCTAGCTTTTTTTGTGTTAAAAACTTGATACGTGTACGTTGGATTTTCAGGTATTCTTGTTATTTTGGTGGGATTCACTCTCCCATCCCCACTTTATGGATCGCCTTCCCCCGTCCCTCCTCCTCCGGGATTCCTTTCTCCCTGTGTGATCCCCCCTCCCCCTGGATTCGGATCGCCAATCCCCCCTCGACCTGGATTTGAGTCGCCCCTTGTACGCCTCCCTACACCTGTGATCGCCTCACCTCCTCCCATTCTAGACAGCTCCAGGTAAATATTCGAATTAATGCTGTTATCATATAAAGTGCAATTATCTATATCGGTTATAAATGTATATCATAGCATAAAGTTGTTTATATTTTCAAATATCATACACACAAATGTAAATAAATGCAAAAATTTTTTTAATTGTATAACAGAAATTTCAACTCAGTTATGTGATTTTTTAAATTTATTTGCAGGCAGGACATGCCCTTTGGTAATCCACCTTCTCCGATGCCCATGGACCAAGAATTGGACTTTTGCAGTCCATCCAGGTAATTATCAGACTACACTTAATGGAATACTTGCTGAAGCCCTATATATATCAATTCATATATAATTTATTACATAAATTTCAGCTCAGTAATGAAGCTTTTTTTCTCTACTTGCAGACAGGACATGTCCTTCGATAATACTCCGATGCCCACCAGCCCTGTAGCAGACTTCGGCAGTCCATCCAGGTAATTTATAGTAATAATATTAAAAAATAGACATTTATATAAACGCTTGTGTGAGATAGACTTATTTGTATCCACCTAGGTTTAATAAACATGTAATTATTAAAATAAGTGGCTCTTCAGTAATTTTTTTTCTTTTTTATATTTGCAGACAGGACATGTCATTCGATAGTCAACCTACTCCAATGCCCTTCGACCATGAAGCAGACTTTGGCAGTCCATCCAGGTAATTATATGTCATACTACATTTCAAAATGATTGATGGTGATAATTAAATGATATAATAAAATGATATCAAGTAACACTTGTAAATGATTAGAAATATACTTGTAATTGCACACACTATTGTCTTAACACTTGTGATACCAGTACTGTAGATGATTAGAAGTAATTGCACACATAATAAATGGTGATACTGGTAGTTACATCTTATTATTTTAATTCACTTGTTGGGTGTTGTGGGACTAGTATTGTAAATAATTGTTTTTCTACTTTTCTTTGCAGTGCCGAGATCTCCTTCGAGACTCTGCCAACGCCAATGCCTATGGATTATGATTCGGACTGGGGACATCTCCCGCCAATCGCCGACCCTTCACCGTCAGATGAAGAAGAAGACAGTATTCTACCACAACCAACAGAGCTGAGCGACACAGAAGACATCCCCTCTGACCGGCCGGCTTGGTCGACCGTTGATGGAGGTTCGCAAAAACGAAAGGAGAAACTGTTGGATGGACTTGGGTAGCCCTGGGACCCATGCGTAGCATGGGTCATGGGTCGTCCCATTCAAAATCTTGAGATTTTGACATGGTATCGGGAGAGGTGGTGTAGATTAAACAATTCTTATCAGAATTTTATGAAATTTTGGATTTGAGCAGCCCACATATTTTACTACTGACGGCACTAGTTTTGGTGGCATTTTCGCAAAGATTGGCATGGTAAAAATTACTTTTAAATGAGAGAAATGTCAAAAATAATTGAGAGACAGCCATCAGCCTCACTTTGGAGTGTGATGTCACCATTGTGACGTCACTGAAATAACCTATGACATCATAAACGTTTGTTATGACATCACTCTCTCTCATCCAATGGGAAGACGCCATTTGTTAAATGTATAAAGAAAAAAGTCATTTCTTGAACTTCACAGGGTGAGTGTTCAGTTAGTTTTACATGTAGAGATGTAGAAATGGGTGCCGTCAGTAGGAAATTTTATATACTTGTAGGTGGTATAATTGAAATGAGCATGCTTTACATGTATTTTAAGATATCCTGATTCTCCCAAACCCTGTCTTTCAAATCTCACGATTTTCCAATAGGAGGATCCATGACCCCTGTCCCCAGGGGTCCAGGGCTAGGACTTGGGTAAGTGTTAAGAATGAAAATGAAATTTTTTTTTCAAGTTAATTCTATTTTTAATGAACTTATTTTTTCATTGCCCATATAATGAAATGTTTATGCTATATGGTAACATAATTTATCATTGTTTAATATAATTTCAATGAAGTTGGTTGGGTTAACATTTGCTTTATTGTATTTTTTTTTTTCCAGCTATGTATTTTCTCGGAAAAATGCAAGCGGAGACACCACGTACTGGCGATGCAGTGTTAGAAATAAGAACCGGGTTTGTCCTCCAACTGCAATTCAGAGAAAAGACATCTTTACCAGAGGGCGGAATGATCACAATCATGAAAAACTTGATGGGCTGGATCTAAAAGTGAAAGTGACTGCAAAAGCAAAGAAAGTTGCCAGAGAGAATGTAAGTGAATGATTAGAGAATAACTGAGAGATTGTGAATTTATTAATTAAAAGACAAAGTCAAGACTGATTGAATATCATTTACATTTATCAAAATTGCATTAAATATTACACAGCAACTTATTATGTCAGTAAACAAAAGATTTTCAGAATCAAACTATGTTGTAGTGACAGTTTGCTTATTAATGACAATTAATTAAATATCACACTGTAAATTAAAATGACACAAAACTTATTCAATGATACTGGTTGAAGCTAATCAAAAAATTATTATTTCAGATTCACAGGTCAGCTGGGACCATCGTCAAGGAGCTGATTGATGACAGCAACGCCAAAGCCAATCTTCCTCCGTTGAATTGTACAACCAGGGCTGCAAACAGAGCAAGAGAGGACCTGAGACCCAAACACCCGAAAGATCTCGACTTTGTGGTAAATATGAGTGATTTTAGAATAAAACGTTTACTGAAGATAGAAAAAACACTACACTGTTACATATTGATAATGTTACATAATGATATCGGCTATTCATTAAAATAATGACATGTTTATTTTCTTCCAGCTGAATGAATCACACCTACCTGACAACTTCCTAGTTTCGGATCTGAGAGTCGACCGCAATCGACACGTCATCCTTGCTACAGAAGAACAGCTCCGGTGTTTGGCTCAGGCCAAGACCTGGTAAGCAAATGAAAAGATTTTCATATTATATTATATATTTTCATCGTTGCTCGGGGTAAAATGTATTTAATTAAAACCATTTAACAGATAAAAACAGAAGTAAAAAGTTTAGAGCTCATACCCTACTGCAATTTAGGGCTATTCTATTTAAAAATCTGGGGGGGGGGGGGTGGTCAGGTTACATTTTTGACCCCCCCCCCATGCATCTAAAGTGAATTAATTTCGACCCCTCCACGCATCAACTTAGATTTTTTTGGAGACCCTACATGCATTAAATGCGAATTTTTTACCCACCCTACATGCATCAAATCCGAGTTTTTTTTGCCCCGCTCTCCACAACAAAAAATTTTTGACCCCCTCCCCCAAAACAAAAATCTAAACCCTACATGCATATAATTTTTTATAAAAAAATTTGCTGGTTTGATTGCTGGCTGTTAAATGCAAAAAACCTCAAAAGTCTGCCGTAGCCAGCAGGGGGGGGGGGGGCGGCTGCCTCCCCCCCCCCATGAATTTGGCCAATAACTTGGGACAGAATAGTGCAATCTATTTTACTCTGACTTCAGCAAGGTTTACTGTTCTCCGTGGTATGATGGAGGTGAAGCTAGACTTTCCAAAATTCTTGAATTTATTCCTTATTTTCCAACCGGCTCTCTGCGATATCCATGATGGAGGTGGAGGCAGTTCTCCGTGACATGATGGAGGAGGAAGTCAAATCCTCCAAATTCTTGAAATTAATATTTATTTTTGGAAGGGACTTATATATTCCATTTTTCTTGGCCAACATATTCTAGTGTCTAGATGACTCCATACTGAGGCAGAGGCTTCTCCATTCAGAGGAGCATAGGCGGATCCAGGGGTGGGGGCACAAGGGATACCCCCCCCCCCCTTTGTCCGATAAATCCTTCATATTGCTATTTGGAAAACACTTTTTTAGAGACTCCAATGTTATAAGCATTGCCACTCCCCCCTTTAAACTAAAAAAAATCCTGGATCTACACTTGAGGAGGAGGCCTCTCCGTGATAGGACAGGGGCCTCTCCCTGATATATATGACAGAGGCATCTCCCTGATAATGACGGAGGCATCAGAGAAGACTCTTTAAATTTCACATAATAGGTCTAGTCAAAATTTCCAATTTTGTTTCCAGTCAAATGATTCCAGGGAGCTCCCTTGATCCAATTGATGATTTTCTCAAGAAAAAGTAATTTTATTTAATTTTTATCATTTTCTGTATTATTGTAACTTGTCTTGAGGCAGAATTCAGATGTGAAACATCCACTAAATTATAATTATGTATTGCCTCCTATGATCTGGCTCAAGATTCGGAGCTGACCCCAACAGAACTGTCAGATATGTTATTTATTTTTATTTAATTAATCACTGTCAATGAACTTCCTGCAGACTCACATGAAGAAGACCACAATGGAAATAAGAGTTATCTTTATTGTGTAATCCTACTGTTTCAGTGAATAAATTCAACTCAAATCAAATCATATGTCTTACAAATTACCTCCTAACATACTGAAGAGGATGTATACCATTGCTCTCCAAGGGAGGTTCGCCCTAGACAGTTGGGGGAATTAATCTCAAGAAGAAGAAGAAGGGTCTAACATGGCCATGCCAATGTTTGGTTTTGTCTTGATGAAGATATTTATAGCTGAATTTTGGAATAATAAGCTTTAGGATGCCTGACAGGTACCTTACATTTTTATTAAAGTGTTTATGCACATGTTTGAATAGTTTTCTGGTGGTTTCCAGTCCATTTCAGTCAACAGAAGAGCCCGAAGTGTGGTTAATTTCGGCGCTAACCAATTTTGACAATCAGAGACCTGTCAAATTTCGTCTGAGATGATGGTTAATTTAATTTCTTGTAGCATGTATGGAGCAATAATTTATTTATCAGGTGTCTGGAGGGTCGGAGGACCCCCTACATACATCTAAATTGAATTTTTCGGGTCCCCTACGTACATCTAAATCGATTTCTTTGGCCTCCCACCATACAACTGAATCGAATTTTCGCCGACCCCCCCCCCATCCATCTTACGAAAAATAAATCAACCCGACCACCCCCCCTCCAGATTTTTAAATGGAATAGCCCTTAACAAAAGTGGTTATTAAAGTAAAGAAATTATTGTTTCATAATATTATTTAGAGTTTCATAATATTCTTTTTATTCAAGGTATCTGGATGGAACATTCAAGGCCGCCAAAGCTCCGTTCACACAGCTGTATTCAATACACAAATTCCTAACCTGCGATGGGAAGAAGAAACAAGTTCCCTGTGTTTTCATCTTGATGTCTGGGAGACGTGCAAGGGATTACAAGTAAGTTTATCATGTTTATCATTTAAGATATATATATACATGTTTTTAAGCATCAGCTACAACAGTAGCAGATCGCTTATTACAATCCTCCGTTTCCATGCCGGCAGGCAGTTTTTACCTATCACCGATGATTTCTCTGTCAATCCTCCAAGTAAACCTACCAAACTGTTCCCGAGTCTTTATTAGCACCTAACTGCAAGACAGGGTTATATTTCAGACATACAGAATGCCTATTTCTTCTGATTCAAGCCATTTTATTTCACTCCCAATCACGCACGACCTTCTTCGTCCGCCATTTTCTCTCAACTGGATTCCGCCAACTTCGGCGTCTGACAAAAACACCCGAAGTTTCAAATGCTATTTCTTGCGATTCTCATTTTCCGATTTTAAATATTTCCTTGTTGCCAAAGTAAACTAAAACTACCATTAAAACCTATTTACAGTCACCTTTTCATAAATTGTAGCTTTTTATTTGAAGAATAAAAAAAAAAACTATTATTTCGGTCGGCCAATCAGATCATGGGGTTTCTATGACGTCATTACCAAGCGTCCGGGATTCCAATATGGAGGATGCGGGAAGTGAAAAAGAGTGATTGCTGACAAATTTTAAACTGAACTGGTCATCTACGGACTTGCACATGCCTGTCAGGTATTCCACAAATGTTATCAAATACGGCGTTATTGACATTGACGACTCTATTTTTTATTTTTAAAGCATTTTTGGTGATAGTTTTACCTGAAATTCTGTATTATCGCCCAGAAAAAGTACTGTTGCGGTTGCGGTAAACAGTGCATAATTCGCCTACTAGTGTTGGCACCATGCGAACTGGTGTTTGGCCTGATATCTCAGCATCTAAAAGTGGTACAGCAGATTTACTTATACTCACGGATAGAATAGCCCATTTGCAATGTGAATATCACATTTTCGCGATGTTTTAGCGCCGTTTTTTGCCGATTTTCAAGCAAATTCTTATGATGGTACTCTATTTCACTTGTTTACATTCATGAAGCAACCTGTTTGACAGTAACAATTGCAATGACCTCACAAAAACACTGCAGTGCCACTCACAATTTAGTTCCAAGCAGGATGGCACCAATACCAGTCCTCCAGGCCCATGTGTTGCTTTTATACAGACTTTGAAAGTGGTGCTAAATTACAGTTCGCATGCTAGATGAGACAAACTGTAGAAATACAATTTGTGCTGTTCAATGGACATTGTTCTACAGCCATTTGGTGTACAGAAATGGCAGGCCCCATATTCGAAAGTTCAAATGATTTTGTGTTCCCTCATGATAATGAGGATTTTGTGAGTCTTCTTCTTCTTCTGTTACGCTCTTCCGTCCTGCCAAATATTCTATTTTTAGCTAACTGCTCATGATCAAAACATTCATATGTTATTCCTACCATTACCATTTACAACTGTAACATTTATACTTATGTTATCAAGATCTTTGTCCACTAATTTTAGCCAGGTCTGTTTCTGTCCTCCCCTTGGTTTTTGAACATATTTGTGACAGTGCATAAAATTGAAGTTACTTAATGAGTATCCTGCCACAATGGAAAGTGATAATCCTATCATTTTGTTGAACATTTCAGATCATTCACATTTTTTAAAAGCAATGTTTATTTCTACAGCTGATGCTTTGCATGCTTTGCATGGTATTTTTATAAATTATGTTATAGGCCTAAATTGATGATCTTACCTTTTCAAAAATTGAAATAATCAAACAAATCCTGAACCTCTTAGCAAAAACCTTGAAAAGAATGAACCAACCCCTTAAAGATACAAATTTGCTTTGAAATTTACAATAACAAGATACTTACTTGCTGTGAAATTAACAATACTAGACAATGTCAACACACAATAACAAAATTCATTCTATTTTCAGAGAAGTATTCCGGACCGTTCGTGACGCCCTCCTTCAAAGAAAGCTGCAGATACGCTTACAGACGGCAGTGATGGACTTTGAGTCTGCCGTATGGAAAGCCATCCGTAGTGTCTTTGCTCACGCTAAGACATGCGGATATGCTTTCCATTGGGGACAGGCCGTAGAGAAACACGTAAGTATTTTGAATTTAATCTAAAAGACAAAAATGATTACCAGTATGCTTAATAATACAGGGTGTCTGCCAATCCTGGAAAAGCCTGGAAAAGCCTGGAATTTGGTTTCTCAATTTCCAGGCCTTGAAAAGCCTGGAAAAACCAGCATTTTAAACAAAAAGGTCTGGAAAAGCCTGGAATTCAGTTTGTATGGAAATAAAAATAGTCCACTGCTTAATGTTTGGCAATTTTTAGCGATGATAGGACAAAAGTACAAATGTCGTGTTCAGAAAAATGTGTGTGTATCGTGTCGTTAATTGGTCAGCTCATCAACAAATTGGCCTGGAATTTTGGAAAAATTGGTCTGGAAAAGCCTGGAATTTGGTTTCAAAAAAGCCGCAGACACCCTGTAATAAATCACTACTAAAGATTCCATAAATAGATAAAGAAAATAGTACAAGGAATCTGTTGAAAATGTAATTTTAAACCTTAAATTGTGATCACTTGTGTTGTAATTTTTTATAATTTGGTTTTTGCTATTTTGCAGGTGGGCGCTCTCGGCCTTAAGAAAAAACGCAAGGAAGACCCAGGCACGAAGGATGTAATTCGAAGATTGTTGGCCCTATAGTACCTGCCTTCGGAGCACATCGACCTTGTATTCCGAAGAATCAAAGAGCAAACCAAGGTCACCCAGGCTTTCGCCCAGCTTTTCGATTACATCGAGGACACCATGGTGACCAGTCGGACCTTCCCACCCCGCGACTGGTCCTGCTTTGGCAGGACCATTAGGACCAACAATGACGTCGAGGGGTGGCACACGTTGCTCAATAAACGATGCCGAGGTAATTATGTAACACCCAGTTGGTCCTCTGGTCAATTGGATCAGAGAAAACCCAAATGTTCCTTATGATTGTGGGTTCGCTCAGCCATGAGGATTATTACTAACAGTTTAACTTTGTTTTCTATACTAATCTCTGGGAAGTTTTCATTCCACTGCAAGAGTTCAGAGAGAACACACTGTTATATGCTTGCTATTTGTGACCGAATTAGCCCCAATCAGGGTAAGTTGTAAACTTTGTATATTCTTTATGAACTACTATTAATTCATTGTGAATTTATTGTATGTTACATTAGAAGTAATACTATGTACATGCTCATATCATTCATTTGTACATAATAACCATGTTTCATATGTGTCATATTCTTACAAGTATTGTTTTATTTTATTTGTAGGCTAAATGGTTTAAATCGTCTAAATGGTATATTGAATAAAGCCATTTTAAAGAAAAGAGAAGTCTTTGTCCATGTATACACGGGTTACATGTCTTGTGCTGGCCTGGACATTCATTTGTACATAATAACCATGTTTCATATATAGTCTTTGTCCATGTAACTTCTCTTTTCTTTAAAATGGCTTTATTCAATATACCATTTAGACGATTTAAGGGGAGGTATGGGTGAGAAGGGCAATTTTCTGCAATTTTAAGTTTAATGAACAAAGTTTGGTATAAAAAGTTAGGTTTTAGTTAAATTAGATGATTTCAGGTGATTTTGAATTGTTATGATGAATGGTTGCCATGGTAACCAGTTTAAAAGGCGAAAAAAGGCTGATTTTTACTGCTCACGGGATGTGAAATTTCTGAAGTTACAGACATGATAGAAAAATTTTGAAAAAATTTACAAATGAAGACAGGCAAGACGCAGGGAATTACAGAGCGGATTTTTGATATTTCTTTTCATAGTGTCAGAAATTAGGGTAAAGTAGTCCAAAGTCATTTTTATTGAAAAATTTCTCGTTTCTATCACTACGATGTCATATAATTTTGCAACGAAAAAAAATTTTAAAAATCTGGTCTGTAATCTCCAAGACAATTTTTCGAGGATTCCGATGATGTATCCCACAGGTTCCTACGACAAATGGTTGTCAAGATTTTTCACATCCCGTACAGGGTAAAAGTTGATTTTCACATGTTGCGGATAATGGCAAAAACGTGACGTTAACGTCATTTCAGGCAATTGACCACTAGATGAAATATTTGTGGCTATTTCTCCAAATCTAATGAAGCTACAGGAACAAAATTTTGCAACGACTTAGTTATCATTGTTATGTTTCACCACGGTAAATTCCATGTTGCCATGGTAACTACTTTTTTGTGTGGACATCTTTGAAGTGACACAACGCCACTATTTACTCACGAAAATTTGGCGATGATTTGGTATTTGACATGGCTTTAAGTGATGACAGAGACATATTTTAATATAATTGAAGCTTGGACTGGCTGCCTGGGTTGGTGTTGGTCAAAGATGTGCCATAAACTGAATATGTGAAGCTTACATATTTTTGGGGAATTTCTCACCCATACCTCCCCTTAAACATAATATTTTTATTATGACATATATAAATTTTGTCCATTTGTTACAATTAACTTAGATAGTCAGCTTGTATTGATAAATGACTAAAATGCATTATATTTTTATTTGCAGGTCAAGGACTGAACATGTACCTACTGGAAGACATGGTGCCAAGATACGACCAGATGATGTGAGAGGGACAAGACTGCCGACGACAGACAAAAGCATCACTCAAGAAGAACGAGAACATCGTGCAGGCCTGGGCAGAATATCGTCGGCAGGATATCACCCCTTTTGAACTTATGAAGAAGGTGCGACGATAGACGGAAGGAGATTGTAAATTTTGTATATATTTGGATTTTATTGTATGTCCTGTTAATGTGGATTGTATGATTTTTAACCTAGGCTATACCTATAATCCTGATAAAATAGCACATAAAACTACCATCGCCGTTCTGGTATAAAGGTATAGCTGTTCTGGTATAGAGGTACAGCCGTTCTGGTATAATTGTATTGTAACCTTCATCCTTCACCTCATTGCCGTGTCCTCCTCCTGTCCTAATTAGCCTACCCAGTGCATAAATACAGGACGTAAAGCCCCAAATCATCCGTCCATCCATCCATGTATTGTAACCTATAGCCGTTTTGGGTATCTAATTATCGCCGTTTTGGCCTCGCCGTTCTGGCACTGTCAAAAAGACAATAGCCGTTCTGGTCTATAGCCGTTTTGGCTGCACACCGTTTCGGTTAACAGGACGTTTCACCGCTGGGACGTTTCACCGTCGGCAGTGTGAGACGTTTCACCGCCAGTTTATTTCACTATTTGGTTATTAAAGTACTTGGAAATGATAACTTAATTGATTGTTTTAGTGAATTTTGTTATCCTTTGTTATTTTGGTAATCACATTGTCCATTTAGTTATGTTTTGTTGTTAGTTTGTATGATTTTAGCTACATTGTAACTTGTGAATGGAAACACAACAAATGTTGCGTCTTTTTGCTACAAAGTAACAAAAAATAGGTGATCATAGATAGAGTAGCAACACAGACAATATTTTGCGTGTTTTTGTTGAATTTTGCCTATTTTATGGCTTATCAGACTTATACAGACAATTATTACTTGACAAACATTGTTATAAACCAGCGGTGAAACGTCTCACTGCTGCCGGCGGTGAAACGTCCCAGCGGTGAAACGTCCTATAATCATGTTTCGTCGCTGGATTATCGCCCAATTTACGTCGTCGAAATTCGCTCGTCGTGAAGAAATGGTGGGTCAGATCACATATTCAGTATAAAAATAGTTAAATTGGTGTTTTGCTGGTCATTTGGATGTAAAATTCATTGTTCTAAGTCCATATTTCATTTTTCCGGAGATTTGAAGTTGAAGAAGGACTTGCAGTGTTGGCTTTCCTTGGAACTGTCAAAAATTCAAATTTTTCTTCTTCTTCTCTCATTGTGCTGGTATACCCCGGGTCGCCGGGTAGCTCAACCTCTGATGTGAGGGGGCTGCACTTTTTACTGTTGTTGATCCTGTAATAGAGAAATTTCATTAGTAGTAAAAAGTCACTGTTCTGTCTGTTTTTTATATTGGTTTGCACTATTATTTGTAAGTGGTTCATTTCTCTAGGGTTTTCATGAGTATTTTTATGTCATCAAAATTCGCTCGTCTTGAAGTATTGGTTTGTTGAATCACAATTTGAGTTGAAAATTAGATAAACTGGTGTTCTGCTGATCATTTTTATTAATGTAAAATTTATTGTTCTACATCAATATTTGATGTATTTTTCGGAGCGTTGAAGTTGAGAAATAACTTTTCAGTTTTGGCTTCTCTTGAACTGTCAAATTGCCGTTAGTGAGGTGCAAGTAAACTGGTCCAATCAATTTGCCCCTCCTGCCCACTGTGAATATCTGGTTTTCATTGCAACATTTTCAAGCAGTTCAATGTGTCAAAAATACGGTTCTCTAATAGGTCAGATCACTGGAAGTTAGCCGTTTCAGTGTGTTGGCGACGATTGTTACAATTTTAAGCTAGGCACTGGCTATTCGCCGAACCGGGCTCGGTCTATAGCACTGCAGATTGCTATAGACCGAGCCAGCTCGTTCTATAGCAACATTGCTATCGGCCGACAACAGATGACGGCGATGTTATTTTGTTTTTTTTTCTCAAGGGTATTTTTTTTCGTGATCTTAATCAAACAAATCGACCAAGATTTACCAGTATTTTACAATGAAATGACAAGCTGCGCCCTGTATGTGGTGAAGGACGCCCAAAATCTGGCAACCAATCTGGGACCCTGCTTAAAATCATAATTTAAACCGTGATTTAAATTGCCTATCGTTTTTACTTTCTTTTCAGCAGGACAGCAGCAGAACTCGATGGTAAAGCTGGATGACGTGCATGCGAGCAACAAGCAGTTTTATAGCGCTAACTACAAGATATGTGACAGCTATTGCACATGACATTTTCATGGTATGTCAAAACAATATTATATGAAGGTTTTGATCTTTTAAGTAAATGAAATAAATTATTTTTAAAGTACATACTGATCAGTTACAGACAAATGAAAATTACTTGTGTGTTATATAATATACTCAGTGATTACTCACTAATACTCAGGTTGTGCTGCATGATAAGTGATTCAAAGCAGCACTAGCAGCGTGATATGCAGCATGAGGAATGGCTTTTAGAACGCCCTTGTCCGAACTTGGATGGCACACAAATAAACATGTTGATTATTAATTTTTCAGTAAAATTTCAATAATCCGAAGCTTTTTCAGGTGGTCAGGATGACCGAACTGTTTGTCAAAACTGGTGAAAATTATCTAAAAATAATGTATTGCACTTCCCGTTTTAATTTTATTGCATTACTTGATATCTTGATTCTATCAATTGCAATTCTGCTGCCGTATAGTATAGTTCATAAAATCAGCTGAAGGCAAGTTCATACATTTAATTAACAATCATTCACCTTTCAGTGTTTCAGGTTGACAGTATAAATAACTTTACTGGATCATTGGATATGCTGCCTTCAAGCATCGATTCCCCTTTGCGTCTTGAAGACCAATACAAGGTAAAAATTAGTTCTGAGTATCGTGAGCTTAATATCCGTATGATAGGGGAGAGCCCCCTGGATCGGACCACCCAACTTCAGTGTTGAAAGTGTGTTGAAGGTATGATCTTAAAATTCTGTCAAAGAACAAAGACTGAGTTTAAATATATTGTGTTGCAATGCTATGGGCAAAGCTTGATAATTGTGAATGCTGCTGCGCTGTCAAAAAAGTCTTAAAATTTTGAAGTCACTACCTTACATTATAGTTAGGGATTGACATCATTTCACGATATATTGGTTGAACCGTATCCATCATTCAATTGGATAATCGAAACCGGATGATAAGCAATATGGTATCGAACCGATAATGCTTCAGCTGCACTATTTTGCTTGAAAAAGTGATTTAGGTTCAAAATGTAACCCAATTGTTGAGAAACTCATGAGATTGTTGCCACTTACGATTCCTCTCTTGTGCAGGATCTCATTTTGAGAGGCAAAATATGAATTTCGCGGTGTGAAGTTTCAGAAAAATTTGTTTGTGGCACAATACGTATTAAAAGCCGAAATGAGTATCCACAATACATATCGTATCGAACTTTGCAAACGATGTCCACCCCTAATTGTAGTATCCTCGACTGGACCACCAAGTTGCCTCGATTGGACCACATTTACAACAAAAAACCTAGTTTCAAGTAATCCAAGCTTTGTTTGTGTAAAAAACTTAATTCATTGGATTTTCAGATATTCTTGTTATTTTGGTGTATATCATGTATTTCCCATAACTAATTGTAGTGTGCTAATAAGGTACTCGTGTGAGGCCTGACAATTGATTGTTAGCTTCTTAGATCTTCTGAAAGCTTTTTAAGGTCAGTGGTAGGACAAGAAAAATCTGTCGTAAATCTTATTTTCATTCTGTAAACAAATAAACTAGTTGTTTTGCACCATTTTTTCCTTTTTGGACTGTTGATCCGACAAGCTAAAAATTAAGTATGGTTGACCTTTAATACTAATTTTCACAGATAAGAATTTGGAACTGAATGTCATGAATTGGATAGATAAGAGATAGATACATGAAAACTTTATTGTCCCAGTTAGGAAATAATTTGGCATACATGTACTGGTATAAAAAATCATTACATGCATAAATATTAAATGAATACACAAAAGAGTCAGTATGTTTACTAAATATACAAAAGAGTCACTATGTTATCTGCTGGTGTCATTTAAGATGACTTTGTATACTTGCGGTCAGAAAGGAGTTCATGGATCTTCTCGGGGATTTCAGAAAATTGTTTGCACCAAGTACAATTTGTTAGAAAAAGGAACCAGTATGATGTCCAATGATATACTTGTAGACCAACCAGAGCTTGTACGAGGGGTTTTCCAAAAGTTCTGTCCAACTGGTCCTAAATTCAGCAATATTTCATGCAGACACTTTATATTTTGGTCAGTCAAAAACTGAGGTAATTTTCAATTGAACCCCCAAAAAACAGATCACAGAAATAAAAATAATTGCTGAATCTGTTGCCATGGAAACCAGAAGTCTTGAAATGCGGCCCAGAGCATAAAAACAGACAGAATCACAAATATCTTTTCAAAACATTTAATTATTTTGAGAGTTTTTTGACTGAAAACGTGTAGAAAATGGACATCATTATTTCACAACTTCTGTAAGTGATCAATTTGGTACATACTGTGGTTTTTCATACATTCAATCCATTTGAAAGGCATGTCTTTATGTCATCAGATTGTGTACCGTGTTGGAATTATGCGGTTTTCTGGTTCTTGGATTTCCTGATGTGTCTTCTAATACTTCAAAAAAGCCTTTATTAAGTTCAGATGGTTCTATTACTCATGCTATCTTCTTTGTATCAATATTCAAGAAGTTTCTTTCTCTCTCTGTCAGATTTTGAAAGCAAATTGTATTAATTTCATAGATGTCTGTAATCTCACTGACCAATCATAAAAGTTGCTCATCGCATGGAAAACAGAAGCTACGGAATCATGAATAGTTAAGTGACTAAATATGTTTAATAACATTGTTTCCATTGTTATTTATTGCTCCAAAATAAGCCCATTGCTTGTTATGCGAAAAAAAACATTGATGTACTTCGATTCAGTGAGTGGAGCTAAACTAGGCTAATTGCAAGAAATTACTACAAAATCTGGGCCGCATTCCATAACTTCAGGTTTCTATGGCAACCAAAAAGCCATTTATTTTTATTTCTAAAATCTGATATTTTGCAAATCAATTGCATATTACACAAATATTAACTAACCCAAATTTCGTATGTTTCGATAATATATATCAAAAGTTATGATAACTTGGACAGAACTTATGGAAAACCCCTCGTACTGACATGGAAAACTGGTTTATACTGTACATTTTGTACTGTCGGAGCACTGCAAATAATACTAAAGAATCCTGAATGGGGATTACTTTTGCCACAGTTATAATTTATTTTATTATTTTTGTCTTGAAATGGAAGTGTACAGTTTGAAGTTGAACACTCATGCTGGTCAGAAGTCATTGACACTCCTATGAATCTTCATCACACTCAAAGACATTGAATGGATCCATCCCTTGATATACAGAACTTATGATGCTAATTAATGTTTGGTAGCTATTGCCTTCAGGAATGATCCTCATTTCTGTTGAGGCATCTCGTTTGACGTCTCCTGTAAGATTCGGCTTGTTCATTCTGAAGGTGGTTTTTTCTCAGATTACAGAACAGCAACACTAAGTTATCTAATGCCAAATTAACAATATGTTTTTGACAACTTTCTTTAGCTGTTGTAGGAGTTGATCAGATAAGACATAGGCCTACTTTTTTTTCCGTTAATTTCAGACAGAGAGACTTGTCATTAAGTTAGCGCCTGCAGTCATTCATTTCTGGTTATTTCAATCATAATACCAGTAATACAAGAATAACAGTCACACCTAGAAATGATGCTGGGAGTCCTTGATGCAGTAATTACGGTAATTTCTAATGCTCAAAATTTTTTTGTTAGTCATTCCTTGATTATAACATTCACAGTACGTCCAGTGGTCAGGGAAAAGTGAAATTTCTTCCAGGTCAGGGAAAAGTCAGGGAATTGTCATATTAGTCAGGGGAAAAAGGAAAAATGCAACCCGTTCAATGAAATTGCTTGCCATAACTGTAGGGCACTGAATAACTTCATCAGTTTTCTAAAACTGTAACAAGTAACATCATGATGGTCCCAGGCGAGGATATTAATATTTTGATTATACAGAATCACTTGAATTGTCGCGGAAATACCTTTAGGGAATTTCATATTTTAGTGAGGGAAAAAGTCACGGAATTTCATTCCACTGAACTGCTGGACAACCTGATTCAGCAATGTATATTGTTCAGGAAATTGTAGTTACTTTCGTGTATTGGCCTCTGAAAGATGGGCGTCTCACTTGGTGCATTGGACAACTGTGGTACATACATTTATCGAATTTTGCACAAATGGACCTCTTAACCAATATTGAACAAATAATATTTCTTTGTTTTCTTTTCCAGCCTTTGAGATCACTCAGATCAAGCCATTGTCCTTAGCTAAAAAGAAAACTCTGGGCCCCGATTTGCTTGAACTTCCGACGAGGATCTCAATTTCATCCAATACTGCCTCTAGTTCCCTTTGTAAACTGGAATTGATTTTCAACTGAAATCAAACCAACATCGATTAATCCGTTAGTTGCGAGAACTCTTTTAAGTGTGAAGCCATTGATTAAAATTATAGTAAACTGAATTGGATTTATTGAATTCCGTGTTTTTTATTTTTGTTAGGATATGAAAATGTTTAGGCCACACATAATTGATCTTTAGCTTTTCGGATCCTCTCAAGGCACTTTTTCTTGGGTCGGTCAGTAGGACAAAAAAAATCGGCTGCTCCGCGAAGCTAAGAATCAATTATATGTGGCCTTACCAACAATAGCATGTGAATTTCATCCAATCTTGGGTATCAAAATGGAAGAGGCTTATATAAAGTCAATTTATAAATTGGAAAAGGGTCTGAAATATGTCATTCAGTGATTTTGACTCCGTGTGTTTGATTTGGTCATTCTCTGGAGCCCTATCTCTTGCATCTCTCAGGTTCTGAGTCCCATCTTTTGACTGTTTATCATTCTGCATAACCTAATTGAACAAAAATGTCAACCTCGATCATTTGGCATGTGAATTTCATTGAAGTAGCGCAGAATAGCATAATGTCTAAATATCTTGACTGAAGTTCAATTACCTATGGCAAAATTTCACTGGCGAAGATCCTCGTGTGAAAAAGCATGGAAGTCTTATAATATATTTTCTCATGGCTTGTTTCTGGGTTTATTGGCACTCCTGAGAGATGATTCTGTTTCAAATTTGGTTTCTTTTCATAATCTTAAGTTGTTATTGGTTTATTATTGTCAAAATGCCAACCTCCGATGGCTTTGGATTTTTGTTAATTTTGGTTTGAATATTGAAGTTGTTTGTCGAGGCTTGCTGGGCAATGATGGATCCATAAGTTAACCACTTGTCAATGCAACATATTGAAGAAACATGTTGGTGGCAATTGACCTGGTGTCTGCTATTCTTCTTCTCGGGTATACAGATTATGTGCAAGGCTGGGTTTGTTTTAAGAAAATGTCCCAACTGGCATTTGACTCCCATCAAAGCTGAAGTGGTACCACCTACTTTAATTGCACAATGGGATTTTTTTTGCTGTCACTAAATTATTAAGGTCTTTCACTTCTTCAGCTTGGATTCATGGGTTTTGCATGGGAATCTTTTGAAAAAAAAAATCCTTAATAGCATGTAAATTTTATCACATGTTGGTCTGACAAAGGTTACTTATATTACGCTTATAGTCCGGGAGCTGACCTCCAAAAAGTGGCTTAGTTTTCGATTTACCTCATCTCATGAGGTCACCATGATTTCTTGGTACCGTTGGAAAGCCAAGACCGTGGGGCATATAGATCTTTTGGTGAAATATTTAGCATCAGGTGCATAAGGTTGTAATCAAAGGGTTTCCATAGCAACCACACACAAAAATTGGAAAATCAACAAATCTTTATTTTTCAATCAATATTGCCTTGAATCAAACTAATCCTATGACTGCAATCCACTATTGAAGCTTTATCAAAAATATGCAGAGTTATGCAAATTAGGTTTTTAGCATATTGCCATATAAGGGAATATGTGTGCTTTTCGTCAGATTTAGTCCGACTTGACTTTGATAAGTTCACCTGAAAAAACGAAAAATATATGATTTGTATGTTATCTATGGAATGAAAGACAGGGATAGGTTGTTTCAAAAAATAAGATATTTGAATGCACAGTAGGGTGCATCATCTGCCCCTATATCTTCAAAACATCATGCACTTTTGCATGATTGTTCCCTTGTATCATAAAAGAAGCCCTGCAAAATTTTAGGAAAAAATTCTAATGCCAAAGGGGGGCACAACAGCCTTGAAATTTCAGCATTAGGTCATATTTTAGCGATTCGCGGTTATAAATAATATTGTCAATTTTAAATGAAATGATTTTTGAATGGCACAGTTAGATTCCTTATAAAGAGAGCTTTAATTTGAATACCAACATGATGGCAACATCAATGGTTTCCATTCAGTAGAAGTCAAAATTGAGTGGAGATATTTTCTTTTTTATTGGGTAAAATGTGATAAATCAAAAAAAGGATGTTAATATGACTTTGGAAAGTCAAAGAAGTCTACAAAGTGGAAATATGGTCTACTACATCATCTGATAAAACCTTGATTGCATTATGATGTAGTCCGAATAAAAAAAAGATGCAGAACGGTGTCTCAACGGACTGTTGCATTTCTCACATTTACATGTAATTTATGAAAATTTGCACTTTTGAATTCGATGAATAACTATCTAGCAAAAATTTTCAATTTCCTAATTTCTTCAGAAAAGTGTTCCTTACGTTTTATTCCAACGATTGTGACAAAGTTAGGCAGAAATTGAGCTCTTAAGTTGATTTTTCCAAACATTTTGTCATAATAGTCAGAAACTTCCGGCTTTCCAAAATACTTAGCCATGAGAAATTTCCGGAAATATAGCTTTCTACCATTCAAATTAAAGACAATTTTCTTCTGAGAATAATGGTATATGAATTTTAATCATACAGCCAATCATAAGCTAGATATTTCTAACCGTGACTTTTCAAAGCATCATTTTTTGACAATTTTGGACTGAACTTTGACACAAAAGTGCCACCCTAAAGCCACATCCGATCTTATTGAAATTTTGCAGAATGTGTTTCTATGGGCATAGGTACAATATGGCAAAAGTGCAAATGAATATTTCAATTTTTTCATTTTTAGGGGCAGACGATGCACCCTAATGCACAGTTGCCATGGAAACAGAAATATGAGTAAACAAATTTGAATACGTGTGCATTTATTTTCCCCAAGTAGAATGCTGTAGCCCCAAATATCTCCTTCCAGTCAAAGGCAACATCCATCTGCCACAACAAATTATTATCAGAGGTATATTTCCATGTCTTCAGACCTCACATGCAAAAAATTGGACTATTAACACATTACCATATAAGGCAAATTCACCATTTCCAAGCTAAGTAGTCTGTATCAAACAAAATCGAAAAACCTTAGTGTTTGTTGCCCATACTTTTCTTGTCAATCGTATTGTCATTTCATATTTCACCTTTACTAATCTTATTTTATATCTTGGAATAAATATTTTAAATTTTTAGTCGCCATGGTAACCACAAGAGTGAGAGATTATTAATAATGATTGTTTGAGTATCGTAACCAAATGTCCAGAATCACACATTGGGCAAATGAGTGCTTGTATTTTCCTGTCCACAAATAATTTTCCCGTGAAAGCATCAATTTTGAAATTTCATCCCCTAAAGACTCATATAGATAGAATAGAGTCATTGTAAAACTGCATTTTTAACTCTCGGCTATTTATAGCCAAAGAGTTATTGCGATGACGTCACTTTTGTCCTTGATCCTTTCGTTCACAATTTCTCTTTTATTCTGCCCACCATACCTGTAAAATTTGTCATACCCTTCTATTTTCTACCGACAATTCTGTGCAGTTGTATTTCGACAATTCTGTGCAGTTGTATTTCACTCATCTCAGGTGCCTAGTTCTTATACACGAAGATCCCATGCGCTTGAAGGTACTGGTAAGATAAATATACTAAGAGAAGGTGCAACGTGCCTCACAGAATTCTCATTTTGTACATTAGCTGCTTCCTGTTTAAATTTTACTGCTCTGTGATTGGTGCAGATCTCACACCAGGTGACGTCACGACTGTCGTCACCCTAGCAACCTATGACAGTTTGATCTGTGATGTCACAGGACAAGTTGTCCAAAATGCATTGCAGCAGGAAGACGTCCTTGTATAGAAAACACACTTCTGAGCGTTGCATCTCCTCCGTGTTCTTATACCACAAGCCAATTATGTCACTCTGCATCCAAGAAACCTGTAGTTACAGACAATAATCTTGACGTCACAATGCCATTGTTTGAGCCATTGTGACATCATCCAGGTGGCAGCACTGGTGATGACATCACAATGCTGTTGCTTTGTTATTAAAATACATTTCAGACTCAGTTTGCAAGATAATTTATTAGCATCAATAAGAAGCTGTTGGTCCAAAATTCCCAAAAAAAAGTTTCGAAAAAAAAATACAAAAAAAATTTAATAAATTCCAAAAAATAAAAAATTCCAAAGAAAAAAAGTTTTCAAAAAAATTTCAAAAAAATTGCAAAAAAATAAAGGGTATGTTACTTCCCCAGCCGAGAGTTCACATGCTTTGCATGGTATTTTTAATATTTTTTGCACTTTTTCAATTTCGGGCCAAATTTTTTCTATTTTAATTAGCTATTCTATCAAGATTTAAAGTAAAGTACACATTATTAAATGGTTCCTGAAACAGCTTCGACCCCCCAGTGAAGGGGGCCTCATGCCCCATATCATGTGGGGCCTCTCGCCCCAAACCCACAAATTTTAATTTGACCTCTATATTTTGAACTAAAATGCAAAAAACATGATCCAAATCATATTTATTTGATGGTCATAAATAAAAAATGCAGATATCTATTATACTTTAAACAATCTCCAAAGTTATTTCTGACAACCCCTTTCAAAGAATTAGTCAAAAGTTACAAAAACCATGCACATCTTTTTGTTTCTTTAATTTCTACTATGGTTTGGTGCTGTTTGCCCTGAAAATTTGTAACATCACCTAAAACGCCTCTAACTCCAATCCTATCAATAGATAAATGCACCAAAAATGTAAGTTTGGATATAACCCTGGGGGGGCTCTCACCTAACCCGGGCTTCTTGCCCCGACCTACTCTATATTATGTGGATCGATCCATTATCCTTTTTTTCAATCCAGAGACCATGCAAAACGAAGAATGGAAGTTAACCAGGCAATTCTTGAAAACCCAGCCATTGCCAATGTAAGTAATATGAGATATTGGTTCAAATATTCAAAGCTTTGATGATTGCTGAATCTGATGGTTGTATAAGATTTAATCTAATGACTGTATTTATATATTATTACATGGATTGTTTGTATTGACCCGAGTATTCTCCCTGCCAGTCCATATGGCTGGCAGGGAGAATACGAGGGTCAATGTAAAACAATCTATGTTATAATGTATTTATTCCTTGATAAGCCATACACATATATTTGCTTAAAACAATTATTTATTAAATTTGGCTATTTCAGGTCTCTATGACCAATAGTTATTGAGATAGAACATATCCTTCAACCACAAATTTACAAACACAAACAAAAATACTCTTTTCATTAATAGTTTGGATTCTGAATAATAAATATGATCTTAACTACTCCCTCCAGCGCCCAATATCTTTGCTAAACCATATCTCAAATGCTAGACAATGGTAAAATGTTACTGGCACCCCATATTTGATTAGTAGTTTCAGAGAAGCATCAAACTTCATACTATCATGTCAGATGCAGGGAAAATGCAAAAATGTTATGTTATATTCTGTTGAAACATTTATTGATAATATATATTTAACTGATATCAACTCCAGTCATCTGCAACAACATTTTAGTGCAACAAAATTTTAGTGAGGTAAAGGCAATAAGTCATTTTTGACATGATGCTAATGACAGTTAAGTATGATGCTAATGATAATTAAGGTAAAGATCTTTATCAAAACTGGCAGTCTGGCAATATGCACATTCAATGACCTTATGAACACCAGAAACGTGTTCACAGTGATTTTGGTCCAGAAATATGCCATGAAAATAGAGTAGCAAGGCGTTTTCTAATGAGAAATTGAGATAGGACAACTGACATGCTAACATAAATACTCTAAAATTTTGGTTAACACAAATGATACAGAGCTACAGATAGTTCAGTTATTTTCTTGGGTTCTCAGACAACGTCAGACACAAGGTTTTCTCCCAGAATATGTGTGCCTTTAAGAAACACATCCAGTGTGATGCAAATGATGCAATATTGGAGACATTCACACAACAACCTTCTGCTCTTATACAGAATATTATTTCAGCTATTGGTAACTAGATTTTAGAAGACTGACAGTCAAGTCTCCATGAAAGGAAGAGTTTAATTGAATCCTGTACTAGATTTTGTGATGCAATCTCTCAAAGAAAATGTTGTTGGAGATAGGCCGTTTTCAGCGAAGTTGGCCACTTCAATGCTATTTATGGATGGAATAAAAGTATTCTGTCACATATTTTTTGTGTTATAAGTTTTGCTAATATCCTTGTCTATGACAAATGACCACAAGAGGTCCTCCATGTGCCTTCCTGCCATCATGGATTAGGCCTATTGTTAAACACTGGAGACAAGAATTTTAGACTAAGCAAATTTTGACACACTTGCTTTTAAAATATGGAAACCACTCAATATTTCCCTATAAATGCAATGGTGATACTTTTAAAATGACACACTACATCCATGGCTGCTTTGTTTAAAGTTACCCTGAATGATAGGTCAGGTTTTCACCTAAAAGTTTGTTTAAATTTCACATGTTCTTGTGTATCCTGCTTGTACTGCCAGGTGTGTAAATTTTCTATGATGTAGGATTATATCTTCTGCTTCTAATGGCCCTCCAAATGTACAAAATGGCCCCTAGATTTATTTCAGGAACACACAGAAAAAATAAGCAGTCTTGAGTTCAATCAACTTTGTGACATCATCACCATTGTTAGAATTAGTTAACTTTAGCTATATATATTCATAACAATGGTCATTATGACATCACCAACAATGGATATGCTGGAGAATGGAGGAACTATCTTGAAAAAGTATCTAAAATAACTAAATAATTTATGTAAGCAAAGAGATACTTCAACAAATAAGTAAAAAATATTATTTATCATAAGTTTGTATTATACTGCGTATGAACCACCAATATTTAGCCAAGGGTTTTATCATTCAGGGCAACTTCAAGCAATGTACATGTATTTCAGATTTGAGACGGTTCTCTTTTTTAATACATTTCTCGAAAGTCTTGTAATGTTATACAATGTAAATCTCTCCTGTTAGTAAAAATCGCTGTGAAATTGTGCTTTGTGCCTCGAATTTGTATTCTGTACTGAAAAAACTACAAATTTATATCTTTAAAAATGACGGAATATATTGAGAGCTGTATTATTTTATCTTTTTGCAGACTGAAATCAATCCAGTTGTGATATTCGGCTTACCACGTTCAGGTACCACGATGTTGCAGCGACTGCTGTCTTGTGATCCAAGATTCGTGTCTCCAATGGCATTTGAAATGCTCCAGCCCTGTCCGCCTGGAAGACCAGAGAATTACAAGGAAACAGAGAGATATCGGAAAGCCCAAGAATATTGGAGTAAGTTATGATGTGTGAAGTAGAAAAGCCATCCAAATATGTGGAGGTAAATATCAAACATCACCAAAGCAAGGGGCTAGCCTGCAAGTAATTGGATGCACAAGTTTCCCATTGGTGTCATAATATGTTTGACGACATTAGAGTGCGTGATCACATTGCTCTTTTAAAATAAATTACAAAATGAATAAAAAAATTTTTTAAAGCAGAAATGGGAAAATGCATGATTATAGAGCAGGGTCAGGAGAACTTTTAACGACAACTAAATTTTATTGAGAAAATGTTGAGTAGTATCGATTAAAATTTTTTGGATTAGGTCTGTATCACTCGCTTATATTTTCATTCTGATATGGGGGCATAATGATGTTGCATTGTCCTTTAAAACAGATTTTTCCGTTCCAAGGCTGTTTTTAGGTCTGGAAGCTCTATAGGCTATGCCAGTCAATTTTGGTTTCGTCACAAAATTCCTTTTTGACGTGTTTGAACTTTCAATTTCCTGTTTATTGGAGGCATCTGAGATAGGCCTACCCAGAAAAAGAAGCGGCCAGTTCCAGTATTATTATCATTATTTATACATTTATATACCGCTGCATATAATCTTCCAGATCAATCTAGTGTGGTTTACAATGAAATTCACAATGCATGATGACTGGAGATCTTCAGCACCCCTGGCCCTGGTGTCAGATTTTTCTTTGGTTTAGTATTCACTTCTCAGTAAATAATAAGTGAATGGTGAGGTGTAAAACAATCTTCCAAAAGGTAAACAAAATACTACAAATATTCCCTGTGGCCTATTTTAATGGAGCAGTAAGATTTCGGAATCTTCCATTTTTCAGGTTAAAATTTGTGTTAGAATTAAGAAAAGCCATGATGTCAACTTGGATAATTGTTGAAATCTTGGTGATTTGGCATGGAATGACACCTTCTTATTGAATTTTTCTTATCTTGAAGTTTTTTTAGGAGCACTGTGTGATATAAATTTGTCTTTTTCTGTAGTTCTACACTCTTGATCAAAATGCTGGATTTTCAAGATGTCAGAACTTCAAAGTTCTAAAATTGGTGATTGAACATAAAGAATTGCACAGATTTGTTCCTCAAACATTAGATTTATATATAAATGATAGTGTAAACCATTTTTAGTGGCTGAGAATTATTTGAAAATTTTATTTTGGACACCCGGAAAAATTGATCCATTTTTAGTAAAAAATCATCAAAAATTGCATCATGGTTCAACAAGATGGAGGTTCAGCCAACTGATCCAGACCAGGTGCAAGAGACTTTCACTAAAGAATGGCCACATTGGTCAATAATTATAAGAAGCAAAAAACATGTTGGCGGAATCCATGTCACGTCAAGTGAAGCCTGAGGTCAATGCATATGGCATTTGATATGAAATTGTGATGTTTTTTGCTTGTACACACCAAGATTAAGTAGGCCTTTTTTGCATATATATTTTGAAATTTTGTTTCTATGTTATTGAGCCATGATGCAATTTTTGATGATTTTTTACTAAAAATGGTCAATTTTTCCTGGTTTCCAAACTAACATTTTCAAATAATTCTCAGCCACTAGAAATGGTTTATAATATCATTTATACATAAATCTAATGTCTGAGGAACAAATCTTTGTAATTCCTCACATTCAATCGCCAATTAAGGAACTTTGAAGTTCAGACACCTTGAAATCCAAATTATTCAAGCATTTTGGTCATGAGTGTATGTATGTCAAAGATGTATCTTACACTGCAAAAAATACCCGTTAAATTTTACAGTTAAATTAACTTGCAACTTTGTTCCAGTTCTAAGAACTGTGAAACCACTCATAAACCGGAACAGGACAATAAACCGTAAAATGCAGATTGGTACATTGAACTGTAATTTTGCGGATTCAACAAAGTGATATTACTGTATAATGTACATATTTAAAACAGTTTATTAAAAGTATATTTTACAGTTATATCAACTGTCAAACGTAGAAAGTACAGCATGCAAGGAGCTGTAGAATCTACTGTAAAAATACGGATAGAACCTATTATTTTTACATAAGTGTGAAACAACAGACTGAGCGTACCGAAGCTGGAATCGGATGAGAGAGCCACCGACTCCAGGCTCGGCATTGCTCATCTCTTGCTTGACAGCAAGGAAGTAAGTCCATCAATTATACCCAGCAGTTAATTCGCACACGTTTCCGCACAAATTGCTACCATAAAATTGATCGATATTTTCCAAGAGAAGCAGGTGTCAAGTTTACAGAAAAATGTTCTATTTATGTAGACTGCGCTCGGGTTATTTTGGTTTTAATAGTGTAATTCTTTAGAACACATCATAAGACTCACAAAAATGTCAATCTCACAAATAGATATTACAACTTTTGCATAATGACAACATCTTTAAGGTCCATATAATCTCTTGTTATAGAATCTTACCAGGTGTATTGATTGTTTGGCCAATTCAAATGTTTTGTCTGCATATTACAAGTTGCCAGTAAATTAACGGTTGAAGTAAATGTTCATCAACGTGAACTGAATGTTAAATGACATGTTGCACTAAATATATCTTGGAGCCAGCTTTGTAACTGACAAGGAACTGTATATTCACAGACATAGTCGGTGTTAAAAAATACTGGTAAAATAACAATAAATGTACAGTTCTTTTAGCGCAAAAACACGCTCATTTCTTACAGTGTAGTTTCTGCTCAGGAAGTTTGAAAGTTTTAATTTTTTCATCCTCACAAGTTATATCAATGTTGCAATGAGTGAAAAGTATTTTTTATGGAAGAATTAATTCTCATTGGCTGAATTTTAACATCACTTTGCACCTTTAGCATAATTATGTCATGTCCAAAATTGCTTATGGAGTCCAACCAACATGCATATTTCATAATAGTATCTTATTTTTATATTTTAGGCCACACCTACCCTGGTGGTGTTGATCATGTCAAACATATGCATGAAATGAATTTGGATTTGCCAGAAGAATGTGTCCTCATTCTCCAACACGCTATGATGGAAAATGGATGGTCCTTCTGCGAAAGCTTGAAGAAAGCAAGAGATTTTATGTGGCACCTTCCACAAGACATCGAGACAGAAGTCTATGAGTATTACAAAAAGGCTTTGAAGTGTATTTTCTACAACGGTAAGCAATCTTCTGAATTGTGATTGGAATTTATGACCAGCCAATGGCCTGTTGTTAGTCGTCAAAAGCCAAGTGCTGTAATATTTGATAAAAAAGCTCTGTAGAATATTTTCCGCTGGAAAATCTTAGAGGACATGAGGGGCACAGGAAAATCTTAGAGGGCATGAGGGGCACTGGAAAATCTTAGAGGGCATGAGGGGCACAGGAAAATCTTAGAGGGCATGTGGGTCACTGAAATATCTTAGAGGGCATGAGGGGCACATATTGCCAATTATTGGTTTAGTGCAACAGGTCTTATGCAACATATTCTTATAGAACAATGAGGTCAGATTTAAACAAGAACATTTTTTGTAAAAAATATAGTTGTGTTTATTTGGTTTTCTGATAATAGCATTTTTAAGGGTTCATTTTCAAATTTGCAGGATTCAGGGACAGCATATCCTTTCTCTGAGAATCCAAGACAATGATGATTGGCTGTCACTTTATAACAGACAAGACAAAAATTGAAAAATTAATGTCAGAATAGTGGTATTACACAGACGAAATAGACAATTTACATGTTTCAGAAAAGCATTTTAAGAAATGACTGGTCATATTTTTTGCCTGCATCAATGCAGTGCATCATTGAGATACTCAGACTGGTAGATGTGGCAAGTAATTTTACTCGTACTCGAGTACATTTGGGTGTATTCATACCCAACACTGAGTGGAAGTGGGTGGGAATGGGATTACATAGCATTTATGGTAGGCGGAAGTGACTCAAGTGAGACCCCCCCTCCAACACCGACCTTAAACTTTTACATAAATAGAATGAACACAGCCATAGGCGTAGGAGAGATGATATATTTAGGGGCAGTGCATTATTGGGTCAATGGGAATTCTGCCAGAATTTTTCAAATTTTTGCTAAATGCAATGTCAATTAAAAAAGTTGCCAGATATTTAGGGGGCAGCTGCCCCAACTGCCTTCCCCTTCCCGGTACCTACACCCGAACACAGCTCTACTCTTTCAAACTATCAGAATGCGGTTCATCTTACACTCTACTTCCATTCTTCTCAAATTTCTTCGATTCATCCCTCAGTCATTTATGGGACACTTCAACAAAAGCAAAAAACAGTCGATAACTCTACTGGCCTAGCTAAAGGGTTGACCATGTAATATGAAGGGGAGAGGGCTTGGAGTTATTTCTTGCTCGGTTTTGGTGAAATAAATAAATTCTTTTTGGGCTGTCTTGAAATAATAATTTCTGATGGGGATTTTTCTTAAGATGTTGCTATATTTAGGAATGAATATTTGAAGACTTCGTACTTGAAATAAATAATTACAGCTGCTGTCAACATAATTGCTTGACGAGGAAAACTCCAAGCCCCCTGAATTAGGGTGGGGTGATAATCATCAATGTCAGATTTTCAATGGCCCACCATCCTAACTTTGTTATGGTGGAAAATACAAGTTCAACGATGTATGACACAAGGGTGTACCTTCATTATTGATGCCTCCCAAGCTGCATTGAAAATTAAACAGAAATCCATGTTTTTCGGTCATTCGAATAATCCGCGGTTCTCCGTAACTCAGTCAATATTACAGATACATCAAAGCTGATGGATTCATCAGAAAGCCATGGCCAAGAGCTTCAAAATGAATACCAACAAGCCATGTTTCAATGCATTTTAGGCAGTGGGATTTATAATTTTGAAACAAGGATTGAGGTTTTTTCTCATGACTTTTTACCAGTTCAGGCCTGTCAGGGTAGAAATGGGCAACCAACCGGTATAAGTTAATAGAGGCATACTTATAGGCCTACAACATTTAAATGTTGCTGCTTCCCATTTATTTTTTAATGCCATCAAAACTGGTTTTGAGAACAAGAAATTTCTATAAAATGGCACCATGAACAGTGATCTGAAGGTATCCATCACATGAAGCAAAATGTCTCATAGAAACATTCAGACACATGGATGCCCAAGGATGACACCCAGAATAATTATCAAACCCAACTTTATCTTGATTGGTGCCTCAGTATATAGCTAAAGATAAATGAAAATATATCAGATGGAATCTTTTCAACAAGCCCTCATTTTAAAAATGCAATGCTAAGTCGAGTCGAACGGATGTTATTGGGGATTTTAAAGACACTGGCAATGTCTCTTGCAGATACTGAAAGAAGTAACCTAAATATTACACAAATAATGGATGGCAAGCAGTCCAATATAGAGTGTAGAATTTCAGACAAAGAAACACTACAGATGCCAGTTAGGTTTTATACATGCGTAGCCTTTGTCACAGTGAAATTAGATGCTTATGATGACACAAGATGTCAAACGTATCTTGAATGTTGCAAGATAATTGCAGACGTTCTCTAGTCACAATGTAGGGTTTTATGGCACAATACCAAGTTGAAAGTAAATTTTGAAAGTGTGTGGACCGCCAATCTGCAAAGATCTATAATGTGACTTGGGATTCCATTGTCACAAATAAGGTTTACAGAAGTAACATAAATATCATAGGCCAACAAATATTGGATAGCATGGAGTCCAACATACATTGTAATTGGGCGATGGAAGCCTCTTGGTGTCGTACCTGTCAGATTTTCTCCTTGATAGTTTACGATTGCACCCTGTTTAGCATGATGATGATTTTCTTGTTACACAAAACTAAAAAAACATAGTCCAGACACATGTATTTGCCTCTACTAACTTTCTTGGAAATGTAGTTTAAGGTCAATTGTCTAAAATGCAGTTGTGACAAGTGAGAGAGTGTCATGGCACATCACAGCAAGAGTCAATTGGACTGATTCAAGCAAAACTTGAGTGGCTGAGGAGCCTGCGTATATCACCTTTTCCCAGTATTTGATTGGATTTAAACAGCCTAAGCCCTAAGGGACCTTTTAATTGGCTTTGAAATACATTTATTTCTTGTGTAGTATATAGCCCATGTACTCCAGGTCTCTCAGCCAATGGCAGTTACTCAAATAAATTATGCAGTCTGAAGACAAATCTTTACCGATGATTTTGCTGTGAAGCAATTTTGGCTGTAAAGATGTTCAAGTGTGTATATCAATATGATCAATGAGAAAAGATATGCTAAGAGTTTCCAAATGATATAATTGGTATCTGGTCCAGGTGGACCAGAATAGATATTATTATAACTTAGCCTTTTACTCACTTGAGGAATAGGTAGCCTAAAATTTAGGAACTGGCAAACTAAAAATAATTGTATGCTACTCTATGGATGCCATTTTCTGCCATAGAATGCTTCAGATGTGTTACACAAGGTTATTTTCTGATTTTTTCCTAAACTAGAATAATTTGTAAAACAACTTAATCAGCTCAGTTAATTAAAACAATCATGCCTCAACAAATTGTCATGGACAGTGACAACAAATAATTCGATTTGTAATGATAAAAAGATAGAATACTTGGTCAGCCAATGAAATACTAGTCACAAACCCATGTTGTTGGTATTCAAATTGAAGCTCTTTTTATGACAAATACAATGATGGGCTTGTAATGATTCTTAATCAAATATTAAGAAAGATATGGCTTTTCGCGACTTAGCGCTAATGCTAAAATTCATCAAAAAAGGTCAAAAGCTTCAATCGGTCTTGGGAGGCATCAAAAATAAAGATATATGGACATATTATACATCATTGAACTCGTATTTTCAACCATAACAAAGTTAGGATGGTGGGACTTTGAAATTTTAAAATTATTACTTTTCCATTGATTATCACCCCACCCTACCTGAATATGAAATGGTCACCTCCTAACAGGGGAAAGCTAATTTTGTAATCATTGTTGGCCTTCTATCATACGTATATGGGTCACTTCATTATAAGCACATACTCCCATGCAGCTACACTGCCCAGTGCCCACACAGCCTGCTTCATAAACTATTTCAGATTCTGACCTAGTTGGCCTGCTCAGCCAATCAGCTAACGGTAATGAAAAACCCTAATGGTATAATTTATTTGACCTTCCAAGTTGAAGACAAGGGAGCTTTATGGGGAGGACATTTGGAACCGATAAAACTTCAAACCACCAAAATAGGATCCTCTAAGTGGATAACATTATGGTCTATTTCAAATATTAGAGAGCAGATTATGATTAAAAAAATCCATTAAAAAGTAGTTTTGAAGACCACAGGAATGTGACATGACAGGAATGACACAAGCTGGCCAGTAACTCATGAATATTTAATTTAAACCCAGATGAGTGACTTTTGCAGCCTGTGTGGGCAGGGGTTGTTTTGGCAGGGTGCACAGGCATTAACCACTGAATAATAACCAGCTGATAACTCTACCTGGCTTTGCTGAAGTGTTTCAAACAAAATACATGAGATTTCAAATATGAGAAACCTAGAAAAACTATGTTAAAGACAGAAACATCCTCATTGTCCTGAACCAACTTTTGTCATCAGATAATAGATGAATGATAGGGGTTTGAAACTCGACCAGTATTTATGCTCTTAGTTTGCTAATTAGAACAGCAGTAGGACAAAATGAGGCAAAGGATGATTGAAACAGCCATGCAATACAGGCCCAGGTGACGCGGCAAGAGCTGGATTTGAACCCTGGACCCAGCAATTGGCAGCTGGGCACGACACCACTGAGCAAACTCTCCCCCATATTTTGTCACCAGATAATCCGATGTGGAATACTTGAGTATGATTATGAATCATATTATGGCTCCGTGGTACAATGGTTAGCATTCCCGCCTTGTACACATGAGGACGTGGGTTTGAACCCCGCTCCGGCCATGTCCAGAGCTTATCACTATAATGATTGGCGTTCAGAATGGTGAGCGCCGGTGAGCAGATTTATCTGGAATGGGCGCTATATAAAATCATTCTATATTATATTATTATACATATTAGTGCCAACTGCATAAATAGATGGTTTAATTAGTTTGCAAATGCATAATAGTGAACTCGGTAATAATTGCTGTTGCCCACAGTGACACTGAGGTAAAATAATGCTGATTTTATTTTGATTTGATTTGAACATTCCAGGTTTGAGTGCCGGCCAGGTACCTCTGTTGAAAGGAGTTTGGCATGCATTATATTTTGAAACCTACTTGTAAGAAGGTTGCCAACACCAAGGTAAAATAAAGTTTATTTTATTTTGGTTTGATTTGAACATTCCAGGTTTGAGTGCCGGCCAGGTACCTCTGTTGAAAGGAGTTTGGCATGCACTGTATTTTGACACATACAAGAAGGTGTTTCCAAATGCAAAGATCATCTTCCCCTTCAGGAATGTCAAGGAAATGTATGCGTCCACCTGCTCAATTTTGATCCAGGCAAGTGACTAAATATTATGTTAAGCATAAATTTGGAGAGGACACCCATAATTATTCGATTTTTAGCTTTTCAAGACGACCGACGCCACAGATTTTTTGCCAACAGTAAAAAAAGAGCTTAGAGTAGCGGGAAGCATGCAGCCCCCCTTAACTTCTAGGTGCGATTTGACCTACGTTTTGTGGTCGATTATTTGAATGCTTTTGCTGTCAGGAAGGGATCACTTGACTCTTCTTATTACTAGTGACACAAATATGTAACAATTTTAATAAAAGAGTTACGGCCCTTTTTGTAAAAGTGGCCTTCTTACCCTACCCAACAGGCAAGAAGCCCCCCTATTATAATCCTATGGCAATTTTTTTGCGAGTGCATTCAGCTTGAAAGTTATTTCTTGGGGTTCTTCTATCATTTTTAAGGCATTCTATTCACTTTTTCTGAATTTCAGAATTTTTCTGTTCAGACATTTATTTTTTGATATTTTTTACCCTCTTTCAATTTTTTCTATTTCAATTAGCTATTCTATCAAGATTTTAGGTAAAGTACACATTATTAAATGGTTCCTGAAGCAGCTTCGAGGCCTCAGTGAAGGGGGGCCTCATGCCCCATACCATGTGGGGCCTCTCGCCCCAAACCCACACATTTTAATTTGACCTCTATATTTTGAGCTAAAATGCAAAAAACATGATCCAAATCATATTTATGTGATGGTCATAAACATGCTGCAAACAGAGATTCCACTCCACCCTACCCCTGGTCATTCCATCTCTGCCACCTAACCGAAATATTTTCACCCCATTTGCATATGCCATGTGGTTTTGAGCTGTCAATGGTACATAGGGCAATAAACAGGGGTGACAGTCATAGATTAGACCAGCTAATAACTTGTTTTGCTTTTTTTAACATTATCTAAATCTCACATACCAGGAATATAACTGTTATTTCAAAATAGACTCTGCTAAACTGTTGCTGTTTTGTAAACAAAATCCATATGGCGTAGCCATTGCAACATCCAGTGGCCAGTGCTGGCAAATTTGAATGTCAGTTTACCCCCACATAGAAATGCTCTTGTGTGTTAGCACTGAATTTGTGGTGGAATTGATGTCAATCTCATTTGAATACTAAAAAAAAGTGAATGGTCGATGGGAACATGTAAAATATGCCGATCTGGACTATTTTTATGCATTATTATGGTCAGGGACTATTTGTGAAGATTCTGCACAGGTCTCAAGATGTCTGACCCAGTGATGGCAAGGGTGGTTTGTAAGCAGACACATGCACACCCTGGGGAGCAAGTTGGGTCATAAAGTGAAGCAATGCAGATATCCATTATACTTTTAAAAATTTCCAAAGTTATTTCTGACAACCACTTTCAAAGAATTAATCAAAGTTACAAAAACCATGCTCCTTTTTTTGTGTCTTTAATTACTACTATGGTTTGGTGCTGTTTGCCCTGAAAATTTGGGACGTTACCTAAAAAGCCTCTACCTTCAATCCTATCAATATAATAAGAAAAATAACGTGCTAGCACTTTAACAGCTGCTTGTAGATAGACTATCTACCTATCTGGCCATCTATGTAGCTATCTACCTATATATCTATCTATATCTATCTACCTATCTATCTACCTATCTATCTATCTACCTATCTAACTATGTATATTTGTCTATATATCTCCCTTCCTGTCATGCTTCCTTCTTTCCTCCATTCCTTCCTTCTTTCCTTCCTTCCTCACTTCATTCCTTCCTTCCTTCTTTCCTTCCGTCCTTCCTTCTTTCATTCGTTTTTCCTTCTCTTCTTTTATTGGTTTAAGCTTTTTAAGTAATAAGTAAACAATCCCCCTGGCTGGCACTTGGCTGCTGCCATCACTGCAGCAGAACATTTAAAATTCCCGGGAAAAATGTACATTTTAGTTTCGAAAATAAAAATTTATTGTCACAGAAGTTTACCAAAAGTTGATGGAAGCAAGATAATATTCTATTCAGACTGCATGCCAAGTTTTAATGACATAGGTGAAACAGCACTACCAGGGGAGTTGTCATATTTTTTCCTGAAACTCCTCTCGCAATACAGGCTGCAAGCAGCTGTAAAAAGCACCAAATATGTAAGTTTAGATATAACCCTGGGGGGGGGGGCCTCTCACCAAACCAAGCTTACATAGTTATAATTTACTACTCACCTAGTTGCATTACTATACAAACAGTGAAAAAAAATAGCAGTAATATCTGTTATAAATGTTTTAACCCCAAGCTATCCTTTTTTTTAAAAGTTTATCATACCATGACACTATGTACAGTACAGCCCAAAATAAAGTAGGGGAGAGTGGGGCCAGTTGAACCGGCAGGCCAGTTGAACCACCCTTGATTTCTCACCAGGTGGAGCAGGCGTGGGAACATACATACAACCTTGTGTTAGGCCTTATTAGGCTAGTCTTTTCCATGTGGATCTTTTGGCTCCAAGACACATGGTAACGAAACAATCACACTTTTTTCGTTTTTTGCATAAAAATTGTAGTTTGCCATATTGAGATTGGAGCTTTCATAGCATTTAAATTACTTGGTCTGCAGGAATGTCCTGTCATCATAGGATAATGTGTTATGTGTAGATGGAAACCCACTTCCTTAAAATGATGTCCCACAACAAGGGTACAGCCAGGCTATATATACAGTTACATCATAACTTAAATGGAGGTCTCAGTAGGGCCAGTTGAACCAGAAGAGTTTATGGCAGTCTATTATTATAATCTCCCGCCGCTTGCGGGCGGGGAATTATATTGATATTCTTCGATTACCTTTTATTATTATTATAAATCTTATTATTCACCTTAGAAAACCAGTGATTACTTCAAAAACGGTTTTTCTGAGTGGCCAATTACAATAGATTAAAATACATCGACAGAAAATGTTCTTACTGTTAGAGGTACCTGCCACACAAAATCAAAACAAGTTTGAGGATAGAGCCTTTTCCCAGTCTGAGACCAGACTGCTTCCTCCCCCCTCCCCCTCCCCCTTGCTTGAACAAAAAGCACCAAATCACAAGGTTCCATCATTTGGGGTGCTCCTAACACAGAAGGGAAGTCCAATGAGAAGAAGAAGAAGAATCTCCCTCAGAATATTGTGGAGGCTTAATATGCAGATGGACAGGTACACTCTGGACTTTTCCTATTCATCACCAATACTGTGGAATGGATTACCTGAAAATGTGCGAAAATCAGGAACACTGGATAACTTCAAGAAGCGACTGAAAACATTTTTGCTAAATTCTAAGGCGGTATTAGCAAATCTGACCAAGCGCCAATGAGCAGTTTTGCAGGTAGCATGGATACAGTCTCTTCAGTTATTGAACATTTGGCCAGCCACAGGCCAAACAGCAGCTGTCTTAAATGTGTAGAGTGTTACAATGGTATATACATGTATGATATAATTGTACCTTGAATTTTCTTTCAGGCGGGAAAAATGACAGGGCTTGAAGTTACAAAAGGTTATGTCAAAGAGTATTGCGATACTTTTTTCAAAATTGCAACTTCAAGAGCAATAAGTGCGATGAAAACAATGCCAAAGGTAAAACTGTTATGCCATATAATTATACTTTTTTTATATTAAAAAAAAGTAAACAATTGCATAAAGCAGACAAAAGTATGGTTACTAGCAACATAATGTTTGAGTGTGCCAGGCAAAGTATGATTAGATGAATGGATGGATGATTGGAGCATTACATCCTCAATTTATGCACATAGAGGTTAAATTGGTTAATTAGGACAGGAGGAGGACATGGCTATGAGGTGAGGGATGATTGAAACAGCCGTCCAACATAGGTCCAGGTGACCTGGCAAGAGCTGGATTCAAACCCTGGACGATTGGACCAACTCAACGTAATACCAATTAAAATGGTCCTGACGTTTACCCAATTACATGTGATATAAAAACATTCAAATTAATTATTTTGAGAGGTAGCCATGACACTTGAGTTATTATGTGTGTTAGTATTCATTTATTTTGTAATTCAGTTCTCTTTATCAACTTACTAATGATTTGTTTCCCATAACAGGACACACTCTATGCTGTGTCATATTCCAAGATGGTGAAGGACCCTCTGGATGCAGTAAAAAACTTGTACGCCAATTTTGGATGGACTTTGACACCAGAAGCGTTTGACAACATGCAAAGGCACATTCAGGAAAATAAGCAACACAAGCTTGGAAAACACAAGTACAGCCTGGAGGAGTATGGGGTCACAGAAGATGAGCTGAAAGAAATAATGGCGGAATATCTGGAATATTTTGGCTCCGAAGAGAATCTCTTTTAATGTATAATGTCGGTTGATATTTCCGAAGCCAGTGATGACATCTGCCTTTAGAGCCAATAGGCAGACAGTAATAGAGTGCAATATATATACCTCAGATCAATGACACAGTAATAAAGAACATTATAGGGTTACACGTTATATCAGGGTGTTTTTGTCTTCAAATGGTTTATTACTAAAGGTTATCTTTAGCACACAATTATTTACTTGAGACTGCTTCAGTAATCAAAGGCCCTCGAGATGATGAAATCTGAAGCTAATGCATCTTTCATCTGAATGATTGTTTGTTTGTTTGTTTGTTTGTGTTTGACGCCTCTGCAGCACCTTAGTGGGCTATATCGAGGCAGGCGATCGCCGTATGATGATGAGATGAGTAGACTGTGAGTCTGGCACATACCCTATTAATTCAGGGATGCCCAGGGTCTTTCAGTTGCCCCAGCATAGAACACTGGATACAACCCTCCTCCATTTAAAGTCCCATGGGCTCGGACTAAAGTGAGTTCCCGGGGTGAGATTTGAACCCACGCCCTCAAAGCCAGTTGACAAGCGCACTTACCAATTAGGCCAGGGGGGAACTCCATCTGAATGATTGCAAGGACACTTTGTCAAAAAGAAGAAAATTTCAAGATTCAAGAAATTAAACTTTATTGGACCCATTCTGATTTTATTTGAACCAACATTGGGGACCCTTTGTGTTTCTGGCATTCAGGACTTTCTCCATTTGCAGTTCCTGTACAGATCCAGGGAGGGGGGGGTGTAAGGGGGTTCACCCCCCCCCCCTTGGGCATATATGTTTTTTGTTAGAAATTGCACATACACAAATTCTTGAATGTGTAAACTCACACATATTCACGAGCACTGAACTCGTGTATGTGTTAATTTAACAGTCTTGTATGTGAAATATCTTGCATATACATCAAACTCGTCTATGTGTATTATCTAACACTCTTGCATATGAATCATCTTGCATTTACATCAAACTCGTCTATGTGTATAAGGGTGGTCCACATTTCAATGGGGGAAAATCAGATCTCTTGAAAGCCCCAATTTGAAAGTGGAAATTGATGACCACATCAGTAAAACAAAGAAATGCAAAATTTCAGCTAAATAGGTTAATATTTAGAGGTGGCACAAATCCCTAGAAGTTTATAATGTAATTCCTCATTCGCGCAGCTGAAAAATTGGTCAATTTCCCAGATCTTTCTCAGAAGTGAATATTTTTTTTCTGATTTTTAAGTATATGATAAAATCGGCGTGGCAAAGTAATATCTGGCTATGAAGCTTATTTCCATTGTGGTCCATTTGGTGAACATGGCGAGCTTCAAAAAAAGTGCACTACAGGGGAGTGTGCATAGTCTCAGTTATTAGGAAAATGTAATTTAATTATCCTTCATAGGCCTAAGTGAATATGTGATAACTGGTAGTTACACAAATTAGTGAATGTGCACACTCAGAACAAAACAAACATCCATATGTGGTATTTTGGCTTGTCACTAGTATAAAACCACTTCTGGTTTTTTTAAAAACCCTCTTGATGTGGATGTTTAAAAAACCACCATCTTAAAATCCACTTTGGAATGATATAAAACCTTTAGTGGTTTATCGAGAAACCTGACATGGATTAGATCCACAAATCTCTTGTGATTTTTTCAAATTTTGCCTGTTGTATGACCAGAAAGGGTATAAAATGTCTCAAATGTCATGGTTGAATTGACCCAATATCAAGCTTCAACCGTTTCTAGGCTAGGATTGCTTTTTTGTGCTTCCCATTTTGCCCCCACAGGAGGACTCCGATATCACAATAGCGTCATCTGCCATCTAGCATTCTGAAATAATTTGTGCCTCGGCACCTGCATAAAAAATCACAGTAAGTGCAGAGTTTTTTGTATCTGCATGACATTATATGAAATCATATGAATGGTATAACATAAATTAGACGAAAGCGTCAGCGCAAAAATCAGGAGGGGGGGGGGGCCCTTGGACTCTTGCTTGCCTGATACCACTAATTTTTGAAAATTATCAATCTATGCAAAAACCTGAAAAGTCGGAGAAACACTTCAACATTCCTGCTTTTTACAGTTTTAAAATTGTGAGGGCAGATATTGGCGGATTCAGGAGGGGGTGTAGGGGCCACAGGCCCCATGCCCTTAAAATTATGTCCCCGAAACGAAAAGTGATGTTTTGAAGCAAAGTATAATTTATGTACTGCGAGGAGAGGCCCACAAATTTCAAACAAATCGGCGTCTCTCCCAGTCTACCATATCTGGAGATGAAACTGGGCAAGGGGCCCCTTATTTCATTTTTATGAGCTTGTCAAGCTCTGATGATATTTTTATAAGACCTGAAATTCAATTTTTTTAAAGGTTGCTGGTGGGCCCCCTCAGGTGGTGAGAGCCAGGGCATTGCCCTCCTGCCCATGGGGCCAGTCCGCCCCTGGGTCCCCTCGAACCTCAAAAGGTTACAGTCGCAACTCTTTTTAGCTTCATCATGGGCCCCCCTGATGTCATGGGCCTGGGGCAAATGCCCCGTTTGCCCTATGGTTAATACGGCCCTGACGGCGCCTACTGAATTCGGTGCCCTAAACGGATTTATTGCTAAACTAGTTAATATGTGTTACTTTTACCTATAAGTAGTAACTACATAGTTCAATAGTAATAATTAAGTAGGCTGGAGTGGATACTATATGATTATTTCACCAGACAGTTGTTGACGTCTAGAAGATTAGGAATTAACGTAACAATAATGTTGCAGACGGAAACTTGAGAACTGACCTACTGCAGTTTGACTGCTTCTCTTATTACATTTCACACAACAAAAATGTTTTAGGTTTGTTAGTAAAATAATTCAGATTAATCGGTCATGAAATAAATGATTTGGGCCCGTTTGTATTTTTAGTTGATGCGTTCAATGTGCACATTTCACTAGACACATGTCAACAAAATTGTGCCAACTGAAATTCGATCAGCGCTTTTTATTTGTCATCAATCACTTCATTAATAAATTCATTTTACATATATGCATTCTCACTAAGGCCTACTGTTGAAATAAATTAATTGAAATTTGTGTTGTGTCTAAGTTTTCTAGATCGATCTATACAAATACGGTAGACCCTTGATCTGTCATCAGTCTATGATTGGCCAATCAGAATACAGGAGGCGGACTTCTATGGAAATTGACAAATAGTGCTGCTTGTCAAGAATTTTATGCTCCTCCCAGACAGATAGGTTATGCAAATGAGCAAGGTCCATGACCCTTTACTGAAATGTAACACAAAGTAACAATTTACGTTGAAAAAATTGTTGTTCAATGAATGTAGCCATTTTCCAGACTTAATAAACAAAACGTTGTCTGACTTTTTTGTTGCTCTAAAGTGCAAAATACACTGATGTTGCCCCCTCCTTGTCTAGTACACTTAAATTTCTTCCTGCACCTGCATATTCTGCAATAAATTCTGCAGTTGGACAGAAATTCTGCAGTTCTGCAGGAAACTGCAGAATTCTGCAATTCTGCAGAAAATTCTGCAGTTCCAGGAAGCTGCAGAATTCTGCTGTTCTTCAATAAATTCTGCAGTTCTACATGAAACTGCAGAATTCTGCAGTTCTGCAATAAATTCTGCAGTTTTGTAGGAAACTGCAGAATTCTGCAGTTCTCCAGCTCCATGCAGTATTTTTGAACCTCTAGTACTTAATCCAGCTTATTGCAAGTTCAGACATCTTTGACAAGGTTTTGCCACTACCCAGGAAACGTTTGTTTTGGGGGGGGGGGGGTTGCGGTTCGGGGGTCGGTTGGGAGGTTTTATTAGCAGCGCTATCCTCGAGGTAGCGAGGACCGTACCAGAGGGATCCCGGCATCCCACTGGTATGGCCCAGTCGGATAACCCCGAGGGAGCAGTTCTTTTTTCAAAATTAGGACAGTGAGGAAACCAGTGGGATACCCCAGTACCAGTAGAATACCTATACAAGAATGAGGATAGTGAGGAAACAAGTGGTCTCGCAAAAATGTCATTTGGGTCATTCCACTTCAAATCAACCAATGGTCCCCACCTCACCTTCTCCGATTTTGGTGAAACTAGCCACATATTAAGAACACAATAATGGAAGCAAGTTGTGTGAAATTTCAAAGCTGTATCTCAAAAATTGAGCAAGTTGTGGCCAATTGATCAAAAATGTGTTCCGAAAATCGGAAATTGTCCATTTCTAAAAATTTAATATTTCTTTTGTTTGTTTATATAACAATCTGAGATAGCCCATGTACTTACACATGACCCTATTGTAAATTGTAGTTCAAGAATTTTTAACCCAGACGAATTTGCAACTCTTCCAGAATATTTAAAATGTGTATGATTTATCACACCGAATTCCAGATTTCAATAATTTCTATCTCCTTCAAGTTACTTTCAAAATGTCAAATATTCCGCACATTTGTTCTTTGGGGTGATTAGAATTAGTAAAAGTAAAATTACTTCTCTAGGTATTGATGACAGCAATTTATAATGCGTACAATTTTGAAAAAATTGAAATTTACCATTTTTGGGACTTAAATATTTTGGTCGTTTACACCTTTCCAACATTATATTCGGATTTCAAATGACAGCAAAATTATGCGGGATGAGAAATTTGAGTTTAAAAATTGGCTTAAACTAATATTTCGACTAAGGTCTTCAGAAAAAATTATGAAATTTCAAAAGCTCATGCGGGACAGGTGATGTGATTTTATCATTTGGAAAAATATTAGGTCCCCACAGAAAAAAAAAAAATTTTAAGGGGTTGCTTTTAAAAATATTTTGAAAAGGTTTTTGAGCTTATCCTTGTTAATTATTTGTGAAAATGCAATTTTACCTATAGTTGGGTCATATATCACAATTCCGTGACCGTTGAGAGCGAAGTAAGGTTTTATGATGGATTTGTCATCTATAAAGGTTTATCTAAAAATTGAGCGGGGGCGACCCTCCCAAAAGTGCGGGCTAACTCCGTGAGAGGCCTAAATCCAAAATGGCCGCCACCGACACCTTCGGAAATGAAATTTTCAATGGTTTGAGCTACAGTGATGTGCAATACATCAATTTTATGGTTTTTTTGGTCAAGGAATTCATATCTGGGGGTATTTTGGTGATTTGACCCATTTTTGACTCAAAAATCCAAGATGGCGGCCAGTTTTTGCTAAAAATCGGATTTTTTCAATGTTTCTCATATTCCTTCAACATAAGCACTTCATGATAGGTTGAACCATGTAGATTTTTGTTGTTTGACTATGTTTATGAAGTTTAGATCATATTTGAGTAATTTTGATGGACAGAAGGTTAATAATGACTGTTGAATGAGGGCATGGTTTCGGACAAACTTCGTTAAATATGTGCTTTTCAATGGCTTGGGCTACAATGATGTTCAATACATGGATTTTAGGGTTTTATGGGCCAAGGAATCCATATCAGTGGTTAATTTGATGATTAGAAGTCTTGTGACTGAATAAATCACAAAGTGGTTCCTGATATTGCATGGAAGAGTGTTTTTCTTCAACTTAGGGACCGTTCAGAATTTATGACTGGGGGGTAGGGTGTCCCAAAAAAAGTGAAAGTCTGAAATTCATTGGGGCTAACCTCTAAATGTGTTCTATAGCCCCTCTCTGACTTCCATGTAAAATTTAAGCTCATTTGAAGGTGTTTTAGATGTTGCTCAAGAGCCCAAAAGATAGATAGGGGTTTAACATTGAATTTTCACGCGAAAATGGCTATTTTTGCCAATAGCTCACAAATTATCGGTTTCAGTCCTCCCAAACACATGGATAGTTGATACAAAGGTGTATAAATCATTCTGCACATTTTGGTACCAATTTTATATTTATAACTTGCTTGGGTATTGAGAAAATCTACATATATGGGAAATACTTATTTACGCGATTTTCTGTGATTTAAAAAAAAACTTCTTAGATTGTTTCAATAGTCTGAAACAGATTGTAAGACATTGGTTGATGTTTTTGTGTCTCTGTCACACTATGGAACCAATATGTTATTGTCCCATGTTTAAATTCAAAATTAGACTACAATTAATCTTCATTAAGAAAGGTGTTTTGTCTTGACGCCAATTTTTTATGTAAAATAGTATATATTTGCCAATAACACATGAACGAAGTGAGGTACAGATATGAAATTGGTACCACAGTGTGCAGAATAATTTATACATCTTTGTATCAACTGTCCATGTGTTTGGGTGGATTGAAACTGATAATTTGTGAGCCGTTGGCTAAAATAGCCATTTTCGCATGAAAATTCAATGTTAAACCCCTATCTATCTTTGGGGCTCTTGAGCAACATCTAAAACACCTTCAAATGAGCTGAAATTTTACATGGGAGTCAGAGACGGGCTATAGAACACAATTAGAGGTTAGCCCCAATGAATTTCAGACTTTCACTTTTTTTGGGACACCCTACTGGGGGGGGTGGGAGTTTTGCCAGAACATCCCGTCAAAAATTGATACCCCCCCTTGAGATTCATGCGGATTTTTAGTACCCCACCCCTAGGTTTCATGCATATTTTTAGTACCCCCCATAAACGAATACACACATATTTAGTGTTATCCATGGTCATGCGTACAGATTCGCGGACTTTTGCACGTAAAAAAGCGCGAATACATAAAAAATTTTCTTTGTTAAAATTTATTAGCCCCCCCTTGGAAGTGTTGTAAAAAATTAAAACCCCCCCTTGAAACACATGTGAAAAGTTAGTACCCCCTCGGGCAAAACTCCCACCCCCCCCCAGTCATAAATTCTGAACGGTCCCTTACTGGTGTTTTACCTGAAATGGTATCCTTCAACAAACTGATGATTGTCGGGGACAGACTATAGAATCTAATGAATTCAGATGTCACTTTAGAAGTCATCTGAGAGACCAACTCAATGTCATGAACCAATTATCGTAGTTGTTAATACTTGTTATGTAGAAATGGCTATAAGTCATTCGTTGAAGAAGATTTCATAATTTTGGAGTTCCTCAATTCTCAGTTAAACTTTTATGCCCTGTTGACCAAATGACGTCGTTATAATGCCCTTTTAGCCATTAATGTAACAAGCTACTGTACTGGTAGTATTTCATCAACACAAGGGATAAAACCTGAAACAATATGTGTGTGGGTAAAACAAGTCTTCATGTTGGATGTTGAAGTATTTGCAACAAATGACTCAATATATATGGATTAAAGATTTTTTCCTTAATATCATGTTTTGTAGCATATAGCTAATGACATCATGTCATCATGGTTACAACCTCAAAGTTCATGAGTGAGCTATATTTTCTCTGAAAATACATTATATTGACGAGAGATTGTTTTCGATCCAGTTCTGCTTTGAAACCCTCTCTTGTCAATTATGTTCTCTAGTACTGATGGTGTAGTGAGGTTTTTAAAGACATAATGGCATTTAAATTATACTAAACTTGGTTGCTGGAGTTTGTGGGTAGAAAATATGGAAGGATTATGTCATACATGTCTCCCTGATTTTAACTATTTACGTGATTTATCAAATAAATAATTTTCAATTTTCACAGAAGTTGATAGCAATAAATGAATGATATCACAGAAGGAGATTTAAAGCCTGTGAAAGTGCGAACAATAACAGTTGAAGCAATAAACGTAATAGGAAAATGGACGGTGTATACACAGGTTAACGTGTGGTTGGAGGAGGCAAAGTTACAAATTCCTTAAACAAAAGAATATAATATTGTAGCTGCTGTCACTCATGCAGTTGCCAAGAAGGCCAGAAGCAGTAGAAAAGGGTGGACATTTCAGGCCTCTCCAAGATTGTAATTTGCATGTGAGCATGAAGATGCTCTGATGGAGTCAACTGGTTGTATGAGTATGCAACAAAACTCAAATATTTTACAGACTGGCGGAAGTTGGAATTTGTTGTGTTGTGCGTATTCAGAGCAACTGCCCTTCTCTTGCTAAATCATAGGATAACAACTTTTGTTCAGGCTAGATGAATGAATAAGCGGTTTTCATATTAAAGGAAGGCAATATAAAATATTATGAATTATTTGATAAAAAAATGAAGGACTTCGGGGATCTCAGGTGTTCATCAGTACTTCCATTTCAGATGGACTAGTTGCTAAAATATTCATATTCATCTGCCTCATTCAGCTACCATGTTTTAAATAAAATACAGACTACAGCCAGAAATCATTAGTCAATGCCTTCAGAAAGAATTTATATGCATATATTCACAGCTATGTTGCCTCGTCGGTAAAGATACTTATAAAAAATGTCGAAATTGCTCTGGAAGGCAGCAGGTTTAACTTGGCAATCAAGTTCTGTGAGACCTCCATGAGCATCATCACAGTCCAATAATATTGAGTTTATAGATTAAATTGGTGACTCTTGTAGACTTCATATTATTGTCATGAAAATGGTGACACATCTGCCTGTCAAAAGGTGGCCACAAAGGTTCTGAACCGTTCATGACTAGTCACAAACCTTTGGTGGCTATAAATTGGCAAGCCTACTTATAACTTTTTTGAAAGTGGTCTGTGACTCTGACCAATAGTAAGCCAAGTAAAGAAGGCCTAGCCTATTATCTTAAAGGTTTTGAAATACAGATTCTAAAATTAAAAACAATTATCTGAATGGCTTCCATTGGTTTTGTTCTAGAAAAGCCACTGAACTGAACAATAACAGCAGGCAAGAAGAATCGAGTTAGTTATTTTGTTGTTTGCTGTAATACTGATGAACTGCAAGTAGCTTAGTAGCTCAAATAGAGGCATGTTTAGTTGTTAATTTGACATGATGACCACATCATTTGGTCAACAGAGTATAACAAGCAAAGTTGCAAACCGGGAAGTGAAGAACTACATGGAAACCTTTTCAAAGTGAGACTGTTAGCAATCTTTACAATAATTTTCTCATGCCATTGAGTTGGTATCTCAGATTACATTTGAAATGACATCTGAATTCCTTAGATTCTATATTTTGTCTCTGACAATCATCAGTTTGTTGATGGTTAGTTACAGTTTCCCGAAACGCACTGTTAAGTTGAAGAAAAACACTCTTCCATAAGGAACCAATTTGTGATTTATTCTGTAACAAGTCTTCTAATCATCTAATTAACCCCAGATATGGATTCCTTGGCCCATAAAACCCTAAAATCCATGTATTGAACATCATTGTAAACCAAGCCATTGAAAAGCACATATTTAACGAAGTGTGTCCGGAACCATGGCCTCATTAACCTGCCATTATTAACCTTCTGTCCATCGAAATTACTCAAATATGATCTAAACTTCATAAACATAGTCAAGCAACAAAAATCTGTATGGTTCAACCTATCCATAATCGCTTATGTTGAAGGAATATGGGAAATATTGAAAAAATCCGATTTTTAGCGAAAACTGGCCGCCATCTTGGATTTTTAGGTCAAAAATGGGTCAAATCACCAAAATACCCCCAGATATGAATTCCTTGCCCAAACAAACCCCAAAATTGATGTATTGCACATCACTGTAGCTCAAACCATTGAAAATTTCATTTCCGAAGGTGTCGATGGCGGCCATTTTGGATTTAGGCCTCTCACGGAGTTAGCCCGCACTTTTGGGAGGGTCGCCCCCGCTCAATTTTTAGATAAACCTTTATAGATGACAAATCCATCATAAAACCTTACTTCGCTCTCAACGGTCACGGAATTGTGATATATGACCCAACTATAAGATAAAGATGGACAGCTAGCAAAATTATTTTCAAATTTTATGCCTTGATAAACGGCCTTGTTCTACTTCTAAATTTAATTGGAAACTTCATGGTTCTGTATTTTATGCTTTTGCCATTTATGGCCATTATTGTCTGTGTCACACTGATAACTTACTGGATTGAACAACCAAAGAATGTAGTACACTTGTCATATTTGGTTCTAAATTAAAGTTCATAGTATGGAAAAAGTATATATCCAGCTATTTTCATTATATCACATGTCCCACATGGCATTAGATCATTTTAAAATTCGTGCAATTTTTACATTATTTTGCGATGTTATGATACCAGATAATTGTGCTTAAATGTATTAACTTGGCATATTTGGTATTGGACAAAAATCCTAGGTCAAGGCAACACTTATATCCTATTTTTGCAATCATGTAAGTGGTCCCACATGATCTTTTGATCATTTTATATCTGCATAACTACAGCCTACTTAAAGCTTGAATATGACCAAGAAAAATTCATATACACAAGACGTATCATATATGAATCAAAAGCCCATTGCATATATATTCACTTGATATGCATGTGTTGTTGCTATGACCTATCTCACATTGTGATTTTTCACTCCGAACATTGCTAAATTTGATTTAAAAAAAAAATTTGAGCTTAGTCTGTATCGCAGCAAACATCAGCCAGGAATAGAAAATTAACTATACCCTTTCTTCTCACCCCAAAGAACAAATTCGCAAAAGTTTTTATGCTGGCTTCTTGAACTTTAGGACAAGATTTGTTATAGTACAGTATTGGCTCTGCAGCCAGCATACTATACTCGTTGCCCCATACGGAAAAGTGTCAACCGGTTTGGTCCCCACCATTTAGTAATATCAGCTAGAGCATTACAAAATATCTTACGATTACAAATACTCAATATTGTTGCATTGATGTAAAAGTACACCTTCCGCTCATTAATCGACCAATTGGTGCAGATACAATTGTTGCAGGACCTGAAATAATTGGGGGTGAGTTGTAACAGTTGGGGTGAATAGTAATGAGAGCAGTTTGTTCTATTTATACGTCCAATTTCTGGGTGGCACATCCTTGGGGTGATTAACAGACTGTTAGTCACTTACAGTTAGTGACTAACTGGCAGTTAGTGAATTAACAACAGTTAGTGCTTATTAACAGTAAGTGACTAACAACAGTGACTTACTAACAGAAGTGACCAACTGATGAACAACAGTTAGGGACAAAATGACTAACAGTCAGGGACTAGCAGTTAGTAACTTACTAACAGTTACTTGCTAACAGTTATAGTCTGGGAGCCAAGAGCTCAAAAGTGCTTTATTTAAGGATTTGGCTCATCCCTATACATCGTTGGAATCGTGAGATTCTCTAGATTATGGAACTTGGGGATGCAGTTAAGAAAAGTGGTGCAATTTTTCACAAATCGGTTACCATGGCAACCAAGTCATAATATTTTTACACTCATCATTACACTAGTAAAATGAATTTTTTAGGGATTTAGTCCATAGTTCGACTTCATCAAGCCAACCTGGCATGTACTACCTCAATTACTAATTTTTATGGTCATGTGACCTTTTTGGTCACATGACCATACTGACCACCATTTGAGGTCAAACCTCAGAAATAAGCATTTTTTCAAGAGTTCATACAGTATTTTTAACCGCTGTAGCTACAATAATGCCAGTATGTGGATAAATTTAGTCTCACTGGAAAGGCCTTGTTATAAGCTTCAATCTCACACAAAATTTATATACATTTCCATGGAAACTGGTTGCCATGGCAACAAAGTTTGAAATAACACAAATTTGACTAGAAAATCGGAAAATTCATTTTTAGGGATTTACTTGACAGCCAGACTTCATTCAACCAAGCAGGCATGTACAACCATAATTAGACATATAAATGGTCATGTGACCTTCTGGGTCACATGACCAAGGTGACCACAATTCAAGGTCAAACCTGAGAAATTGACATTTTATTAAGATTTCATACAACATTTTCTACCACAGTAGCTTCACTAATAGTGCAATATGTACAAATGTGGTCTTGTTGGATAGCCCATTTTATAGGGTTTCATTACACATTTGATGTGTTTAAGTATCCATGGAAACTGGTTGCCATGGAAACAAAGTTCAAAATTAAACAAATTTGACTGGAAAACTTGAAAATTCATTTTTAGGGACTTACTCCTCAGCCAGACATCATTCAACCATCCTGGCATGTACAACCATAATTATGCATATTATTGGTCATGTGACCTTCTGGGTCACATGACCAAGGTGACCACAATTCAAGGTCAGACCTGAGAAATTAACATTTTTAAAAGGTTTCATACAACATTTTCAACCGCAATGGCTGCAACAATTACACAATATGCACAAATGTGGCCTTGTTGGATAGCCTATTTTATAGGACTTCATTGCACACTTAATGCATATAAGTATCCATGGCAACCAGTTTCCAATGTTCAAAATTACACAAATTTAACTTAAAACAGGAAAATTCATTTTTTAGGACTTACTCCACAGCCAGACTTCTAATAAACAAACTGGGCTTGTACAACAACGTTGCACATTTTATTGGCCATGTGACTTTCTGGGTCACATGTCCATGCTGACCACTACACAAAACCTTGGAAAATTACATTTTTTGAAAATTTTATTCAATAACATTAGCTTTTGTAGCAACAGTATTTGTGCTATGTACACAAATGTGGTCGTGTTGGAAGGCCCTTTTCATAGGGTTCAACCTTGCCTTTTGCATGTAATTTGTGCAAGTACCCATGTTCACTGGTTGCCATGGCAGCAAAGTTCAAAATTTCAAAAATTGACCTGTCACAGGGAAAGGTCGTTTTCAGAGAAACACTCAACAGCCAGACTATATTCAGCCAACCAGGCAACTACTACCTCCACTATGAATTTTACTGGTCATGTAATGTCTTGGGTCAAATGACCATGCCTACCGCCAAATCAGGTCAAACCTAAAAAACATGCGTTTTATTCAAGATTTCAGACACCAGTCTTAATCACTACAGCAATAATATTGTTAATATATAAATGCATATTTGGTACCATTGGAAAATCACTTTTATTAGTTTCAGTCTTTTATGTTAATTATCACTTGAAACGTTAAAAAAAAAAAAAAAAAAAGAGTTGTGCTCTGCATCCAGACATTATTCAGTCAATCTGGCATGTGCTTCCACATAAGTTCAGTCTCAACAACCACAGAAACAATATATTAAACTGACACAGACTTGTTTCCTCCCTGGAATGCCCTTTTTATCGCTCCAATCTCACACTGTTATCAACATTTAAGTACCCCTGCTAACTGACAGATCCCATCACAAAGTTTAAAGTATGCACATTTTCCATTTTGTGTGTGAGATACCAACCTGATTTTCATAATAGCTGGTCACACATCAAGTTTGGTGGAATGAGACCTGTACATGAAATTTACATCTGAACCAGTGGCGCAGCTAGGCTTTTTCTCTGGGGGGCGGGGAGGGCGGGCCTGGGTGGCAAATGATCCTCAGTTTTCTCAAAAATACTAGACGGAAGTGTATTTCCATATGCGAGAACAGGGGATCTGCAGTGTCTGCTAGTATGCAGTATGGGGTGCATGTTGTTGCCCTATACAATCTGGCCAGTATAGTTGGTGACTTCACCACTGTGACTGCTGGACTAATTTGGTAATAATTCCGCATCAATATAAAATAATCCAACAAAGACTAACATTAACGCCCATATGTTTTCTCATTATTTACAAAGTGCTCTAAATATTGACGAATACCGAGCCTAAATAGAAGAATGCCAATCGATTTTCAGGCTTTTATGTATTGGTAGGCTTCATGAAAAAATGAGCCTCATAGATTCACATCATTGGCTGACATCATAGATTGTCGCCATCGCCTGACATCATCGGCTGATATCATCCAGTGATATGACACGTCACTGACTGATGTCATCCTGTGATGTAATTGACTGGCCGACATCACTGACTGCCTGAAGTGACTGACTAATGTCACTGACTAATGTCACTGACTGATGTCACTGACTGATGTCACTGACTGATGTCACTGACTGATGTCACTGACTGATGTCACTTACTGATGTCACTCACTGATGTCACTGGCTAATATCATTGACTGATGTTGCTGGCTGATGTTAGAGCTGACAGCACTGGCTGACATCACTGACACCGACCCACATCACCGGCTACATCATCTACTGACATCACTGACTGATTTCACAAGCTGAAATCACCAGCTGATGTCACAAACTGATGTCACTAGCTGACATCACTGGATCAGGCTGACATCACTGGCTGACATCACAGACTGACATCATTGGCTGACATCACTGGCTGATGTCATCAATTGACATCACCAACTGATGACACTGGCCAACATCACTGGCTGATATCACTTACTAATATCACCGACTGACCCTACTGACTGACAACGACTTCACAGGCTGACGTCACTGGCTGATGTCACCGGCTGGCAATACTTGTCACCAACTAACATCACTGGATTACATCATCAACTAATGTCACCAACTGACTTCACTGGCTGACATCATTGGCTGATATCACTGGCTGACATCACTGGCTGACATCATTGGCTGACATCACTGGCTGATGTCATCAACTGATGTCACTTACTGACACCACAGACTGACATCATTGGCTGATATCACTTGCTGACATCATTGGCTGACATCACTGGCTGATGTCATCAATTGACATCACCAACTGATGGCACTGGCCAACATCACTGGCTGACATCACTTACTAATATCACCGACTGACCCTACTGGCTGATAACGACTTCACAGGCTGACGTCACTGGCTGATGTCACCGGCTGGCAATACTTGCTGATGTCACCAGCTGATGTCACCAACTAACATCACTGGATTACATCATCCACGAATGTCACCAACTGACTTCACTGGCTGACATCATTGGCTGATATAACTGGCTGACATCATTGGCTGACATCACTGGCTGATGTCATCAACTAACATCACCAACTGATGTCACTGGCCAACATCACTTGCTGACATCACTTACTTATATCACCGACTGACCCTACTGGCTGACAATGACTTCACAGGCTGATGTCACTGGCTGATGTCACCGGCTGGCAATACTTGCTGATGTCACCAGCTGATGTCACTGACTGACATCATTGGATGACATCACCAACTGATGTCACTAGCTGACATCACCAGCTGATATCACCATCCCTTACCCTTACCCTGCCTTCAAATAAACCAACTGGGCTTATTCAACCACAATTGCATATTTCATTATCATGTGACCTTCTGGGTCAAATGACCATGCTGACCACTATTCAAGGTAAAGCCTAGGAAATATGTTATTTTGCATCCAACGAACTTATTTGGAAGAACTTTTGTAATCACTTGGGTAAAATGTTGTTTGTCCGCCGGGCAGGTCGGAAGGCGTTCGGGCGTTCGGGCAGATAGATTGTTTCCGGGCCTGTGCTTGGCCTCTATTGAGTGTTCATGGATGACATTTGGTACACATATAGCCTGTATGGTCTAGTTATGCCTTTTGATGGTTTTATTGGTGGATATTAAATACTTTTTGAAATAACTAAAACAATATATATAAAGTATTTTGTTTGTTTGGAGGCCAAGACTCAATGACTATTGCATGTACAAGGATGAAATTTGATACAGATGTGGCCTATATATAGTTGTGCCTTAAGATGGTCTCATTGAGAGATATTCTATACTTTTTGAAAAAATGTATTACAATTTTATATTTCTTTTTTTTGTCTAAGACTCAGTCACAATTGCACGTACATGGATAAAGTTTGGTTCAAGTATAATAAATGGTCTAGTTGTGCCTTTAAAAGGTCTGATGGAGAATGCATACTTTTGAAATATTGAAAAAAAAAAAAAAAAAAATTTCTGGCCCAAGACTCAGTCAGTATTGCATGTACATGGACAAAGTTTGGTACACATATGGCTTATATGGTCTACTTGTGCCTTTTCGTGGTCTGACTGGTAGATATTCTATAGTTTGTAATATTGAGAAAAAACTTGCCTGACATCATTGTCAAACTTGTGTAAGTTTGAACTTTGTTTCCATGGCTACAAGTTTCCATGGATACTTATACGCATTAAGTGAGCAATGAAGCCCCATAAAATAGGCTATCCAACAAGGCCACATTTGTGCATATTGTGTAATTGTTGCAGCCATTGCGGTTGAAAATGTTGTACGAAACCTTTTAAAAATGTTAATTTCTCAGGTCTGACCTTGAATTGTGGTCACCCTGCTCATGTGACCGAGAAGGTCACATGAACAATAGCATGCATAATTATGGTTGTACATGCCAGGATGGTTGAATGATGTCTGGCTGAGAAGTAAGTCCCTAAAAATTAATTTTCAAGTTTTCAAGTCAAATTTGTGTAATTTTGAACTTTGTTTCATGGCAACCAGTTTCCATGGATACTTAAACACATCACATGAGTAACGAAACCCTATAAAATAGGCTGTCCAACAAGACCACATTTGTACATATTGCACAATTATTGTAGCTACTGTGGTAGAAAATATTGTATGAAATCTTAATAAAATGTCAATTTTTCAGGTTTGACCTTGAATTGTGGTCACCTTGGTCATGTGACCCAGAAGGTCACATGACCAATAATATGCCTAATTATGGTTGTACATGCCTGCTTGGTTGAATGAAGTCTGGCTGTCAAGTAAATCCCTAAAAATGAATTTTCCAATTTTCAAGTCAAATTTGTATCATTTCAAACTTTGTTGCCATGGCAACCAGTTTCCATGGATATGTATATAATTTTTGTGTGAGATTGAAGCTTATAACAAGGGCTATCCAACAATACCGCGTTTGTACATATTGCATAATTATTGTAGCTACAGTGGTAGAAAATGTTGTATGAACTCTTAATAAAATGTCAATTTCTCTGGTTTGACCTTGAATTGTGGTCAGTATGGTCATGTGACCCAGAAGGTCCCATGACCAATAATACGAGGGGTTTTCCAAAAGTTCTGTCCAACTAGTCATAACTTTTGCTAGATTTGATATAGAAACGTGATATTTGGGTCAAATAATATTGACGTAATTGCAAAATGACACACAAAAAATCAGATCATATAGATAAAAATAAATGCTTAATATGTTGCCATGGAAACCAGAAGTCATGAAATGCGGCCCAGATTTTGCAGTAATCACTAAAAACGAATTGAACACCTGCTTCTGTTTTCTGTGTTTTGACTTATTGAATTGATATATATCCATAATTTTTTTCATGAAATACAATCAGTTATTTATAAATTCATTAAAAACAACGAAAACTGGCATTATCGTCACATCTCAGTTACTTTACTATCTCCTGTGCAGTTTCCCATTTTGTTTAGGAGATGAGAAATTTTTTGGATATGGATGACACCATATATCCCTGTTATATTTCTTCAATGTAATTCGATAAAAACTTGCAGAGAGAGTAAGAACCTTCTATCATACATACAAGGAAGGCAGTATGAGTGATATAACCAAATAAAGATTGTACAAACTTTTTCTGAATGAAGAAAGCACACATTGGACAACGTAAGAAAAGAAGACTGGACAATGCAAAACAGCCCTTAACATGGAGACTGAAAAATCTTATTCAGGCATGGTTAGTAAGTTTGAGAACATGTATTTACGGGGTCCCAGTCATTAGTTTAGGAAGTTGTGAAATCGCTATGAATGTTTTGAATATATTTTGTTCTATATCTCGTGTAATATTTATATATTTTGACAAGATATATTGAGTAAGTGTCTGTTTACAAGACCATGGTCGCATTTCATGACTTTTGGTTTCCATAGCAACAAATCAACAATTTATTATTACTTCTATGATCTGATATTTTGGGGATCATTTGCAAATTACCTCAATATCAACTAACCCAAATATCATTTTCCTCTAGAAAATCTAGCAAAAGTTGTGACAGGTTGGACAGAACTTATGGAAAATCCATCGTATAGTACAAAAAGTCTGCGGAACACCAACAGCGATCTCAAGATGAGGACTATGTAGCATTGATTTTTAAAGGGACACATAAAGTCAGAGGAAATGTACTCAGTGTCAAGTTCATTAATTTGAGAATTTGTGAAATATTAGGGATTATTTTTAGTACGTTTCTTGTCCTGTAGTCCTGGTAAAAAAACGAATTCTTGACAAGATATAATGAATCTGCACCTCTAAAAGTGCCCTGGGCCGCATTTCATGACTTCTGGTTTCCAAGGCAACAAGTTAATCATTTATTTTTATTTCTATGGTCTGATTTTTTCAGGATCATTTGAAAATTACTTCAATATTATTTGACCATAATATCGTGTTTCTGTATTAAATATTACAAAAGTTATGGTAAGTTGGACAGAACTTACGGAAAACCCCTCGTATGCCTAATTATGGTTGTACATGCCTGCTTGGTTGAATGAAGTCTGGCTGTAGAGTAAATCCCTAAAAATGAATTTTCCAATTTTCTAGTCAAATTTGTGTCATTTCAAACTTTGTTGCCATGGCAACCAGTTTCCATGGATATGTATATAAATTTTGTGTGAGATTGAAGCTTATAACAAGGGCTTTCCAGTGAGACTAAATCTATCCACATACTGGCATTATTGTAGCTACAGCGGTTAAAAATACTGTATGAACTCTTGAAAAAATGCTTATTTCTGAGGTTTGACCTCAAATGGTGGTCAGTATGGTCATGTGACCAAAAAGGTCACATGACCATAAAAATTAGTAATTGAGGTAGTACATGCCAGGTTGGCTTGATGAAGTCTAACTATGGACTAAATCCCTAAAAAATGCATTTTACTAGTGTTATGATGAATGTAAAATTATTATGACTTGGTTGCCATGGTAACCGAATTGTGAAAAATTGCACCACTTTTCTTAACTGCATCCCCAAGTTCCATAATCTAGAGAATCTCACGATTCCAACAATGTATAGATTGTCCATCCCTCTTTCGGGGTGAGCCAACCGCCCATTTTTTCTCCTTGGCTCCCAGACTATTAAGGACTAGCTGACTTACATGACTAACTAACAGTTAGTGACTGAATAACAGTTAGTGACTGACTAACAGTTAGTGACCAACTAACAGTTAGTGATTGGTGACTGACTAACAGTTGGTGACTGACTGACAGTTAGTGACTAACAGTTAGTGACAATTAGTGTCTAATTAACAGTTTTTGACTAACTAACAGTTTTTGACTAAATAACAGTTTTTGACTAACAGTTTCTTAAACTAACTAACAGTTCTTGACTAACTAACAGTTTTGACGAACTAGCCATTTTTGACTTACAGTTTTTGACTTCCAACAGTTTTGACTACAAATAGTTTTTGACTAACTAACAGTTTTTGACTAACTAAAATTTTTTGACTGACAAACAAAAAATTCCCAGCAGATTATTTTGTTCGTCTAACTTTCCTTTACATCACTGCGCTAACCGTTTTCTTGGTCAATTTTTTTAACCCCAAAGTTTGCTCAGGCTTGCTGCGCGGCATACCAAGTTGGTATGCCAGTGCAGGCCTTGCCGATTTCTCCGTTTTCCACATAGATAACGTACATATGATAATAATTTAATTATTCTAATTAGCTGCTAATCGGATGTTTCTGTGTTTTGATGCAATGACACAACGTCATGTGTTTCGCTTATTTACAGGCGGCACTGCACATCAATTCTTTGTAAATTTGCTAGTTTAATTTTTTTTGGTGATAATTTCATAAAATATTTCGTGTGAACATGAACACAGAAGTCACTTCAGAAATGTTCAGTATGTGTCAGTAGAGTCATGGAATTAATGGTGATAGCTCTGTAAGCCAACGACACCTGTAAATGTAACGTGGACATGCCAGACATCTACAGGAAATTCCATAAATTCTACCTTTTTCTCTGTGGCTAAAGAAGTCATTGACCTAGACATTTGTAATGTCTGTTAAATTAATGCCAACGTATGGTATTTTGGAACACTTCACTATATCAAGAATTTTTGATATTGCTTATAAACGATGTGTTTGTGCCTAGTAACATTGACTTTCCGATTTTCACACTGAAAAACCCAAAATGGGTGTTTGGTGTGGTGTCTGGGTGTGAAACTTGACAGGCATTCAATCAACATACATCCTGACTTATCATGTGGCTAATTTCACAAAAATACCTCAATTAAACGTGCAGTAAAATGAATTATTTCCATCATTGTCTTTAAATTGGCCCTAGAAACATATGGAAAGTGTTCTGCAAGATTTAAAAATGAAGCTAGAACGGGCATTGTTTCGGGATTTAGGTCTCTATGCCAGACACTTTAAAATCCCACCCCGTGTCATTGTGTGAAATATGGATAAAGTCAAATTTCTGTGAAAAAACCAAAATGTGACAAACAAATAGCTAGCTTGCAAGATGGATCATATAAATTGACTTAAAAAAGCTTTAAAAGTTGAATCCGTCAACTTCTAAAATGCCATTATTTAAATATTCGACTTTGATCACATGTGTTCTGGTAATTTCCCATATATCTCATTTTTGTCTTCATATGTCTGCCTATATTAATAGGGACATTGTATTTTCATCACAACACCACTTCTTACTATCTGCAGCAATGGACAACCTGAATACGCAAGTAAACAAGTCGACTGCATTGACACTGGAGGAATTGAAGGAACCACTGACTCCAACTGAGAGACAAGAAATGGAAAATCCTTTCTTTATTCGTCAGGTGAACTTGTTCATTGAAGGGATCAATAGTATTCAAGATCTTGGCGCATCCCAGAGATATGTATTGGTGGAGGCTGTGAGGTAAGATGGAAAGATCTTATTATATAGATTTTAAGCTGACCTATAAAGCCATAATTATGAAGTATATCTTTCTTTGGATATATTCACCCACGGGGTCAGCTGTTTACTTTCAAATATGAAATACAGGGGATCAAGTTGAGCTTGTCTCCAACCTTTGTCACATGATCACATTGATCAGCCATAGTACATATCAATTTCTTGTCTGCAAAAGTTATAACATAATCACACTGATGTCCAAAGTAAACCTAAGTAAATGATAGTCAGTGACTCTGTGCCAGAATATCTCTGTGTAAAGTAAACCATATCGGTCAGCAGGGCTGAGAGAGGTCAGTTGATGAGTTTTGAAGCATGTGGCCACTGCTGAAGATTGATTTACATAGTATGGCTCAGACAAATATGGAAATTGACTTTGCTGCTAGAAATCACATTGACACCTAAAGTCACATGATTCACATCATATTATATCAAAGACCTAATCCATGAAAACAGTGGTGTTTGAATAATTATTCAAACTGTAGACTTACAGCAAAAGAAGGTTCCCTTTGAACACTTTATGTTTTTAGGGTGTTATCATTTTTTAAATAATATTTATGGGGGAGGGGGGATTTGGAAACACAGTGGCATCGCATTTGACCATAACGGCAAAAGGTCAGTTGCTCCTTGTTTTTCATTTTTCTTAGTCTTTTTCATTTTTCTAAGTCTATTTACAATTTTACAAGCAATGCTGTTGTATGGTGAAGAACTTCAGCAAGTCAGCCATCAATTATTTCGCATTGCTATTGGATATGCCATTATCTCATGTCACTTGATAATTTTGATTTATTTAAATCACTCCTTTTCATGCAAAATACACAATGAAGTTTCTCTCTCAAAACATTGGATTTGAAGGCAACAGATTGGAAAACTTACCGAGTGTCATAAGACTAAGCATTTGAAGCATATAACTCCTAGGCAGGAAACATAACATGCTTCTAAGAATTTTGAAGAGCATGGTAATATCAGTCTACCTACATTTAAATACAGATGGGAATATGATTTTCTTCAAATCATCTCAAGATGCATTGTAAAACAAAGTTAACATTCTAATAATTTATCAGAACTACAGTCACTTACCCCTTTCCTGTATCATTTGGAGTTACATGTATACTAAGGTGACATGGTCTATTTGATTGAAATAAATCACTATCCAACCTATGAGTTTTCAACCATGACGTAAATTGCACTTGTTGTTACACATTCTCTGCCAGCACCAAATGACAATGTTTGGAAACTGAACTTCCTAACATAATTTAAGTAAATCACTCCAAAGAAATTAAAGAAAGTACATCAAGAATCACACACATCTCCAAGGCAAGAAACATAACATGCTATTAAGAATCAAAAAAAGTATAAGTGTGGCAATATGAGACTACCTATATTTCAATATATTCTGAATCGAAACTGCTGAGCCAATCAAGTGCCATGAAATCAATCATAACGATATTGGTGTGTAGAGTATGTTATTGGCTTGTGGAGATTGTTTTTGGCATGGCTGTCTCCAGTATGTCCATGCACTTAATTGTCAATGGAAGGGGTAAGCTTGGGGTAGGACGAAATTTCTATCATTTTAAGAATATCCCAATTTTACATAATGGGGGATAATTAAGTAGATTACATATGAAACAGTAATTTGTAGAGAGTTATTACTAACATTTATAGGTCTGAAATATTTGGTGCAGAATATAACAAATATTCAGAATTTGTAATAAGGTCATTGTTGACTATGTATAAAATTTTCCAAAGACATTTTTCGAAAAGGAGTATAATAAATAAATAATAAATAATAATACTGAAAGCAAGAAACTTCACCTATGAGTAGGTGAAGTTTAACAAAAAATATTTATGAAAACAAGAAACTTCACCGTTGTAATAGGTAAAATTTAATAATAATAAAATGAAAGAAAATAAATATGATTCTCCTGTAAGTCTAATCATAATTATTTTGCAGCATAATCTCTGTTACTAGGGCAAAAAGAAAACATTTTATCCTCAAGGGGCCGGATTTGCCCCAGGGCCTGAATTACCCCACATTACCCTATTAGGCCTACATAAGAAAAAATAATTCATAAAGTCATAACATCACTATGTAATTATCATACTATCATCCTGTCCTACTTGTCTAAAGAGTGTAAAAAGCAAACAATGCAGGACATAAATCAGGTGGCATCCCTACTAGATTCCTAGTAGCAGCTGAGCACATAAATTTTCATTTTGATGTTACATTATTTCTTCTGCAACATTGTCTAATTGATCATGGTTGACCACTGCCATGCAAATTAGAGCTAAATATGGTTTGCTTTTGAAATTTTACTTGATTGTCATATTGTTTTTTTTACATGGTTTAGAAAGAATTAGAAATTCTTACCTGGTATTCCATTGTTATCAATAAGGTTTTACAGCTGAGTTAGTTCCATCGTGATTATTTTTTACCCATTCACTGAAGATGCAATACTGGGACCTTCCTTTCTTAGTCCAAATAAAATTTTACTGGATTGCATGATGTTTTCTGTTTTCTTTAGTTGTTGGTCACAAGTGTGATATAATGCTTATTCAAAACTTGCCAATAAAGGATTAGAATGCATATTGTCAAAAACATAGGTATTGTCTAACTTAGACTCATAATATTAACAGCTTGTTGCTAGCTGTTTTGTCCATCGAATAAGCAAACATAATATTCTTGTAATGCTCTTTCGAGTTCACAAATTATAGTGGAAATGATACCAAGGATTGTTTCAATGGAATTTTCATTCATTATAAGGAAAGTAATATTATAATTCAATTTATATAACATTCTTAATATTGACTCAGGCAAATTCAAATCAATTTGGTAATTTATATGATATGAAAATAGTTAGAGGAAAAAAACTAGCAAAACCAAAATTATCAACAAATGCTGATTAACCTGCAATATCACCTTGAGTCATATATATTTTAATGCACAGTATCCTATTCAGTTCAACCATATGACAGATAACGGAAGCATTTGGCAATGGTTGGGGGATGTTATATGATTTATGTCCTGCATTGTTTTTTTTTATACTCTGTAGACAAATAGGACAGAATGATAGTATGATAATTGTATTGTGCTGCTATGATTTTTAGAATTATGTTTTCTTATGTATGACAAATATCGGAAGCATTTGGTACTGGTTGGAGGGAGGGGGGGGGGGGGCTTCATTTGCGATGACCTCAGAAAATTGAAAGTCCAGTCATCACTCACTTCCAATTTTTTTTTTGGTGTGTAAGTTTCGGTCTTTAATCAAACTTTGAATAACAGACAGTATAAAATTTATGAATGTGCATATGATGGGAGCTTTGCAAATTAAGCATTTAAAACAGTAGATTTGCAATTGACCACAACGTAAAATGGTAAAATGCTTGCTGTTTTTCGTTTTTACTCCAATGGGACACACACGCACTTAATCTGTGAGAACTGTCTGCCACCTACACTGTCAGTCTGCAGCTTATTCCTAAACAAGAAGTTTCATTTACTCTCTTTGAAGTGATTTATTTCAATCACTGTGGGTGAGTTCTCAATGTCAAGGTCTGATTTATGTATCAGATAGGTGAAGAAATAGTCTAAACATAAAAATGAGTACTCTTGTTCTACAGCGGAACATTTAACTGTTGCAGTTGTGGTGGTGTTTTATTGGCTTCCTTAGTACAGAAAGAAATTATCGTGAGATAAGTGCCATTTTCAATGTTCTTGATCAGATAGTGAAATTTTTGTCCTCGCTGGAAACTAATTAGTTTATTGTCAGTGAAAGAAATGAGACTTGATCATTCTCAGTTTCTAGAGATTTTAATAAATCAAAATTACTATATCATATTGGTATATTATGTCTTGATTGTAGAGTAATATTGATTATTTTAAGATCGGTATTTTCCAGCATTACATGTTCAGGCATTGATGGTCTGAAATGGCCAAACTTACACTTTTTCACAATTTTTAGTAGTATGTATTTTTTCCCCAATGTGATTTGCTTACAGTCAATAATCATATGATAATTGACCAGTTTTCCAAATGGTTCAAAACGCGATTCAAAGTTCTGTATTCTGGATTTCTTCATCAGGACATTTGAACACAAATTTGTCTGCACTTAATAGTGATGTCCAAGTTAAAAGTGTCCCACTGCAATGGCTAAAATAATATCACTGATATTGCATACGTCATTGATATGAGACATGGGATGATCGTGGTACACTAATCTGTCAAAAAGTAGAATTTTCTGGGCATGCCCCTGATCCCTATGATGTCTGCTAATGTATGCTGTTCAGTGATTCATAGCTCTTTAACTCTTTATTTACTTTCTTTGGACTGATTTATTTCAATCACTATTAGTCATTTTACTATGTCCAATAATGTGGTGAAAGGAAAAAATAAAAAAGACAAAATGAAAAGCAAGGGGCACTTGACTGGTTTGCCAAATGGTCAAATGCGATGCCACTGTGTTTCCAGGAGTTGTTTTTTTTAGATAAATTATTTCTTGCTCAGTTTTGGTAAAAAATAAATAAAATCTTTTTGGACAGTCTTGAAACGAATCATTTTTGCTAGTGGGTATTTCTTCAGAAAGTCTTGCTAGATTTCACAATGGATGTTCAGAGACACTAATTACTGCTGCTGCTGCCATGAAATAAAATTCCAAGCCCCCCAATATCAAATGCCTAAGCAGCAGGAGCTCTGATTGAATCCCCTTTGCCTTTCAACAAGGTGATTGGTGTTGTTGACCAAGCCAAGGAGTCTGACTTAATGAGTGTGTTTGTTGAATGTTTGATTGTTTGGGTCAGCTACACTGTATTGATTGGAAATCAAATCGAGACAGACCTATAAGAACAGCATGCTGCTGCCACCTGGCACAAAGTATTCTAACCATGAAAATTGACTGTCTATTATGTATATTTTGGAGTACAAATGAATGACATACAATATATATAAAGAACAAGAATATCTATAAAAAAAAAGATAAGCTGATAATTTTTGTAGGGACCATCTCAGATCTGTGTTGCACACTCCACATTAGGAAATGATTGACATGGAAGGTCCCTAACTATTGGGACAAAATAACCAGCCAAGTGCTGCCTGTCATCAGTATTTGTGCACTGCTCAGTCAACCATGACGTTGGTTGCCATGGTAACCTCTGGTTGGGGACCATATCCAAAAGCACAACTGGAGCATATCCCATAGAGATTTCCTTCATATAAAGAGTAGGGATGATTTAATACAAGTAGACAAAACAACTCCATGAAAATATATGACTTTCTACTTCTCATAACTCCAGGACCTATGATGTTCATTACTACATGAAAAGTTTAATAATCCAAGTATGCAAGCTAGAATTAGTTTGTTTAACATCGTAGATATAGAAGTTCAATATCTTAATTTTAAGTACTGGCAATGTCAAAGTATATAAAAGGATTCTCATTGCCTGGTTTGCGGTCTGTGTTTAATACATGTAATTAGGCATGCCTAGTACTCACGAGGTTGCATGTAGGTAGGTTATATGTGGAATCTATATTGTATTAAAAAAACCTCATATTTAATACAAACTTACAAAGGTCCCTACAATTTAAAAAAAAAAAGAATTTCTTGTTTTACAACATGAATATGTATTTAAATGTTGTACTAGTAACAGAAATAGATTTACCCTAACTGCACTGAATATAATTTTTAAAGAAAGTTATAAGGGAGACACCACCTGTACATAAATTCAGAATTACAAAAGTGTTGTTATCATACAGATTGGTGGATTGTAAAGTGTTAACAACCAGATTATTATTAACTGTTGGTCACAGGATTTCATTTATAAAATATATTAAGTCATCAGGTGGACTTCCCCAAAGACAAAAATAGCCCTGTCCCCTTACAGGTCCTTATCGTAGTGCCGCCTACCGATAATACCTGTTGTAATCTCCATATGGAGAAAGACCTATTTTCCATGGACTGTGAGGCTCGTCCTTCGAATCAAAATCCCAAAGAGACAGACTCATAGGGGTATTCATGGATGTAATTTTGATAGAAATATATCTGAGTAAGCAAGACAAGGTGTCACTGTCATGCATCAGTCTCTTACTTTACATCATAACAGGTAGAGAATGCATCCCACAGGGAACATAGTCGCCACCTTTGCTCTTTTGTATATTATTCGGATTGACCCTTAATCCTTTTTTCAATCCAGAAACCACGCAAAACGAAGAACGGAAGTTAACCAGGCAATTCTTGAAAACCCAGCTGTGGCCAATGTAAGTAATATATGAGATATTGTTTAAAATGTTCGAAGCTTTGATGGTTGCTGAATCTAATGGTTGTAATGATTTAATCTAATGGCTGTATATGATTTAATCTAGTAGCTGTTCAGGATTCAATCTGCTGTTGTATAATGAATATTATTAATTTTTTCAAATGATTGTATAATATACGATATCATATTATCAGTCATGGCTACTCAGTACTACTAAAACCACTAAGGTGACTGTTTTCATGGGGCCTCGATGCTTTAACGGAGGTTACCTTTATGAATTTATCTTACCTTAATTATTTTACAATTTTTTGGCACCTCAAGCAATTCCATCAAACTATTCACCAGTATTTTTGTACCAGCATAAAAAAAGTTTTTAGCCCACTTTTCATCACATAATAAAACCACCTGGCCAGCATGCACTTCTTTTGTAGATTTTACAGACACTCGCAGGAGAATGCCACAACAGGGATTTTAATTGCCATGGTGAAAAATTTGTAAAACATGCATTCATAAAAACATATTAAGTGCAAACTTTATTTAATTTGTGCCTGGGAGGAGATACTGCAAGGTGGATTCAAATGTCACTGACGACAATTATGTGACAAAAATAATATTCAACAAATAACATTGGCACCATTTAGGAAAATGGCTACTTTGTTTAAGCTACATGTAGTTAAGATTTGAGATCGTTCTCTTTCGAAAATACATTTTTCAAAATGTTGTCTTGAATATGTGCAATGTAAGTGCTTTCGTGTAAAAGTGAACGATTATGTTATAAGACTTTCCTGTTAGTAAAAACCGATGTGAAATTGTGCTTGGTGACTTGAATTTAAATGCTGTATTGAAGAACTACAAATCGATATGTTTAAAAATGACGGAATAGGTTGACAGTTGTTTGATTTTGTCTTTGTGCAGACAGAAATCAATCCAGTTGTGATATTCGGCTTACCACGTTCGGGCACCACAATGTTGCAGAGACTGCTGTCTTGTGATCCAAGATTCGTGGCTCCCATGGCATTCGAAATGCTCCAGCCCTGTCCGCCTGGAAGACCAGAGAATTACAAGGAAACGGAAAGATATAGAAAAGCACAAGACTATTGGAGTAAGTTATGAAGAATGAAGTAGAAAACCATCAAATATGCAGAGATAAATATCAAACATCACCAAAGAAATGGGCTAGCCTGCAAGTAATTGGATGCGCAAGTGTCCCATCGGTATCATTATGCATTTGACGACATCACAGTGCTATTAATGAATTTCCAAATGAATAAAAAATTTAACTGGAAAAGTGAAAATGCGTGATTATAGAGCAGGGTCAGGAGAACATTTTACAGCAAAGACTAAATTCCATTGAGATGAGAAAATTTTGAGTTACACGATTAGAAAGTTTTGGATTTGGGCTATCACACTCATATTTTCATGCTGGTATGGGTGCATAGTGCTATTGCATTGTCCTGAAAAAAATATTTTTTTCAATTCTGAGGCTGTTTTTAGGAAGGCTGAAATGCTATGCCAGTCATTTTTGGTTTAATCCCAAACAGTTTTTTGATGTGATTAAACTAGTTGGGCACGGTATTCGTATCGAATTTGGAAGTGTAATACTTATTATTTTACTTTTTTTGAAAAAACGCATTTGCCTAATTGATTTGATTTCAATTTCAACCTTTTTTTGAAGGCGTCTGATATGACATACGCATAAAAAAAGCCAGTTCCTGTAATGATGAGTGGTTGGGAGGTGTTGAATAATCTTCAAAAAGGTTAAAAAATATTACCAATATTTGGGCCTATTCTAAAAATCATACAGTATAACCAAAAAGTATTTGGAGTAGAGCAGTAAGATTTTGGAATATTCCATTATTTAGGTTGAAATATTTTTCTTAATTACAGATGATTTCATAATTGTTGACAAAGGTGGTAGAAAATACATAATTTTCCTTCAATTTTCATTGGTTGTGAGACGGTACAGTTTTGCCAGAAAGTTTACATGCCCCGATGCAAAATGACACATTTCTCTATTTCCACGGCAATTTTAACAACAATAGCCAAGTCATACATGAAATCCAATGCACTGCATGCGGCATAACACTTAACATCATAGAATCTCATTGCTATTGAATTTTTAAATGGTTCAAAAGTGTTTAGCCACATGCAGTGCATTGTACTTCATGAATGATTTTCCTATTGTTTATAAAATTGCCCTCGAAATAGAGGAATTTGTCATTCTGCATTAGGGTATGTAAACTTTTGGGCAGAACTGTATACTACTCTCTCCTGAAAAGTGACATGGTGTCTTACATGGGTGACCATGGCATTCTAATCCATTGATCTCCTATAGCTGGGACTGATGTTACTGGTTCAAAGTGACAGTGCCTGTTTGTGTTTCACACATGTTGGCCACATCTCTAGGTCATCCTCCTGTCCCAAGGGACTGTTCAGAATTTACGACTTTTTTTGGGGGGTGAGTTTTGCTTCTTGGTACCCCCCTTACGTTCCTTTTGGCTTTTTTGTACCCTCCAAGTGTCTGCGTATGTTATGACATTTTTCGTACCCCACCCTCAGCATGTTGTGAAAAATTAGTATCCCCCTCTAGAAAGATGTGGAAAAAATAGGTACCCTGTCAATCAGTCAAAGTTCCCATATTCCCTCTAGTCAAAATTCTGATAAGCCTGCTAGGCACATCTATAGATACTGGACAAAAAGCCCCAATCATCCATCTCTCCATCTTCATTTCCTCTTTGTTCCATGTGTTTGGTTTCCAAACTCAATCTTTGCTATCTCCCTTATGTCTGGAGACTGTTCAGAATCTGTAGCCAATACTTTTGGTCAAAGCATGATACCAAGCTGGCTATTGCAGTATATGGTCAAAAGTATGACTTCACTTTTCCAGCAAACATCCTTGCTCCAAGTAAACTGACAAAAGTGAAACACTCTGGGCAGCTTGACCAATCACCTGGCAGGAATTTTTGATGTGTCAGATCAGTAAATATTTTGATATGAGATCAGTGTCTACAAATATTAATCATCTGTAAAAAAGCCATGATATCAACTGGGATAATTGTTGAAATATTGATGATTTGGAATTGAATGACCCCCTTCTTGTTGATTTTTTCTAATCTTGAAGTATTTTAGGAGCACTTGGATATATATATTAATTTTATTATTCTTTTTCTGTAGTTTTATGTGTGTCAAATATATATCTTAGTGTCTGCTCACAGAAGGGTTCATTTACAAATTTATGAACTTTTGAGCCAAAATAAAAGAAGTTGCCAGGAAGTTTGAAAGTTTACATTTTTTCATCATCACAAATTATATCAATGTTGCAATACGTCGTATTTTATAATAGTAACTATCTTATTTTTATATTTCAGGCTTCATCTACCCTGGTGGCGTTGATCAATTCAAACACATGCATGAAATGAACTTGGATTTGCCAGAGGAATGCGTCATCATTCTCCAACATGCTATGATGGACAATGGATGGTCCACGTGCGAAAGCTTCAAGAAAGCAAGAGATTTTATTTGGCACCTTCCACAAGACATCGAGACAGAAGTCTATGAGTATTACAAAAAGGCTTTGAAGTGTATTTTTTACAACGGTAAGCATTCTTCTGAATTGTGATAGGAATTTATGACCAGCCAATGGACTGTTGTCAGTCCGTCAAAGGCCAAATGCTGTCGCATTTGATAAAAAAGCTTTATAGAATATTTTCCACTGGAAAATCTTAGAGGGCGGGAGGGGCACTGGAAAATCTTAGAGGGCAGAAGGGGCACATATTGCCAATTCTTTGTTTAGTGCAACAATTCTAATGCAACATATTCTTATAGAACAACAAAGTCAGATTTAAACAAGAAAGTTTTTTGCAAAAATATAATTGTTTTCATTTGGTTTTCTGATTATAGCATTCGAAGGGTTCATTTTCAAATTAGCAGGATTTAGGGACAGAATATCCTTTCTCTGAGAATCCAAGACAGTGATGATTGGCTGTAACTTTACAACATACAAGACATAAATAGAAAAATTGAATGTCAGAAGAGTAGTATTTCTCAGATGAAATACACAATTTACATTTTTCAGAAAAGCATTTTAAGTAAGTAAGTAATTATGGCTGCCGTTACCTTGAAATAAATAATTTCCCGAGGAGGAAAACTCCAAGCCCACCTGATTATTAAATGGTCATATATATATAGTAAAAATAGCTTTTTAAGCCAAAGGTCTCTGTTGCCCACAGTCCCACCCGGTAAAAATACAGCTAATTTTATTTGGATTTGATTTGAAAATTCCAGGTTTGAATGCTGGCCAGAAACCTCTGATGAAAGGAGCTTTGCATGCACTACATTTTGAAACCTTCAAGAAGGTGTTTCCAAATGCAAAGATCATCTTCCCCTTCCGGAATGTCAAGGAAATGTACCCGTCCACCTGCTCAGTTTTTCATCAGGCAAGTGATTAAATATTATGTTAAGCTTAAATTTGGTAGGGATAGACATATTTGATTTTCAGCTTATCTAGTGGACCGACCCCACAAATTTATTACCAACGGAAAAAGTGCTTACCGATGATAATTATTAATTTAACATTACAGCGCGCGATGTACTTTGATACCGAAATAGAGTGTACTGTTGCACTGTGAAAATGGCACTTCGTGTGTCATCATACAGATGATTTGTCACGATCATACCCAATACTTTCAATGTTAATTTGATTTAAGGAGACTTATTCCTCGTGTTGGTGACAGCCAAACAAAAGGATCATGCATCTGATTTTCAATCCAAAATCAGTTATGACAAGTCAAATGGCCTTCTCTTGATAATGACTACAGTGTGTCTGACGAAATTATGCAAGTTACGTATTTCACACTAGTATGAAAACTATTGGACCCACCATTGCATCCTTTTCACATAATCATTGGATTTGGCTAAGAAATCTTCCTTGTAACTTTCATTAAGTTTCATCAAGGCAAAATTGAGTTATGCTATATTTTCAAATATTTGGGTGTCTGACGAAATTACGCAAAATCCGCATGGGCCTTGGAAACGTTGAAGTTTCAAATGATTTTGCTTCAATCATTAGCATTCTGTATTTTATCAGCCATTCCTGTCAAAACATTTCACTTATATTCTGCCTATGTCATGCAATATGAATTAATTGTCTCCATTGGAATAACATTGATTCTGCATAAATTCTTCAACTTTATGCTCTCAAAAATCTCAAAATAGACTGATCATTTTGAAAATGTCTTTAAAAGTTGTCTTTTTCCATCTATTTAGTGTGGTGAAACTGACTGATAAGTTGTGTGTTCACTGTGTTGGATATTGACAAACTATTGAATAAGGAACTGCACATCCTGATCACAATGCTATTCCAAAGGGAAGTCGTGGAAAGAACTTTTGATTGCTAATTATTTTAAAGTAAGGCATGTGACTTCAGTTTCCTTTGCAAGGAGCTAAATAGACAGTATAAGGTTAGTGCTAGAAGCATTTTTTAAATGATCGGAATCGTTTTGAAGTTTTGGGAAGCATAAATTTGAAAAAAATTATGCAAAATCAATGTTATATCAATGGAGACAATTAATACATAATTAATTTTGAGGACATGTGTGGATTTTGCGTAATTTCGTCTGACACCCAAATATTTGAAAATGCGGCATAACTCAATTCTGCCATCATGAAATCTAATGAAAGTTGCATTGAAGATTTCCAAGCCCAATCCAATGATTATGTGAAAAGTATAAAAGGCTGGGTCCAATAGTTTTCAAACTGCCTCTATGTTTCCCATGTTGAAAGTATAGAAGATGACACTTCATCAGCTATCATGAATCACAAAGTGCAATTTTCACGGTGAACTGATCCTCATTTTTTCTTTATCAAAGTGCATCGCTGTAATAGAAAATTTTGAAGACTGCTTTGTCTTTCGTACTAGCCGGTCGACCAGACAAAAAGTGCCTCGAGAAGATCTGAGAAGCAAAAGATCGATTATGCGTGATATAGAGCTTTTTTTTCCTCGGTGATTATAAACTGTAATCTCTGTAATCTACAGAATGACTTTAGTCGCCAAAAATAGTTTATGGCAGTTTTAAAGCTGTTATTCATTAATTTTGCATTGAGAAAGCCTGGTTCCAATGCAACACAATTTATAACAATGAGAAACAAAGAGGAGAGGGGGGAGGCTTCTTATGGGCGACTGAGATTGAGACTGAGACTAAGCAATTGTTGTGTCTTTTGATGGTCTGATGGAAAGATATCCCGTACTTTTTCAAATAATTATGAAAATATAAAAATTATTTTTATTCGTTTCTGGGCAAAGACTCAGTCACTATTGCATGTGAATGGATGGAATTTGGTACAAATGTGGCCTATATGGTCTAGTTGTGCCTTTTGATGGTCTCATTGACAGATATTCTTTACTTTTTTGAAGAAATGAGAAAACCTTTTTTTTTTGTTTTTGCATGTAAATCGATGAAGTTTGGCACACATATGGCCTATAAGGTCTAGTTGTGTCTTTTGAAAGGTTGGATGGAATACATCATGTACTTTTTGAAATATTGAAAAAAAAAAAAAAAACATAAAATTTTGTTTCTAGCTCCAGACACTGTCATTGTACAGTTGAGGACAAAATTATTAGCCCCCCTTCTGGATGCTCCCTTTAAATCCATTTTTCTCCAAGATGGGGTATCACAGAACAACCATATATTCACCTAAGCTGTATTTATATGGTATTTTTATTACAAAAGCTAAATTTTCGCAAAAATGTCAAAAGTAATTGAGATAAATAAATAAAACAAAATTTTCTTGGGACAAAATTATTAGCCCCCTCAGGCTTGCCTCCTCTGGGCATCACCTGCCTGCTTTTAAATGATCTATTTATTTAGGGTCCTTTCTTCCTTGAAATTCATTATATTCCCCCATTACTGTTTGTCTCCTGGTAAACACCATGGCCATATAAAAAAAACTGACTTTTTTCAAAAAATATAAAAAGTCTGCTGCCTAGATTAATTGAAAATGTTCATCTGACATATCTAGTTAACCTCCAGTGGAAAAAAACAACAAATGTTTTGATCATTATGGATTTAAAGGACATAATAATGACCTCAACTGCCATTCTGATTGAATTCCGCTGGTTTGCTCGCAAAATATTTCATGAGATAATTTATTTTCTGGAATATTTTCACATCTGATAAGATTTCGGGGTCCTTGAGCACCAATAAAATCGGGTAAAACTGTTCTTACACAGCCTTGTGACAAACTGAGCCACATTAGTTGTCCATTGGATAACTTCAAGAAGCGACTGAAAACATGTACCTTTTGCAAAATTCTACGGAGGTATCAGCTGATCTGACCAAGTGCCAATGAGCATTTTGGTGGTAGCATGGATTGGAAACAGTATTTGAAACAGCGATAGGCCAGTCAGAGCTGTCTTACGTGTGTAGAGTGTTACATTGGTATCTATCTTTCTATCTATATTCTATATATTTGTGTCATTCCTCACACCCCTAAGGTTTTCTCTTCTCACCCCATACCACCTTAAATGCCATCTCTTAACCCTTCATTTCACCTGAGTATGTGCAATGGGCCAACTCACCCCTCAACTCTCATTAGTTGTGCTAATTACAATCCATGCAAATCATCCAGTGATGGCACGCATCAGTCATCATAAGAACCTGGGCAAAACACAAGAGGGAGCTCAGGTCTTTTTTTTCAACTGCCCTATACTGCCCCCTTCAGGCTCATCTTCCTCATAACAAATATATTTTCCAATTAACTATTTTACATGTCAACATCACAACCTCATACATTTTATATTTACCAAAGCATGTACAAATCTCAAATGCTTTGTCAGACAACGGATACCTCTTTCACTGCCATTTATCACGGGGAAATGCTAGTATGATAAAATTTAACATGCATCTTTTTTCAGGTGGGAAAAATGACAGGGCTTGAAGTTACAAAAGGTTATATCAAAGAGTATTGCGAAACTTTTTTCAAAATTGCAACTTCAAGAGCAATAAGTGCGATGAAAACAATGCCAAAGGTAAAACTATTATTGTCGTATAATAATACTTTTGTTGCATTAAAAAAACTAAACAATTGCATAAAGCAGACAAAAGTATGGTTACTAGCAACATAATGGATGAGTGTGCCAGGCAAATGATGATTAGACGGATGGATGAATGATTTGAGATTTAGGTCCCCTATTTATGAGCCTTGAGGTTAATTAGGATAGCAGGAGGACATGGCTGTGAGGTGAAGGATGATTGAAACAGCTTTCCAACATATGTCCAGGTGATCCGGCTCAAGCTGGATTCGAACCCTGGACCCAGCGATTGGCAGCCCAGCATGCTTCCTTTAGACCAACTCAACCTAATACCATTAGAATGTTCCTGACATTTGCCCAATTACATGTAGGGGGAACCGGGGCACATTGGGACGCTTTTAACGTCTACGGGGCACATTTCGACATCAATTAAAATATCATTTTTGCCCTCCATGTTCACTAGATATTACATTTAGGAAGTGTGAAAGGCTATATACAGCGCACTAACACCTTGTGGTGCCAATAGTTGATAACTTTAAACAGTTTTAAACATTTAACATAAACTGTCCTGGGTAATCTATGTAAGTAACTGACAGCGCTTTGCGATAAATTTGTTCACAGAGCATAGTAGTCTACTATGCCTCTATTCACTGAATATCTATTTTGTGCTGTCCAAGGTCATTCAGTTGACTTGGACACTTACATTCTGCCATATAAGTAGTGTCCCAATGAGCCCCGATATGACTTTTACACCATGCAAAATGCTTATTTCTCAGGCACCAATGAGTGTGTTTATCATAATGGCAATTTATAACTGTTCGTTGCGATGTATCAAATTCATGCAAGCATTGGGAAAGCCTCATTGTTCATAATTTGTCCAAAGAATTGTTTGAATTGAACCCCACTGAATTTACTTTAGTGGTAGGAAAACAAACTCTTCCACACCATACTTCTGAATGTGGCAGTATTTTGTCAATAATACGATAGAAAAATCAGGATGTGAAATTACAAGATACGGTGGCACTACCATATCATATACCATGCCAGGAACCAAGAAAACACCACCGTGCCATAGTGCCCTGCGTCCCAATGTGCCTCAGTTCCCCTAATATAAAAACATGCAAATCAATTATTTTAAGAGGTAGCCATGACACTTGAGTGATTATGTCCGAGGGGCGTTCAGAAAGTTCGAGGCTTTATTTTATACGGACACTTATTTTCAATCTAGAACTATGATTTTTTCACAGGATAAAATTCAGCATATTTGGAATGCAATTCCAAAATGTTGGACAATTTTGACATTTTCAAGTCATTCCGTGGTTGCCATGGAAACTGAAAGTTCAGCTGGTTGGGGCAGGTAATACTGAAACCAAAATAGCCAATGAATTTTGGCTGTGAGGGACCTCTCTCTATCACTTGTATTAGTGAGTTTTACAATATTTGACACAAGAGATATAATATTAGCCTTTAAAAATACTCCCAAGCTCACCAAAAGCATTAATTCATATACCTGACCCATTGAAGTAAATGTTCCTCGAAGTCCTCAAAAAAAGTTCTGTGAAAGCATTTCGGTCATCCAAAGCCTTTTCTTCCAGCACCTGAAACTCTAACCCCCATGGACTAAAGTAAGGGAAAACCAGGACTTTTGTAATGCCACATGTCACGGGAATAGCTGGGATGGACAATACTGTCCATTTGGGTTTCTTATTCATACCAGCGAATCCATGCTTTCACAAGTCTTTATGCAGTCAGAGAAACACACACCCTTGCCGCCTGAAATTCCCTTGCCGAATCTCGCATGCAGGAGTGCTTTCCTATATGGGTTCAGTGTAAGAATACACACATTTGGTGTGCTTGAAAGTATATTTAGAAGCCAATATCATATTTCTTGTGTCAAATATTGTCAATCTCACTAATACAAGCGATAGAAAAAAGTCTCTCACAGTCACAATTTGTTGGCTTTCTTGATTTTAGTATTACCTGCCCCAACTAGCTGAACTTTCAGTCTCCATGGCAACCACAGGTTGACTTGAAAATGTCCAAATTGTCCAAAATTTTGGAAATCCATTCCAAATATGCTGAATTTTATCATGTAAAGAATTCACAGCTCTAGATTGAAAATAAGTGTCCATATAAAAAAAAGCCTCAAACTTTCTGAACACCCCTCGTATTAGTCTTCATAAATTCTGTAATTCAGTTCACTTTATGATCTTACTGATGATTTGTCTCCCATAACAGGACACGCTCTACGCTGTATCATATTCCAAGATGGTGAAAGATCCTCTGGATGAGCTGAAAAACTTGTACGCCAATTTCGGATGGACTTTGACACCAGAAGCATTGGACAACATGCAAAGGCACATTCAGGAAAATAAGCAACACAAATATGGGAAGCACAAGTACAGCTTGGAGGAGTTTGGAGTCACAGAAGATGGGCTTAAAGAAATAATGGCGGAATATCTGGAATATTTTGGCTCTGAAGAGAATCTGTTTTAATACATTTTGGTTGATATTTCTGAAGCCAGTGATTACATCTGCCTTAAGAGCCAAAAGGCAGATAGTAATATAGTGCCACGTATACCTTATATCAATAACACAGTAATAAAGGATATTAGACGGTTTTGTGTTATGTTATGTGTTTTTTGTTTATAAATTGTTAATCACAAAAGGTTAACTGGAGGTCACAGAATTCTCCTTGAGACTGCTTCAGTGAGCAAAGGCCCTTGAGCTAATGAAATCTGGTACACCTTTAATCTGAAGGACACTTACTTGTGAAAAAAAGAAAAGGAAATCTCAAGATTTAAAAAATTAAAAACTTTAATTGCAAACTTTCTGATTTTATTTGAACCAACATTGGGGACATTTTGTGTTCTTGACATTCAGGTCTTTCCCAATTTACACGTTCCAGTAGCAGATCCGGGGGCAGGGGGTTAGGGGGTGCAACCCCTGCCTCCATTGGGCTCGTAGATTTTAATGTTTAAAAAAAAAATTAAAGTCCCGATACTTTTATTTCGTTTCCATTTCCAACCCATCAGACTGGATCCACCCCTGTTCCAAATTTGTGTGAGAATGGCAGTAGTGAAAGGCAGCATTTCAAGCCAGCAGTCAATTTTAATTATGAACATTTTCATTGCAATAAACACATTATAAATATCTTTTCTTCTGCTTTTTTCTCTTGTAAATTGTTATCAGCTTTTTTTTTTTAAAGATCAGCAGACAGTAAGGCTAAAAACCTTTTATCATAATAACCTTTGATGTTTCACTGCTTTGTCAAACTGTATGTCAACGAATTGGTTTTCTCACTTAAAAACATTTCACCTGAAACTCACAGATGCTCTTTTTTTTCTGTCTGGAATGGCCATCACATGTCTAATTTTAGAAAGACTTTTTACTTAAGGCTTAGTATTTACTAAGAGCGATTGAGTGTACAAACCATGTATCTTCGATCTAAGTGCACTTTCCAGTTTTGACACCTCCCCCTTCCTTCCTCGATTGTTGGCTGTTGTTGGTGCGAACAACTGAACAGCTGAAATGCGTTTTTTGTGCAAACTTGAAGATGTCGTCTTCAAGCCCTCACTGTTGAAATGCCTCTGAAAGGATGCATGTAAATCAAACTACAAATACAAACTGGAAGGGTGACTAAGAAAGGAAGATTGTCACAATAATATATTGCTGGCCTTCAAAAGTTACATTCAAGGCAGCATAGTAGCTGATAAATCTTCTGTTATTTCAAACTCCGGGCAATCTTGCTGAATGTTATGCAGGGTCAATGCCTTATCCCATCCCGTATGCTGAGCCTTTTGCGACTTGACTCTTTAGCGAGGATTTAGCCTCCTTGTTCTCAAGGACAGCCCAGCACCCACTAACTCATGGCTTTTGGCTGTCACTGTCAACAGAGATTGTTTGCTTATGCAGTTTCGAGATTAGCCGAGCAAGAGTCAAGGAGGCTACGTGTCGGTTAAACCTACAGTCACTTATCCTAAAGCAGAGGATTGGCAAATGAATTGAGCTAAAAAGAAATGACACATGTTGACAGGTTCATCTTTTGTTCTATATTCTGGTGATTGGAATGAAGAATAAGAAAAGTAAAAGAAGCAATGATCCCATAAAGTAAAAGCCCTAAAAATTGTTGTCTAACTAATACTGTTTCTATAAAATGTGAGTGAACGAATATTATTGCACAAGTGCAAAACGAGTGCAAGAGGCATTAGAAGAAGAATTATGGTTGGAGGGAAGTCTTTACATTTCAATGTCATCATCAAGGAGGATAAACTAGAACATGGAACTATCAGAAAGTTTGCTATAATATTATTTGCAATGTGAATCCAAAGATATGGTGATGAATACTTTTAACTTGGCCTGTCCAACAATTTTAGGACACTTCATCAGACCTGTTCCAAAGATTCAACATTATATATATATAACCTGTCCTAAGTTTTCAAAATAGCTTTGCTTATTTGCCAAAAATCTGCTACAATTTATTGTACTCTTTTAGAGGATTTCTTGAAAAAGTGAGAGTTTGCAAGTACTTCTATTGTTTTTTGCTGATGATTTTTAATAACTGATAGTACTAACCACCCAATTAGCTGCTAATCGGGGAATGCCTCAATGAAGTTTTTCAGGATAAGGGAGCTTAGCTGGCTACTAAGAGCTTATGTCCATTAAGGCTTAGTGGAGGTCACTAAGAGGGGGTAATCAAACCATTTTATGCAATTTTTTAAATAATCTTATTGAATATGTGTGCAAACATATGTTTCGCTTGAGCAAACCTGCAGTGTGATTACTATGTAATGCATTACAGAAATCATAACATAAGCATTTAAGGGGATATTCTTAGTAGCCACCTCAGTTCCCTTATCCTGAAAAACTTCATTGAGGCACCAGAAATTCTCATGAGTCTTCACAAGAAAAGCTACTCCCCACCAAAGCACTCACAATGCTTTGCAATGTCTTTCACAAAATATCCCAAAAGTTTAACTATTCCAAAACAGCTACTGCACTTTCCAAAATTACATATATGCACTTCATCAAGGTCTTTTTCATACTTTATCAGCTGTCTACGTACCCCTTTAATGACCTTCACTTACCCGTGCTTGGTCCCATGACTTCATGAATATCGCCATCATTAAATATCACCATTATTAAAGTGCGTCAATTCCTATTTGTCTTGTTTGTCACATTTGTGTTTTTTTTTACAAATGAATAGTTAGCCTGCAAGGTGGATCATATCAAAATTGATTTTAAAAAGTTTCAAAAGTTGACTACTGTATTTCAGGAAATAGCACAGTTGAATCTGGCAACTGCTAAAATGCCACAATTAAAACATTCAACAGTGATCACACGCGTTCTAGTAAATTCCCATATATCTTGTTTTTTTCTCGTTATGTCAGCCTATATAGATAGGGAAGTTGTATTTTCAACACATACACAACTTCTTACTGTCTACAGAAATGGACAACTTGACGATGCCAGGAAACGACATTAAGTCGACTCCAGTGACCCTGGAGGAGGTAAAGGAACCACTTACTCCAGCTGAGAGACAAGAAATGGAAAATCCTTTCTTTATTCGTCAGGTGAACTTGTTCATTGAAGGCATCAATAGTATTCAAGATCTCAGCACATCCCAGAGATATGCAATGGTGGAAGCTTTGAGGTAAGATGGAAAGATCTTGTTATACAGTGGTCCCTGTTTACTGGTATCGGTTCAAAAGACGACAAAATCTTGGACTAGTTGAAACCATTCTTTATTTAGATGTACAGTTGAGAGCCATGGTTCCCTGCGTAAAAATAGACAGAGATTAAGTATAAGATTTAGAACCAAGTATGTGTTAAAGGACAAAAATAAAAAGATAAAACAATGTGTCTCAGTCACATCAACCTTGAAGGAGTAAGTGAGTGAGTTTGTGTTTTACGCCTTATCAGCACCAGTTTGGGCTATTTAAGCAATCAATCTTGAAGAAATAATCATTCGTATCAAGTAAGAATTATAAACAGTAATATCACACAAGGTCATTATTTACAGGCTAATTATGACAAGAATCTTTTTTAAACACAACTGACTAGCTGTTTGTCAAATTAATTTTTAAATATTTTTAGCTACAAATGTTAAATAAATCATTTTTATTAAAAACAATTACCAAATTGAAATAATAAGGCATCTCTACGATGTAATTACTTACAATCACTAAGCCTCATGAAGTCAGGAGAACCAACACCAATTATTTTCAATTTCAAATCAGGTCAGGTGTACAGCATGGCAGATAACCTATTACAAATAACAAATTTTTTTTAAGCTAAAAAGAGTATTCACAGCAACATTAAAGCATTGCATTGTGAATAAGTTTAAAATGGTTTGAAAATATAATAAAGGAATTAAAAGGTGTAAGAAGACTTACAATTTTAGACAAAAGTCCCAAGTGAACATTTTCACCTGCTTCTCTTCAGGCAGTTTAGGTGTGAGTGAGTGACATGTCAAATTGTTAGCTCCACCACCTCTGTACAGATGGAGCCCCAGTCCCCCTAATTCAGCCCCCTCTGTCTGACAACTTGTAAGTTTCAAACTCAGTTGATCCGTTAAACTGCTAACCAGCACACCCTGCATTCCTGCATTATATAAGACCGCCCCTTCGGTGGTCATGAAGCTCATAGGGGTGCAAAATGCAAATTTATATGAGCGCAGCTCATGGCTGCCAAAGGCAGCCATGAGCGAAGCTCGATTAGCACAGGGACAGCTCATTCTGTGTGGTGCTCCCGTCTACAGTGACTGCCTGAACAGGAAGTGGCTGTATTTGCCATAAAAGTGGCAATAGTAGTTTAGTCAGAGCTTAGTTTGGTAAATAATTAAAATACCGCAAATATCTTCCAAAATAGCTTTAAAATTTCAGTCTTGTCCTATAACACCCTCCAATAACATATTTCAGGGATTTAAGTCAACATGTGTGTCAACATTGGAAATAATTATTTCCAAATGTCTCACCAAGTAAGAAATCATAACAACACTTAAGGTTACATAATATTCTTTAACAATCAACAAATTATGTAACAGTCTAATAGTAAACACTAAACAGTCACCTCTGAATAGCTATGATTTTATTGATCTCAGTTATGTAACAACAACAATTTTTAATAGATCCAATTTTAACATAGATTTGAATTACACAGCTGTCAGTGCAATCTGTCTATTTATCTAATTATCTAATTATCTATCTATCTATCTATCTATATATCTATATATCTATCTATCTATCTATCTATCTATCTATCTATCTATCTATCTATCTATCTATCTATCTATCTATCTATCTATCTATCTATCTATCTATCTATCTATCTATCTGTTTATCTAATCTTGTCTATAGATCTGATTTTATCTATCTAATCTTATCTATCTGCCCAGTACCCATTTGCCCAGGCCAATAAAAAGATAAATTGTACTTTTACATGGAAAGTTGAAGATGATGACAATGCTGCGTGAATTTCATGGCAGTGCCATTTACATATTGCTTCCTAGTGCGGGAGGATGGCGGCACATAAGGCAAATCGGACTTACAACAGGCTGTCTTACAATGCAGGTAGCGCAGATTTTAAGCTGACTTATAAAGCCATAATTATGAAGTGTATCTCTCTTTGGATATATTCACTGACGGAGTCTGCTGTTTACTTTCAAATATGAAATACAGGGGATCAAGTTGAGCTTGCCTCCAACCTTGTCATATGATCACATTGATCAGCCATAGTACATGTCAATTTCTTATCTGCAAAAGTTATAACATCATCACAATGATGTCTAAAATACACCTCAGTAAATGATAGTCAGTGAATCTGTGCCAGATTATCTCTGTGTAAAGTTAAAAGCATATCGGTCAGTGGGGCTGTGAGAGGCCAGTTGGAGAGTTATGAAACATGAGGCCACTGCTCAAGATTGATTAACATAGTAGGGCTCAGACAAATGTGGACATTGACTTTGCCTCTAAAAATTACATTGATCACCTAAAGTCGCATGACTCGCATCAAATATTGTAAAATTTTCTAATTTTTACTGTGTTTAAGATTTTCCTTTGACTTCCTGTGCTGCCTCCCACTCTTCCTCTCCAACATTTTCCCTTTAGGGTGGCTCTAAGCCAGCGGCCATTTGGGCTTTATTAGAGTCTCCTTCAAGACATGCTTATTATTTATCATTTTATGTTTAACTATGTGTATATTTTTGGTAAATAAATGATATGAATCTGAATCATATTATATCAAAGACCATACTCCTCGACTGTCAAGATGATCAAAGACCTAATTTTTGAAAACAGTGGTGTTTGAATAATTATTCAAATTGTAGACTGAACAGCAAAAAAATGTTCCCTTGGAACACTTCGTGTTTTTAGGGTGTAATCATTATTTTAAATATCTGGGGGGGGGGAGGGGTTGGAGTTTTTAAAAAAATAAATAATTTCTTGCTTACCTGTGGTAAAAAATGAATAAATCTTTTTGGACAGCCTTGAAACAAATAATATTTACTAGTGGGTATTTCTTCAGAAATTCTTGCTAGATTTCACAATGAATGTTCAGGGATTTCACATGCTAATTACTGCTGCTGCTACCATGAAATTAAACTCCAAGCCCCTCGATTTCAAATGCCCCTTATAACATACTTCAAAAATTTAATTCATTGCAGTTAGGGTAAATCTATTTCTGTTACTAGTACAACATTTAAATAAGTATTTACGTTGTGAACAAAAAAATTACCAGGTTATCTTTTTTTTTCTTTTAAAAAGATTTTCTTGTTCCTTATATTTGTATATCATTCATCGTTGTATACCAAAAATACACAATAGACAGTCAATTTTCACGGTCAGAATACTTTGTGCCAGGTGGCAGCAGCATGCTGTTCTTCTTGGTCTGTCTCCATTTGATTTCCAATCAATACAGCGTAGCACTTTCAAAAGGAGACTGAAATCCCAATTTAGTGATCACATTAATGACTAAATCTCAGCTGATAATGTCAGAACAAAAACTACATATACATATTATTATAAATCTATTATGATTTCTTTTTTTATCTCAGTGCTTTGTTGCTGGTCAGCATTTAGAACAGATATTACACAAAGGCTTTAGTGTGGCAGTAGGTATTCCCCAGTCCTCCTGTTTCCAGTTAGGAGGATAAAGTACTTGCCACACCTAGAGTTCATTCAGATTTGTTTATTTCATGAAGATCAAGAAGTTTTTGTAAACTTCATGTCAAGGTTATATCATGGTTATTTGTTAATATCGCATTATCATTCATTATCATACTTAACATGATAAAATAACTCATTGTGTCATCACTGTAAACTATAGGTTCATCACATATCAATTCCAATTGTTTTTTATATGTTCTTTTCTTTTTCTGATCACTGTTTTTCTTATCTTAATCTAAATCTTTCGAGTGTTAACCCATCAACTTGGGATTCACTCAATTTAAATGATAAGCTATAAAATTCTAGTTCATTTTTTCCCTTTTTTTTTCTTGAATCTAATTTTGTAATCCGATAATGTTAACTTTTTAGTATGATTCTTGCAACACTGTGTTTCATTAACTGGTAATGGCGAATACACCTATCTAGTGTCGCCAACCACGTCATATTAATTTTTGTCAAATTATGTCATTGTGAATTGTTTTTATGTGGTCAATAAATTATTCATTTATTAATTTATTTATAGCTGACCCAAACAACCAAACATTCAACAAACACACTCGTTAAGTCAAACTCCTTGGCTTGGTCAACCACACCAATCACCTTTTTAAAAGGCAAAGGGGATTCCATCAGAACTCCTACTGTTTGGAGACACCACCTGTACATAATTCAGAACTACAAGTATGTTGTCATACAGATTGGAGGATTGTAAAGTGCTAACAACCAGATTATTATTAACTGTTGGTCACAGGATTTCATTTATTAAATATAATATGTCATCAGGTGGGCTTCCCCAAAGACAAAAATAGCCCTACCCTCTTGTAGCTCCTTATCGGAAGTTATCGTAGTGCCACCTACCGATAATACCTGTCGTAATCCCCATATGGAGACAGACCTATTTTCCATGGACTCTGAGGCTCATCCTTCCAATCTAAGTCCCGAAGAGACAGACTCATAGGGGTATTCATGGATGTAATTTTGATAGAAATACATCTGAGTAAACAAGACAAGGTGTCACTGCCGTGCATTGCTCTCATAACAGGCAGAGAATGCATCCCACAGGGACTATAGTCGTCACCTTTGCTCTTTTGTGTATTATTTGGATTGAGCCATAATCCTTTTTTCAATTCAGAGACCATGCAAAACGAAGAATGGAAGTTAACCAGGCAATTCTTGAAAACCCAGCCATCGCCAATGTAAGTATTATGCTTTGATGATTGCTGAATCTAATGGTTGTATATGATTTAATCTTATGGCTCTATATGGTTTGATCTAGTAGCTGTACAGGATTTAATCTGCTGTTGTGTAATGTATATTATATGATTTTTTAAAATGATTGTGTAATATACAATATCATAATATCAGTCATGGCTACTTAGTACTGCTAAAACCACTGAGGTCACTGTTTTCATTGGGCCTCGATGTTTTCATGGAGGTTACCTTGATGAATTTATCTTACCTTAATTCTTTAAAATTTTTTTGGCACCTCAAGCAATTCCGTCAAACACTTTACCAGTATTTTTGTACCAGCATAAAAAAGTTTTAAGCCACTTTTCATGACATAATAAAACCATCCGGCCAGCATGCACTTCTTTTGTAGATTTTACAGATACCAGCAGCAGAACGCCACACGGGAATTTTAATTGATATGGTGAAAAATTTGTTAAACAGGTGTTCATGGAAAAATATTTAGTACAAACTTTATCTAATTTGTGCCTGGGAGGAGATACTGCAAGGTCGATTCAAATGTCACTGACGAAAATTATGTGACAAAAATAATATGTGACAAATAACATTGGCACCATTTAGAACAATGGCTGCTTTGTTTAAGCTACATATAGTTAAGATTTGAGATGGTTCTCTTTCGAAATACATTTCTCAAAATGTTGTCTTGAATACGTGCAATTTTTGTGCTTTCGTGTAAAAGTGAACGATTATGTTATATATATTTCCTGTAAGTAAAACTCGATGTTAAATTTTGCTTGGTACCTTGAATTCAAATGCTGTATTGAAAGACTTACAAATCGCTAGCTTTAAAAATGACGGAATATGTTGACAGTTGTTTGATTTTGTCTTTGTGCAGACAGAAATCAATCCAGTTGTGATATTCGGCTTACCACGTTCGGGTACCACGGTGTTGCAGAGACTGCTGTCTTGTGATCCAAAATTTGTGGTTCCTCTGGCATTCGAAATGCTCCAGCCCCTTCCACCTGGAAGGCCAGAGAATTACAAGGAAACCGAAAGATACAGAAAAGCCCAAGATTATTGGAGTAAGTTATGATGAGTGAAGTAAAAAAGTCATCCAAATAAATAGAGATAAACACCATCAAAGCAATGAAATAGCCTGTAAGTGATTGGATGCACAAGTATACCATGGGTATTGTTATGTATACGTATGACGATATTACAGTGAATGATCACACTGCTCTTCAAAAATTATTTTAAAAAAATCAGAAATGTGAAAATGCATGATAGCAGAGCAGGTTCAGGAGAAAATTCTACGACAAAGACAAAATTTTTGGACTAGGGTTGTCACACTCATATTTTCATGCTGTTGCACAAGTTATATCAATGTTGCAATAAGTGTGAAAAGCAAAAGGAAGAATTAATTTTCATGGGCTGAATTGTAACATCAGTTTGCATCTTTGACATGTTATGTCCGAAATAGCTTATAGGGTCCAACCAGCATGCCTATTTCAGTATTTCATGATAATAACTATTTTATTTTTATATTTTAGGCCACATCTACCCTGGTGGCACGGATCAATTCAAACATATGCATGTAATGAACTTGGATTTGCCAGAGGAATGTTTTCTTATTCTCCAACAAGTTATGATGGATAATGGATGGTCCTTCTGCGAAAACTTTAAGAAAGCAAGAGACTTTATTTGGCACCTTCCACAAGACATCGAGACAGAAGTCTATGAGTATTACAAAAAGGCTTTGAAGTGTATTTTTTACAACGGTAAGCAATCTTCTGAATTGTGACAGGAATTTATGACCAGCCAATGGACTGTCACTTTACAACATAGTACAAGACACAAATAGAAAAATGAATGTTGGAAGAGTAGTATTACACAGATGAAATACACAATTTACATTTTTCAGAAAAGCATTTTTAGAAATGACTGGTCATATTTTTTTGCCTGCTTTGCTGTGCATGATTGATATACTCAGACTAGTAGATGTGGCAAGTAATTCCACTCATACTCGAGTGCTTTTGGGTGTATTCGTATCCAACACTGTTTGTGAGTGGGAGTGGGTTGGAATGGGGTTAGGGTGATTTGGGGTTGAATATTCAGGGTCTTCGCACCTTAACCTAAATAATTATGGCCACCGTTACCTTGAAATAAATAATTTCCCGCCAAGGAAAACTCCAAGCCCCCCTGATTATTAAATGGTCACCCCCTAACATAATTGGGTCAATGGGGCTTTCTTCTAGAATTTTTTAATCTTTGCTAAATGCGATGTCAATTTAAAAGGTGACCAGAAATTTGGAGGGGCAGCTGTACTCGAGTACTTTTCAAATTCTCACCTTATCTACGTATTCTATAACATTCAAATGTATTTCCAATTTCCCTCATCCTTATCTCAGAAAAAATTCTCAATTTTAAAACACTTTCCAGTCTTTCCTCTTCATTCATATCCATTGCATAAATTTATGTGTTGGCTCACAAGTCACAACAGATATCCTTATGACAACTACAGATTGCAGCCTATGACCAATGACTGGTTCAATAAGTTTTTGCATGACATTATATAGACACCCCCCCCCCAAAACAACTGCGCCTCATTTCATAGCTCACATCTTCATCTACAGTCATGTTATACCCAACATCAAAAAGGTCTCTTGCCCCAGCATATTGTTTTCTATCTCAATAGCAATACGTTTTGTGAGACAACACAAAGTTTTTTTTTACTGTCCTCTTTCACTGCCATTTATCACGGGCAAATGCTATTTTGAGTATGATTATTAATCATAGTGCCAACAGCATAAATTGATGGTTTAATTAGTTTGCAAATGCATAATAGTGAACTCAGTAAAAAAAGCTTGTTGAGCTAACGTTCTCTGTTGCCCACATTCCCACACTGAGTTAGAATAAAGCTGATTTTATTTTGATTTGATTTGAACATTCCAGGTTTGAATGCTGGCCAGGCACCTCTGTTGAAAGGAACTTTGCATGCACTATATTTTGAAACCTATAAGAAGGTGTTTCCAAATGCAAAGATCATCTTCCCCTTCAGGAATGTCAAGGAAATGTATGCGTCCACCTGCTCAATTTTAATCCAGGCAAGTGACTAAATAAAATGTTAAGCTTAAATTTGGTAGGGATAGACATATTCGATTTTCAGCTTATCTAGTCGGCTGACCCAACAGATTTATTGCTAATGGAAAAAAGAGCTAACCGACAAAAATTATTAATTTAACATTAATAGAAAATTTTGAAGACTGCTTTGTCTTTCGTACTAGCTGGTTGACCCGAGAAAAAGTGGCTCGAGAAAATCTGAGAAGCAAAAGTTCAATTAGGCTTGACATTGTGCGAAATGTCCCAACACTACTCACCTATGTTGGTAGTTTTCATAACGCAAATGTCTCTACAATTGACTCACTAGGAGCTTTCACCCTTCTCTCAAGGACTTCCTCAGCTGTCTGAAGAGACCACCGGAGCCACTTGCGGATAGATAATTTCAAGGCCAGCACTCGGCCTATATTGAATGTACATGGATGAAATTTGGTAGACATATAGCCTGTATGGTCTAGTTGTGCCTTTTGATGGTCAGATGGATAGATATCCCATACTTTTTCAAATGATTAAGAAAATATGGAAATTATTTTTATTCGTTTCCGGGCCAAGACTCAGTCACTATTGCATGTGCATGGATGAAATTTGGTACAGATGTGGCCTATTTGGTCTAGTTGTGCCTTTTGATGGTCTCATTGACAGAAATTCTATAATTTTTGAAAAAGTAAGAAAAAACTTTTTTTTGTTTTGTTTTTGGGCTATGACTCTATCACTATAGCATGTGCATGGATAAAGTTTGGCACACATATGGCTATAAAGTCTAGTTGTGTCTTTAGATAGGTTGGAAGGAAAACATCATATACCTTTTGAAATATTGAAAAAGTAAATAAAAAATTATTTTTTGTTTCTTGGTAAAGATACTGTCACTATTGAGATGAATAAATTCACAGTTGTTCACTTATTACCAGATATATGCAAATCTGCAAAGTTGTAGGTCTGTGAATCAAAAACTCAACGAGATAGGAGTCCTTGAAATTTAAGGCTATTTTAATTTTTTTTTGGAAATTGTGTTTTCGACCAACTTCAGAGATGTATAACTCCCCAAATAACAATATCACACATTTTAAATTGTCATACTGTAGTAGAGCAGCAGAAGGCCAATTTCCAAGATAGACCCCGGGCGGCGGTACAACAAGCAGTGTCATATACCAAAATGTGCGGAAATTTCTCTAGTTTCGGGAAATGTACATGAAAAAGACTGGTTCTGGGGACTAACTCGGCAATTTTGGTTTCCATGGCAACAGGTTGAAAAACATTATTACCATAAAATGTTCTACTAAATGCTGCATCAAACTTATAGATTCATTAACAGATGCAATCTGAATTAACATAATGGTAGTATTGAAGTTGGGTAATCAGACAAACGTGTTTATAGATATCCATTGTTTATTTTGTTGCCATGGCAACCACACTTTTGATCATAGCACCCATATTTTTCCAATAGGGCAATTAATCTTCTCTTAAATCATGATAATTTACATTACCATACAATGTAAGTTATATTATTCTGAAAGCCTATGTTCCAGGCTTTCCAAAAATGTATTACTTTTCTCTGTGGGCCTTACCCTCTTCACACAAAATGTTGTCGAAGCAACCCAAGCGAGGAAATTTGAAGAATTTGGTAAAATCCATTTCCTCACACAGGGAAAAACAAGTCCTTAATAGCAAATATTTTTAAACTAATATCAAGTTGGCCATGAAGTAATAATTCAATAATGTAAAAAAAAATCTACTTTAATCAAACTGGTTGCCATGGAAACCATGAAAATCAACAAAAAAATGTGATTTTGACAAAATATCAAATATTTTTTAGTTTGGGTGTCAGTTTCCTTTATCAAATATTGGGAAATATTGTATATATGTGATAATTTACCATCTCACAGTAAAAATGGTTTATTTTTGCATGGTTACCATGGCCCACAGTTTGTTTATCTGCTTAGCAACTAACTGAATTCGCCATTGTAAAAGAGTGATTCTGCTCAAACGTCACACCGCTGGCATCAGTGATATTTAGACACAGCCATCCCCTCAAATACCATTTGAGATTATGTATTCATAAATTACATATTTTAAAGATGTAAATAATGAACAATGCACCCTCATGTATAATGAGCAGCAATGGGAAACACTGTTTCAAACACATTTATCAAACTTTTAGGTTATCTCGCTTCACATGGCTATTTAGAAAGTTTCTATAAATATCTATAACAAGTATAAGGCAATTTCCTATCTTACTATTAAAAAGACTGTAATTTCAGATGGTAACCATAGCCCATAGTTTGTTTATCGCCCTAGCAACCATGAAAATAACTGTCAATTTGGTTGCAGCAGCATGACTTTCTGGACAAGAACACTCCCGCGGACCTTTAAACTTGACAGATTTTCAAAATTAAAAAAGTATCACAAAGCAAATAATATTCCCCACATATTACCATAGACTTAGCACATTATGAAGTGATATGAATTATTTTATAGTCATGTTTACATCAGTTTTATATTAATTACTCATACTAAGTTGTGTTCAAATGGAGGGAATGGGGCACATGTCCTCCATATTTAGCCTGTACCTTACAGGTGCCCACATATAAAGATTGTTTGCTTAGTTATGCAGTCGGTGTCTCCTCGAAAAATTGCATGCCCTTCCAGGTGCCCCACACCGACTCAAGAAGCAGATGCAGCACTGCCTGCATTAATGAAGAAATTATGTATTTATTTTACTTACCATCCAGAAACAACTGGTTCACGTGATGTTACCAAGGCCCTGATTTGTGAATGTACAGAAGCAGTCTGAATGATGATGCCTCAAAGTGAAATGTTGTTACGTATTTGAAAATTATCAGCTTAGTTGAATATATTTCCAGCTAGCCATTTTGTTATCATGAGTCCTGCCACAAGCATTTGCACCAAAATCATTATTGGAAAAATCATGCGTTTTTACATTGATCTGGCATTGTGCTGTCTTAAGACATAGACTTATATACATTTTATGCTCCCAGATTAGTTATCCTAATTTCAAATGGTACAGGGTGAACTAAAAAAACGTGTAAACTTCTTTGAGTGGTCATAAGATAATCAATTTTTGACAAAGGACTTTCATTTATAGCTCATTTTGTTGGTAATTTTGACAAATTGCATTTGAAAGGCAAAAATGACAGGCATACCTGCATAGCCATGTTGCTATAACAAAGTGTGAGTTTTCCCTATTTTTGCTGTGCCGAGTAGAAGAGGATGCATTAATAAGGCTGTTAAAAATGTCAATATGAGTGGTCTGAGATATAAAAAACTGATTGATATCTGTTGACTGGTGTGTCAAGAAGCTTGACACAGGAAAAAGTGGTCCTGGGTACATCAGAACCCCTTAGAATAATGTTAAATGTTCACGAATGGTAAATATGCCAGGTCTAGGAGAGCTTATTTCACATTAGCCGGAAATATTTGAAAATTAAGGCCAAAAGTGTCTTATATTGAAGTTATAATAAAGTACCTAGGCCCAACATATGCCTTGTTCCTAAAGAATGAATTGCTTCATGTCAAACTCTGAAATTGTGGCGCATGAAATGGAGATGTGAGGACTTGATTGGTCATTGTGTGCCACCAATCTATCCTTGTGTAGATAATTACTGAGGATGCTTTAATCTAAGTATTTTCATGATATAGACAGAAAATATAGTTGACATACTACAAAAATCAAAGAATGTTGTTTCAGGACCATTTACATTGTATTAATGGAATTTGGGCGATTACTACCCTGGTGGCTGATGGAGAGCCATATATTTCATTATACATAAAGGAGCTGAAAAATATATAGTCAACCTGGATGAATAATACATAAAATCACAGCTAGAGGTGAACAGACTATCTTCTGAACATAGATAAACATTCCAGACACTTTAAACCCATGTACAGGATTTCAAAAGTGGTCAGTCAAAATTTTGGTAAATTCAGTGACAGGATATGATGTGGATTATCCCCATTTTTCCCAATTTACCCCAATCAAACAGTATTTTGCCATTTTCCCCGCTATACGTTGCTCATCTTGCCGTCACATGCATCACCTCCAATGAAAACCAAAATGAATATCACTGATGGTAGTCGGATTGTGTCCCATAACATATAACAGGACAGGAGTATCAATGGACCTTGTTTTATTTTTTAGGGTAACAGAACAGTAGCACTGAGTAGCAGGGACAAAATGGGTATATACATCCAAGTAAAAAGGATCCTTGTTTGTTTGTTTGTGTTTTACGCCCCTGCAGCAAGCAAAAAGGATCTATCTATTTGTCTATCTACCTATCTATCTCTCTGTCTATCTATCTATCTATCTGTCAATCTATCTATCTATCTATCTGTCTCTGTATTATCTATATTACCTATATTATCTATATATTCATCAATCTATCTTTATGTCTATGTGTTCATGTATACATGTACAATGTATGTATCTATTTAATACTAAAAGAATCCATCAGTCAAGCTGTCTGTCTTTCAGTTTGTCTGTCATTCTATTCCCCAGGATCTGTTTTGTCCTGCAAGTCATGCTTCTGCAACCAAATCACCTGTCCTTAGTAGAGACATCATCACACATGAAATTTTGTACTTATTACCAACCCAGCCCACTTAATTAGCCTGTGCGAAAAAAGGTATCAATACTTACAAAAAGATTTATAGAAGGGGAAAAACATGTGGATCATCTACTCGTCATTCAAGTATAGTTAGATAAGTTGAAATTGTTCAGTTTAACAGGAATTTTTTTGATTCTCACTATTCTAAATCACTGCATATGTCTGAAACATAGCAGATAATAATCCACTGTAAAATAATACAGCTTTTCTTTACAGTTAAGATTTTTGAATGACCTGTATGTAATCTCAATTAATATTCACAAAGTGGTATAATTTGGGTTTTTCAACCCTAGATGCAAGTGGAAAATATAGTACTTAGTGACTGTAATATGACTTTCTGAACAGAATTTCCAACTTTATTAACGTGTATTTGTATGGTTGCTATGGTGATAAACAAACATTGGGCTGTGGTAACCAAGTGAAATTAGAATTTTTTAATGGTAAGGTGAACTTAGGAAATTGTCTTAAGTATAGTCATTCATACAAACTTTCTAAATAGCCATGTGAAGCGAGATAACCTAAAAGTTTGATAACGGTGTTTGAAACAGTGTTTCCCATTGCTGCTCATTATACATGAGGGTGCATTGTTCATTATTTACATCTTTAAAATATGTAATTTATGAATACATAATCTCAAATGGTATTTGAGGGGATGGCTGTGTCTAAATATCACTGATGCCAGCGGTGTGACGTTTGAGCAGAATCACTCTTTTACAATGGCGAATTCAGTTAGTTGCTAAGCAGATAAACAAACTGTGGGCCATGGTAACCATGCAAAAATAAACCATTTTTACTGTGAGATGGTAAATTATCACGTAGGCCTATATACAATATTTCCCAATATTTGATTAAGGAAACTGGGACCCAAACTAAAAAATATTTGATATTTTGTCAAAATTGCATATTTTTGTTGATTTTAATGGTTTCCATGGCAACCAGTTTGATTAAAGTAGATTTTTTTTTACATTATTGAGTTATATCTTCATGGCCAACTTAATATTAGTTTCAAAATATTTGCTATTAAGGACTTGTTTTTCTCTGTGTGAGGAAATGGATTTTACCAAATTCTTCAAATTTCCTCGCTTGGGTTGCTTCGACAACATTTTGTGTGAAGAGGGTAAGGCCCACAGAGAAACGTAATACATTTTTGGAAAGCCTGGAACATAGGCTTTCAGAATAATATAACTTACATTGTATGGTAATGTAAATTATCATGATTTAAGAGAAGATTAATTGCCCTATTTGAAAAATATGGGTGCAATGATCGAAAGTGTGGTTACCATGGCAACAAAATAAACAATGGATATCTATAAACACTTTTGTCCGATTACCCAACTTCAATACTACCATTATGTTAATTCAGATTACATCTGTTAATGAATCTATAAGTTTGATGCAGCATTTAGTAGAACATTTTAGGGTAATAATGTTTTTCAACCTGTTGCCATGGAAACCAAAATTGCTGAGTTAGTCCCCAGAACTAGTCTTTTTCATGTACATTTCCCAAAACTAGAGAAATTTCCGCACATTTTGGTATATGACACTGCTTGTTGTACCGCCGCCCGGGGTATCTCCTTAAATATTGCACTTTTTGGTATTCTGCTGCTCTACTACTGGAACAACTTCCTCCGATATATCAAATTTTTTGCATAAAAACTCATTTTTTGGAAATTGAGGTTTCAGCCATCTTTAGGGGTTGAAAACCTCCCAAAATAACAATACCACACATTTCACATTGTCATACTGGAACACCTTTCACCAAAATATTTCATATTTGGCATCAAAACTCATGATGTTTCTGGCTTAATTGTGTTTGTACAGGGGCTCAAAAACGGACAAAAGTGCAAAATTGCTAAAAAGTTGCTGTTATATCACAGTGAGTCCAAACCGACTTCGGGGTTAAAAAAAATGCCCCAGCAAAACGATAGGCACGTAGCTGAAGATGAGTCGAACAAGCAGATATAAAAAACAAAAAAAATCTGTTGAAAACTTTTTGAGATAATGAACTTTTTCACTTTCTGATTTATCACACCCCATTTTTAACATCACAAGTCATGTGGAAAGTCTTTTAAATGGGCACCTCCTTTGCAAAACCAGTTTCAATGATAGAAAACATCATTCAAAAGACATAATAATCCTTTTTTTTGAAAAAAAAGTATGCTGTTGCATTTAATGCAAAAACAGGGTGTGAAAAACTCATGCATGCATAATTTCCAAATGACTTTTTCATCAGAATTGCAAACATTTGCATGCTCAACTATTCCCTGGGCATTAGCAGGTAGTTTTATGAAACGTATGTGCGCACATATTTGACTGAGCTTTTGTACTGAAATATCCTTATCATATCAATTAGGGCGAGTAAGGAGAAAACGCTTCACTTTTTTTTTATTTTATGAAACAAACAACAATGTTAGCTGAATAATCTAACATTACTTGACCTGTATAATACTGTTTGACTACAATCCAACTGAATAATAATAGGTTTTTGGGTAGAAGAACATCCATGGTCTTCTGTCATTAACTTCAACTTAGTACAGGAATAAAATAACAAATTGCCAAACCATAGTGTTATGAATAGCTAATACACTGTATATTAAATGTCCATTTGAGGTTCCAAACCTGTGCGTTGCCTGACATCCAATTCATTCACCCTATTTGATAAGTCTGTGATTTTATTCATAAAATCAATGTGAAATGAACTGATTAAAAGTAAGATACCAAGGTCCATAAAACCAATTGTGCACTTCTTCTTTCTTTTAAATACCAAACTGTCAAAGGCAAGCATTCAGGCAGACATCTAAGTATTTATAACCATGCATTTCATGAAGAATTATATATTTCCAGAATACCCATATCTTTTTATAACTCTAATTTTCAATTTTATTAAACGACAACTGTCGACATCTATTATATAATTTGTTTTGTGTCAATAATCAAGAAATTGTGGTATTTCCGTGGTAAAGATTAAGGTAAAGACAGCCAATAATTCTCTAGGGCTTGTGACACAATTCTTATAAATACACAAAAATAAGTTTATCACACACAACATCAATATGGGACTTTTCCCAATAAAGATAACATTCTAAATTCAAAATATCATCTAAAACACACCAAAATATTGTTTTGAAGTTTGCTCACGTTAATTTGTAACTTGCATCCCATTTACATGGAATATCAACCAAACAAAGGAATGTGACAAACCAGAAATTGAAATATCTCAAAAAGTTTCCAACAGATTTTTTTGTTCTTTACATCTGCTTGTTTGTCTCATCTTCAGCTACGTAACGGTGTCTATCGATGTGCTGGGGCATTTTGTTAAACCCCAGATTTGGTTCTGGCTTGCTGTGGTTACTTATCTGTCAATTTAGAGAGAATTTTTTGTAATATTGCGAAAAAATGTACACTTTTTTTTTATATCAGAGCCAAAACTTGGCCACTATTACATATTCAGCAACGACATTTTCTACACATATCACCTATACGTGTAGCAGTGCTTGTTTTGGTGTGTATTGAACACTTTTTGAAAGATTGGAAAAAAATAACAGCATTATATTTTTTGGTTTCCAACCAACAGCTCATAACCTGTACTTTGTACATGGATGAAACTGTACCATAATATGCAAAAAATTATTCTAATAAGGCCTTTTCCTGGTTTTACAAACTTTGGCAAGCAGATTGGCAGATGGCAGGGCAGCAGGCAAATAGAGATAATTGAAGGCCACGACTTCACCACTATTGCATACCTGTGGCGTAACTGGGGGGTCTTGAACGGGGGGCACCTGGGGGGGCACGCGATTCTCTGGGGGGGCACCCACCATACTATTTGTATATTATAGCCAGAGTTGGAAAGTTCATATGGGGGGCAAATGGGGGGGCACAGGTCCAATATGGGGGGGGCACGCTCCCCCCATGCCCCCCATAGGGATGCCACTGTTGCATACCTATTCAATTTGGTAAACACACCAATTTTATATTTATCATACCATGACATCATGTACAGTACAGGCAAATAAAGTATGGTTACCTCTGCAGGAAGGAAGTTTCCAAAGAATTATCAACCACTAACTGCCCTTTCACACCTTGTGGCTCCCTGCAAATCACTTCTTAACTTTACCTATTTTGAAATACCTTGCATTACATTTACATTAAGCCAATAGCAGTTCAAACTCCATCACCCCCATTCTGTTTGATTTCTTTGATATTGTGCCCCTTGCTATTTGCAATTATTTTGCCTACTGTGTACTACCTTCACAACACCTTCCACCTTTCACCCACTTCTGTGGCTCGTGTTTTCAAAGCTAAAATCTCACATGCTTTGTCAGACAGCGGATACCTCTCTCACTGCCATTTATGACGGGGAAATGCTAGTATGATATAATTTTAACATACTTTTTTTTTCAGGTTGGAAAAATGCAAGGGCTTGAAGTTACAAAAGCTTATGTCAAAGAGTATTGCGATATTTTTTTCAAAATTGCAACTTCAAGAGCAATAAGTGCGATGAAAACAATGCCAAAGGTAAAACTATTATTTTCATGTAATTATACTTTTGTTACATTAAAAAAAGGTAAACAATTGCATAAAGCAGAAAAAAGTATGGTTACTAGCTTCCCAACTGAATATTTGAGTGTGCCAGGCAAATGATGATTAGTATAGATGGATGGATGGATGATTGGAGCTTTACATCCTCTATTTTTGCACCTTGGGGTTAATTAGGACAGGGGAGGACATGGCTATGAGGTGAAGGATGACAGAAACTGCCATATAACATAGGTCCAGGTGACACGGCAAGAGCTGGATTCCAACCCTGAACCAGCTATTGGCAGCCCAGCATGCTTCCTTTGGACCAACTCAAAGTATTACCATTAAAATGGTCCTGAAATTTACCCAATTAAATGTAGTATAAAAACATGCAAATCAACTATTTTAAGAGGTAGCCATGACACTTGAGTGATTCTGTATTGGCCTTCATTAATTTTGTAATTCAGTTCTCTTTATCAACTTAAGCTTACTTATGATTTGTTTCCCATAACAGGACACATTCTATGCTTTATCATATTCCAACATGGTGAAAGATCCTCTGGATGAGTTGAAAAATGTGTACGCCAATTTTGGATGGACTTTGACACCAGAAGTATTAGCAAACATGGAAAGTCACATTCAGGAAAATAAACAACACAAGCATGGGAAGCACGAGTACAGCTTGGAGCAGTTTGGAGTCATAGAAGATGAGCTCAAAGAAGTAATGGCGGAATATCTGGAATATTTTGGTTCCGAAGAGAATCTCTTTTAATATATTTTGGTTGATATTTCCAAAGCCAGTGATGACATCTGCCTTTAAAGCCAAAATGCAGATAGTAATATAGTGCTATATATACCTTATATCAATATATCAATGACACAGTAATAAAAGATATTAGACGGTTTTGTGTTATATAATCTGTTTTTTGTTTATAAATTGTTAATCACAAAAGGTTATCTGGAGGTCACAGAATTCTTCTTGAGACTGCTTCAGTGATCAAAGGCCCTTGAGCTAATAAAATCTGGTGTTAATGCGCCTTTTATCTGAATGGTGCAAGGACGTTTACTTGTGAAAAAAAAAAAAATCTCAAGATTTAAGAAAATTAAAAACTTTAATTGCGCCCATTCTGATTTTATTTGTGTTCCTGGCTTTTGGGTCTTTCCCCATTTGCAGTTCCAGTAGCAGATACAGGGGTGGGGGTGTTAGGGGGTTCAACTCGCCCCCCCCCCCTTTTGGGTCCATAGATTTTAATGTTTAAAAAAAAAAGTTAAGTCCCGATATTTTTTAGTTGATTTCCATTTGTAACCCCCCCCTCCGACATTTACTGGATCTGCCCCTGTTCCAAATTTGAGTGAGAATGACAGTTGTGAAAGGGAGCATTTCATGCCAGCAGTTAGTTTTAATTATGAACATTTTCATTGCAATAAACACATTACAAATGTCTTTTCTTCTGCTTTTTTCAATTACTGTTATCAGTTTTTTTTGTTTTTTTTTACAAAAGATAACCAGACAGTAAGGCTAAAAACCTTTTATCATGATAGCTTTTGATGTTTCACAGCTTTGTCAAACTGTACATGTATGTCATCAAATTGGTTTTCTCGCTTTAAAAAATATTTCAGCTGAAACTTTTTTATGCAAACTTGAAGATGTCATCATCAACCGCTCACTGTTGAAATGCCTCTGAAAGGATGCATGTAAATCAAACTACAAGAGGCATTAGAAGTAGAATTATGGTTGGAGGAAAGTCTTTACATTTCAATGTCATCATTAAAGGTGACAAATGGTCAAACTACAAGATTAATGTCCAGTCATATTGAGCTTTACTCCCTGCAAAGTATGTGATTTTTTGCTTGATATTGGTGAATGATTGAACTTACCTCATTGCCTCCACCAAGGCACATCTTTAAGATGCTCTCAGACCAGACGCATTATTGAAACCTTTTAATAAACATTTTCACCTGACGAATAAAGAATGGATTGTCCATCTCTTGCCTCTCTGCTGGAGTCAGTGTCCCCTCAACTCCTCAAGGGTCAATGGAGTTGACTTTGCATCTTGTCCTGGCATTGTTGAGTTGTCTTTTGCTGAAGTCCGTAAGAGGTGGCCTATGTGATTAGAATACACCCAATATATAGCCCACACATGGGGAAAGATAAGATCAAGGATGATAAATTAGAATATTGAACTGTCAGAAATTTTGCTATATTTGCAATGTGAAGCCAAAACTATGGTGATGAGCATGATTCAAAAAGTTTAGGACAGTTCATCTGACCTGTTCCAAAGATTCAACATCATATATTTAACCTGTCCCAATACATATAAACTTCCCCAAGTTCTCAAAACAGCTTTGCTTATTTGCAAAATAAAATCTTGGACAGTATATTAGACACTTTCAAAAGACTTCTTGAGGAAGTGAGAGTGTGCTATACAAGTACTTCTATTGTTTTTGCTTTAAAGTCTTGGTAATATCGGCCACAGTGAGCTTGAACTAACTTTGGGGTTAAAAAAATTGACCGAGAAAACGATCAGCGCAGTGATGTAGAGGAGGGTCAGACGAACATTTGATGTATCAAACGAAAAAAATCTGTTGTGAATTTTTTGAGATTTTGAGTTAATGTTCTTTTTTATTTCTCACAGCATATTCTTAGAATGGAATTTTGTCAAAAAGTGATCAAAATAGCTCATTTTTTCAGTTAGGTAGCGTCGAAATAACGGTCATTATTCAGAAGAAGAAATATGCAGTCATTGCCATGAGAGCTTGAGTGAATCATCAGAAAATGCATAGTATGAAGTGAAATACTTTGACATTACAGTCCTAATGTGCAATAGTTTAACATGTTTGTATTAACTACATTTTCACCTAATTTACTAAATTTATGCCATTTCTGTTGTTCTATACAACTAAACGATTGACGCCAGTTAACCTACATCAACATTAAACACTCAACATCCATTATAAGTACTCAAAATACATTAAGCATGGTTATTATTGTTTATTTATAGCTTTTAAAGCTGTTTTTGTATATTGGCCAATTTCAAAGACTTTTTCATGTACATATATCATATGTAGTATCAGGGAATTAAACTTCAAAGTGAAGCAGATACTTACACACAATTGTTTATTGTTGATTGTTATATCACTTATAGAGTAGCGCGGGGCATGCAGCCCCCCTTAACTTCGAGATGCGATTTGACCTACTTTTTGTGGTCGATTATTTGAATGCTTATGCTATCAGAAGGGATCACTTGACTCTACTTATAACTAGTGAAACGAATGTCTACCAATTTTAATAAAGGAGTTACGGCCCTTTTTGTAAAAAAATTAAAATGGCCTTCTTACCCCACCCATCGGGCAAGAAGCCCCCCTATTATAATCCTATGGCAATTTTTTTTGCGAGTGCATTCAGCTTGAAAGTTATTTCTTGGGGTTCTTCTAACATTTTTAAGGAATTCTATTCACTTTTTCTGAATTTTAGAATTTTTCTGTTCATGCATTTATTTTTTAAATATTTTTTGCCCTTTTTCAATTTCGGCCAATTTTTTTCTATTTCAATCAGCTATTCTATCAAGATTTAAGGTAAAGTAAACATTATTAAAATGGTTCCGGAAGCAGCTGCGAGGCCTCAGTGAAGGGGGCCCCATGCCCCATACCATGTGGGGCCTCTCGCCCCAAACCCACATATTTCAATTTGACCTCTATATTTTGAGCTAAAATGCAAAAAACATGATCCAAATCATATTTATGTGATGGTCATAAAGTGAAGCAATGCAGATATCCATTATACTTTTAATAATTTCCAAAGTTATTTCGGACAACCACTTTCAAAGAATTAATCAAAGTTACAAAAACCGTGCACCTTTTTTAGTTTCTTTAATTACGACTATGGTTTGGTGCTGAATGCCTTGAAAATTTGTGACATCACCTAAAAAGCCTCTGGCTTCAATCCTATCAATAAGAAAAAGCACCAAAAATGTAAGTTTAGATATAACCCTGGGGGGGCTTCTCACCTAACCTGGGCTTCTTGCCCCGACCCACTCTATAGCGCTATCGTCACCCTGGCGGGCGTTTTGGTGCACTTTACATTGAAATTTACAGTTTTTGAACAGCTCAGTCTTCAGCAGATGCCTCTTGAATCAAACATTCTATGCAAGTGTTGTCTGATAATTGACTCAACTTTATCTAACATTTTACATAGTTATGAAACACTTGTTTCACAGTCGCAAAATTTGTGATAAAATACACAAAAAAATCAACAAAGACTGAATTTGCTAAAATTATTTACCAGAATTATGTTACCAACAAAACTTGGTATTGCAAAATTTTTCTCAGGACGTTAGCCAGAAATGTTAGCTGTTATTGGTTTATCACACCCAATCAGCCTGGATGACGTGGTACATACTTTCTGCAGAGACAATGACTGCATAATTTTACTTTTGAATAATAATTTTTATCTCAGATATTACTTAGCAGGAAAAATAGGTAATTCAGTGCTTTTCTTCTTGGAAATTCCATGCTAAGAATAGGGTGTGACAAAAAAAAAATTGAACTACAATATCTCAAAAAATTTCCAGCAGAATTTTTGTCTGACCTTCCTCTACATCACTGCGTTAACCGTTTTCTTGGTCGATTTTTTAAACCAAAAAGTTAGTTCAGCTCGCTGTGTGTTGTAAGTTGGTATGCCAGTGCAGGCCTTGCTGATTTCTCGTTTTCCACATAGATAACGTACAAATAATAATAATTTTTATATCTAAAAGTACTAACCACCCAATTAGCTAATCGGGGAATGCTATTGAGGCACCAGAAATTCTCATGAGTCTTCACAAGAAAAGCTACTCCCCACCAAAGCACTCGCTTTGCTTGCCATATCTTTTACAAAATATCCAAAAAGTGTAACTATTCCAAAACACCTACTGCACTTTTTCAAAAGTTCATATGCACCTCATCAAGGTCTTTTTCATACTTTATCAGCTGTCTACGTACCCCTTTAATGACTTTCACTTACCCGTTCTTGGTCCCATGACTTCATTAATATCACCATCATTAAATATCACCATTATCTTAAGTGCGTCCATTTCCCATTTGTCTATGACCTTGTTTGTCACATTTGAGTTTTTTTACATACAAATAGTTAGCATGCAAGATGGATAATATCAAAATTGATGTTTACAATAAAAAAAGCTTAATCTAGTTCAAAAGTTGACTGCTGTATTTCGGGAAATAGCACAGTTGAATCCGGCAACTGCATGCTAATATGCTATTATTAAAACATTCAACTTTGATCAAATGTGTTTTCATAAATCCTCATATATCTTGTTTTTTTCTCCTTGTGTCTGCCCATATAAATGGGGACATTGTATTTTCATCACATACGCCACTTCTATCTGCAGCAATGGACAACCTGAAAATGCAAGTAAACAACACAACTTTGACTCCATTGACAATGGAGGAGTTAAAGGAACCACTGACTCCAGCTGAGCGACAAGAAATGGAAAATCCTTTCTTTATTTGTCAGGTGAACTTGTTCATTGAAGGGATCAATAGTATTCAAGATCTCGGCGCGTCCCAGAGATATGCAACGGTTGAGGCTTTGAGGTAAGATAGAAAGATCTATAGATTTTAAGCTGACCTATAAAGCCACAATTATGAAGTATATCGTTCTTTGGATATATTCACCCATGCAGTCATGCTGTTTACTTTCAAACCTGATTTGATTTTCCACAGTAGTTGGTATTTAGAAAAATTATTTAAAATATGGAGAGGGCTCCCTAAGACCAAAAAAGGTCGCTTGAGGGAACTACCTTTTGTGTTGCTATGGTAACTGAGGTGTGTGAACTGAGCAGGCAGATCACAAACCACAGATTACACTCTGTGGTGGCTGATAATGCACTTGATGGGGGATATTATTGGGAAACCCTACGAGGGTAATCTGACCAAACAGAAGACTGACGAGTTGGGTTTCCCTTTTATCCCCCAGCCACACCAGGAATCAATTTCTATATATCATAGTATGATAAAATGTTGATTTTAATTTAATCTAAGCTAAACTGGCCTATACTGAGGCCAATTTGCTGCGCCAAAGTTTGTTTTTATGGGATTTGCTTTTCTGGACTTCATAGAGGTGTAGCACATCAGAAAATTACTCTATTAATATGAAACCTTCACATATTTTGTTAAATATATTTGTCTTGTCGAACGCAAAATTTTGAGGTACTATATTTTTATGTGAGAGAAAGAGAATTTTTTTAGTGAACAAGAAACTATCATTTCTGCGCTCTTTGTAGATTTTTCACCCTCGCAACTTCGAAAAGGCATCATTCACAATAAGTGAATAACAGAAAAATGAAACTTTCAGATATGTTTGCTAAAGTAGTTTCCTGGAGGCCCAGCAACTTTGATGTTTATAGACCAAAAACTGTTAGCACACAAAAATTAAACCACAGCACCCTTTTTTGCTTTTAAGTTTCATTTTTGAACTTTATAAGTTCATTCCTCAGTAAATTATGATGGTCAGTGACTCTGTGCCATAATATCTCTGTGTAAAGTTAAAACCATATCGGTCAGTAAAGCTGAGAGAGGCCAGCTGGAGAGTTATGAAGCATGTGGTCACTGCTCAAGATTGACTTACATAGTAGCCATGCACATGTGTTTTATTAAAATTGTAAAACTTTAACTATCTGTGCTTGTTGTTCATTGCTGCTGATCTGTAACAGGTCTTTGATGTAATATGACATGAGTCATGTGACTTTAGGTGATCAATGTAATTTCTAGAGGCAAAGTCAATGTCCACAAATACGTAACACACTGTTCAAATCTAAATGGGGAAACTTTACTTTCTCTGTTGGATAGTTTTTACCCCAGATGGCGTCAAACTAGGTCACATCAAACCTGGACCACAGGTTAAGCTTGAACACCTTTGATGGCTTATAAATAACCCTTTTTACACATCTTATCCATATACTAAGTTACTCTGAATCATCCTTCATTCAAAGCAAGAAAAAAAAAACATGTAAGTTCAGCACAAATTTACTAGGAACAATGATTTTTGGACTTTTCTCCTAAATCTTGATTCTGATTCTACATTGACCCAGATGAGTAGATGTGTTTTTTGGTACTGCTTCTTACAAATGGCAACACTTTCTAAAATGATAATTTCTATGACCAGGAGGCGGGGCGTATCAACTATCCTTGTGTATCAACTAACCTGCCTCTCCCCTATTCATTGACGTAATTTTGTTAAAAATACATCTGAGTAAACAAGACATGGTGTCACTGTCATAAATTGGTCTCTTACTTTACATCATAACAGAGAATGAATCACAGAGGGACTACTGTCTTCACCTTTGTTCTTCTGTATATTGTTCAGATTGAGCCATAATCCTTTTTTTCAATCCAGAGACCATGCAAAACGAAGAATGGAAGTTAACCAGGCAATTCTTGAAAACCCAGCCGTCACCAATGTAAGTATTATGAGATATTGGTTCAAAATTCAAAGCTTTGATGATTGCTGAATCTAATGGTTGTATACAATTTGATCTAATGGCAGTATATAATCTATTCTAATGGATGTATATGTTTTAATGTAATGGTTGTATACGATTTAATCTGGTGTTGTATGTTATATGATTTTTTCCAATGGTTGTATAGTATACAGTATCATAAAATTTATTTTCAGTAAGGGAAACTTAATACTTAATAAAAACACTTAGGTCACTGTTTTCATGGGGCCTCGATGTTCCAGGGCATTTTTTAACATGGTAACTGGGAGACCAAATGGTCTCCTTGTGGACAGATTTTGTCTCCCAATCATGGCCAAATTGGTATCACTGGGAGACCAAATGCTTGAGAGAGAGAAGGTCTCATAAATTGCACTTTGGTTGTCTTAATTTGAAGTTCATTTGTGCATTTGAAACCAACGTGTTTTCATTCCATATCAAAAATGTTCTTCTCTGTCATTATAATATATTTCTGTTCATTTCATCTTTCTGTTTTGAAACTATATGAATCAAAAATGTGTCTAACTTTTTCGGCAGTATTCAACCCAATTTATATAAATTAGCAGTCACCTCAATAGTTCATACTCCTTGAGTCCCATAAGCATATCAGGAGATATATAATTATAGGTTATCCCATGGCTGGGCCAGTATTTCCCTGATATTTTCACCAGAGACCAAGTATTGTTCCCTTCACCCAAGTGTAAAGATGCTATTGATTGCTTCCCACTATGTGGCATCACAGTGGAGTTCATAGGCGTACGGGAGGGGGACATGGGAGATTGCCCTCCCCCCCCCAGAAGTTTGGGAAACAGTTTTGTGAAAAAAGGCTAAAAAATTTGGGCAGATGATTAAATAAAAGCAATTAAAAATTAGTGATTTCCCGGTAATTTAATTTGAAATGATGTTAAATTCAGATCTTGAAATTCGGGAAAATGTCGCTCGCCCCCAAAAATTGCGTGCACCATACGCCTGTTGGGAGCTACAGGGAAAAATTACCTATTTTTAGGAATATGGGCATGTGCTGCTGCAAGCCCAAATGAAGACACTTTTTTTAAATTATGTGATAAAAATAATACGTGACAAATTATGTGATAAAAATAATATGTGACAAATAACATGCAGACAGAATTGGCACCATTTAAGAAAATGGTTGCTTTGTTTATGCTACACGTAGTTAAGATTTGAGATGGTTCTCTTTCAAAATGCATTTCTCAAAATGTTTTCTTAAATGTGTGCAATGTTTGTGCTTACATGTAAAAGTGAACGTTTATGTTATGAATCTTTCCTGTTCGTAAAAATCAATGTGAAATTGTGCTTGGTGCCTTGAATTTAAAAGCTGTATTGAAAAACTACAAATCGATATGTTTAAAAATGACGGAATATGTTGTTGACAGTTGTTTGATTTTGTCTTTGTGCAGACAGAAATCAATCCAGTTGTGATATTCGGCTTACCACGTTCGGGCACCACAATGTTGCAGAGACTACTCTCTTGTGATCCAAGATTCGTGGCTCCCATGGCATTCGAAATGCTCCAGCCCTGTCCACCTGGTAGACCAGAGAATTACAAGGAAACAGAAAGATATAGAAAAGCTCAAGATTATTGGAGTAAGTTATGAAAAATGAAGTAGAAAAACCATCAAATATGCAGAAATAAATACCAAACATCACCAAAGCAATGGGCTAGCCTGTAAGTAATTGGTGTCCCATCGGTATCATTATACATTTGTCGACATTAGAGTGCATGATCACAGTGCTCTTTTAAAATAAATTACAAAATAGATTAAAAATTATACCAGAAAAGTGAAATGCATGATGATAGAGGAGGGTCAGGAGAATGCGTTGAGCAAATTTTGAGTTGCATCGATTAAAAATATTTGAATTAAGGCCATCACACTAATATTTTCATGCTGCTTTGCCAACATGCATATTTCATTATATATTATTTTTATATTTTAGGCCACACCTACCCCGGTGGCGTTGATCATATCAAACATATGCATGAAATGAACTTGGATTTGCCAGAGGAATGTGTCCTCATTCTCCAACATGCTATGATGGAAAATGGATGGTCCTTCTGTGAAAGCTTAAAGAAAGCAAGAGATTTTATGTGGCACCTTCCACAAGACATCGAAACAGAAGTCTATGAGCATTACAAAAAGGCTTTACAGTGTATTTTTTACAACAGTAAGCAATCTTCAGAATTGTGATTGGAATTTATGAAACGCCAATGGACTGTTGTTATTCCGTCAAAAGTCAAGTGCGGTAATATACAAATACGGCATGATATGAGTGCAATATGAACATTTATTTGCATGAGGAAATTCTTATTGAACGAGGGCGCAGTGCAATATGAAAATTTATTTATACGAGGAAATTAATATTAAACGAGGGCGCAGCCCGTGCTCAATCTGAATTTCCTCGTGCAAATACATTTTCATATTGCATGATAATAAGTGCCGTATTTGTTTTATTACATGACCACCATGCTTCCAATATAATGTATATGAAAAAACATTTTCGGAAAAAAAATAATAAAAAAATATGTACTTTTTTAAATTATTTTTTTTAGTCAAAAAAAAAAATTGGAAAAGAAAATTTTTGGATTTAAAAAAAAAAATAAAAACTCATATTTCACTCTTACCTTGCAATATGAAAAAATATGGAAAAATAAAATTGTAAAAAAATGTTTTTGGAAAAAATCTCATATTGCACTCAAACCATGCAATATGAGTTTTTATGATGGCATCATGTGACTAATTTTGGCCAATCAGCATCACCCTAGCATAGTGGTCAAGTAATGATATTTGATAAAAAAGCTTGGTGGAATATTTTAGGGGGGCAGCTGCCCCCACTGCCCCCCTTCCCGGTTCCTACACGTCCGAACACAGCTCTATTCTTCCAAACTGTCAGAATTAATGTGGTTGATTTTACTTACACTAGATGCTGCCATTCTACCCAAATTTCTTCAATTGATCCCTTAATCTTGGGACACCTCAACACCGCGCACTAAATTGAAATAAATAGTTACTGCCTTACCTGACTATTAATTTGTTGCCTACTAACAGGGGAAAGCTATCATTGTTGGCCTTCTATCACATATGGGTCACTTCATCACAAGCATTAACCAGCTGATAACTCTACCTAGCTTCGTTGAAGTGTTTCAAACAAACTACATGACAATTCAGATGTAAGAAACCAAGGAAAACTATGTTAAAGACAGATACATCCTCATTGTCCTAAGACGCTGGAGTCAGTCAAGTCATGCTAAGATGACTGACTTGATGTTCAGTGACTTGACTTGACTGAGTTAGTCATCATCTGTGACTTGACTTAGAATGAAGTTGGCTGACTCAGTCAGCTTAGGCAACTAAATGAGTAAGAAAACACTGTAAAACTGAGAAATAACTTTTTGACGATTTTTGCACCATTGGAATCGTCTCGTTGAGACAAATCCCAAGACACCAAATATAATGGGGCTGGCTGCTTGCAACACAAGTGACGACATGGATTATTATTGACTTAACTTGATTTTGAACAGCATTGACTGGCGGCGGCGGTTTTTGTTGACAACGGTGGGGTCTAATTGCCCTGAACCAAATTTTGTCACCAGATCATAGATGGATGATTGGCACTTGCAAGCAGTATTTTTGCACTTAGCAGGCTAATTAGGACAGGAGTAAGACACAATGGGGCAAAAAATGATTGAAACAGCCATCCAATACAGGCCCAGGTGAAAGCGGCTAGAGCTGTATTCGAACCATAGACCCAGCAAATGGCAGCTGGGCATGACACCACTGAGCAAACCCTCCCCCTTATTTTGTCACCGGATAATCCATTGTGAACTTTTGAGTATGTTTATGAATCTTAGTGCCAACTGTATAAATAGATAGTTTAATTAGTTTGCAAATGCATAACAGTGAACTCAGTAATAATAGCTTGTTAAGCTAATGTTCTCTGTGCCACACCAAGGTAAAATAAAGCTGATTTTATTTTGATTTGATTTGAACATTCCAGGTTTGAATGCTGGCCAGGCACCTCTGTTGAAAGGAACTTTGCATGCACTATATTTTGAAACCTATAAGAAGGTGTTTCCAAATGCAAAGATCATCTTCCCCTTCAGGAATGTCAAGGAAATGTATGCGTCCACCTGCTCAATTTTAATCCAGGCAAGTGACTAAATAAAATGTTAAGCTTAAATTTGGTAGGGATAGACATATTCGATTTTCAGCTTATCTAGTCGGCTGACCCAACAGATTTATTGCTAATGGAAAAAAGAGCTAACCGACAAAAATTATTAATTTAACATTAATAGAAAATTTTGAAGACTGCTTTGTCTTTCGTACTAGCTGGTTGACCCGAGAAAAAGTGGCTCGAGAAAATCTGAGAAGCAAAAGTTCAATTAGGCTTGACATTGTGCGAAATGTCCCAACACTACTCACCTATGTTGGTAGTTTTCATAACGCAAATGTCTCTACAATTGACTCACTAGGAGCTTTCACCCTTCTCTCAAGGACTTCCTCAGCTGTCTGAAGAGACCACCGGAGCCACTTGCGGATAGATAATTTCAAGGCCAGCACTCGGCCTATATTGAATGTACATGGATGAAATTTGGTAGACATATAGCCTGTATGGTCTAGTTGTGCCTTTTGATGGTCAGATGGATAGATATCCCATACTTTTTCAAATGATTAAGAAAATATGGAAATTATTTTTATTCGTTTCCGGGCCAAGACTCAGTCACTATTGCATGTGCATGGATGAAATTTGGTACAGATGTGGCCTATTTGGTCTAGTTGTGCCTTTTGATGGTCTCATTGACAGAAATTCTATAATTTTTGAAAAAGTAAGAAAAAACTTTTTTTTGTTTTGTTTTTGGGCTATGACTCTATCACTATAGCATGTGCATGGATAAAGTTTGGCACACATATGGCTATAAAGTCTAGTTGTGTCTTTAGATAGGTTGGAAGGAAAACATCATATACCTTTTGAAATATTGAAAAAGTAAATAAAAAATTATTTTTTGTTTCTTGGTAAAGATACTGTCACTATTGAGATGAATAAATTCACAGTTGTTCACTTATTACCAGATATATGCAAATCTGCAAAGTTGTAGGTCTGTGAATCAAAAACTCAACGAGATAGGAGTCCTTGAAATTTAAGGCTATTTTAATTTTTTTTTGGAAATTGTGTTTTCGACCAACTTCAGAGATGTATAACTCCCCAAATAACAATATCACACATTTTAAATTGTCATACTGGAACAACTTCCTCCGATATATCAAATTTTTTGCATAAAAACTCATTTTTTGGAAATTGAGGTTTCAGCCATCTTTAGGGGTTGAAAACCTCCCAAAATAACAATACCACACATTTCACATTGTCATACTGGAACACCTTTCACCAAAATATTTCATATTTGGCATCAAAACTCATGATGTTTCTGGCTTAATTGTGTTTGTACAGGGGCTCAAAAACGGACAAAAGTGCAAAATTGCTAAAAAGTTGCTGTTATATCACAGTGAGTCCAAACCGACTTCGGGGTTAAAAAAAATGCCCCAGCAAAACGATAGGCACGTAGCTGAAGATGAGTCGAACAAGCAGATATAAAAAACAAAAAAAATCTGTTGAAAACTTTTTGAGATAATGAACTTTTTCACTTTCTGATTTATCACACCCCATTTTTAACATCACAAGTCATGTGGAAAGTCTTTTAAATGGGCACCTCCTTTGCAAAACCAGTTTCAATGATAGAAAACATCATTCAAAAGACATAATAATCCTTTTTTTTGAAAAAAAAGTATGCTGTTGCATTTAATGCAAAAACAGGGTGTGAAAAACTCATGCATGCATAATTTCCAAATGACTTTTTCATCAGAATTGCAAACATTTGCATGCTCAACTATTCCCTGGGCATTAGCAGGTAGTTTTATGAAACGTATGTGCGCACATATTTGACTGAGCTTTTGTACTGAAATATCCTTATCATATCAATTAGGGCGAGTAAGGAGAAAACGCTTCACTTTTTTTTTATTTTATGAAACAAACAACAATGTTAGCTGAATAATCTAACATTACTTGACCTGTATAATACTGTTTGACTACAATCCAACTGAATAATAATAGGTTTTTGGGTAGAAGAACATCCATGGTCTTCTGTCATTAACTTCAACTTAGTACAGGAATAAAATAACAAATTGCCAAACCATAGTGTTATGAATAGCTAATACACTGTATATTAAATGTCCATTTGAGGTTCCAAACCTGTGCGTTGCCTGACATCCAATTCATTCACCCTATTTGATAAGTCTGTGATTTTATTCATAAAATCAATGTGAAATGAACTGATTAAAAGTAAGATACCAAGGTCCATAAAACCAATTGTGCACTTCTTCTTTCTTTTAAATACCAAACTGTCAAAGGCAAGCATTCAGGCAGACATCTAAGTATTTATAACCATGCATTTCATGAAGAATTATATATTTCCAGAATACCCATATCTTTTTATAACTCTAATTTTCAATTTTATTAAACGACAACTGTCGACATCTATTATATAATTTGTTTTGTGTCAATAATCAAGAAATTGTGGTATTTCCGTGGTAAAGATTAAGGTAAAGACAGCCAATAATTCTCTAGGGCTTGTGACACAATTCTTATAAATACACAAAAATAAGTTTATCACACACAACATCAATATGGGACTTTTCCCAATAAAGATAACATTCTAAATTCAAAATATCATCTAAAACACACCAAAATATTGTTTTGAAGTTTGCTCACGTTAATTTGTAACTTGCATCCCATTTACATGGAATATCAACCAAACAAAGGAATGTGACAAACCAGAAATTGAAATATCTCAAAAAGTTTCCAACAGATTTTTTTGTTCTTTACATCTGCTTGTTTGTCTCATCTTCAGCTACGTAACGGTGTCTATCGATGTGCTGGGGCATTTTGTTAAACCCCAGATTTGGTTCTGGCTTGCTGTGGTTACTTATCTGTCAATTTAGAGAGAATTTTTTGTAATATTGCGAAAAAATGTACACTTTTTTTTTATATCAGAGCCAAAACTTGGCCACTATTACATATTCAGCAACGACATTTTCTACACATATCACCTATACGTGTAGCAGTGCTTGTTTTGGTGTGTATTGAACACTTTTTGAAAGATTGGAAAAAAATAACAGCATTATATTTTTTGGTTTCCAACCAACAGCTCATAACCTGTACTTTGTACATGGATGAAACTGTACCATAATATGCAAAAAATTATTCTAATAAGGCCTTTTCCTGGTTTTACAAACTTTGGCAAGCAGATTGGCAGATGGCAGGGCAGCAGGCAAATAGAGATAATTGAAGGCCACGACTTCACCACTATTGCATACCTGTGGCGTAACTGGGGGGTCTTGAACGGGGGGCACCTGGGGGGGCACGCGATTCTCTGGGGGGGCACCCACCATACTATTTGTATATTATAGCCAGAGTTGGAAAGTTCATATGGGGGGCAAATGGGGGGGCACAGGTCCAATATGGGGAGGCACGTGCCCTTCAATGCCCCCCCATAGGGATGCCACTGTTGCATACCTATTCAATTTGGTAAACACACCAATTTTATATTTATCATACCATGACATCATGTACAGTACAGGCAAATAAAGTATGGTTACCTCTGCAGGAAGGAAGTTTCCAAAGAATTATCAACCACTAACTGCCCTTTCACACCTTGTGGCTCCCTGCAAATCACTTCTTAACTTTACCTATTTTGAAATACCTTGCATTACATTTACATTAAGCCAATAGCAGTTCAAACTCCATCACCCCCATTCTGTTTGATTTCTTTGATATTGTGCCCCTTGCTATTTGCAATTATTTTGCCTACTGTGTACTACCTTCACAACACCTTCCACCTTTCACCCACTTCTGTGGCTCGTGTTTTCAAAGCTAAAATCTCACATGCTTTGTCAGACAGCGGATACCTCTCTCACTGCCATTTATGACGGGGAAATGCTAGTATGATATAATTCTAACATACTTTTTTTTTCAGGTTGGAAAAATGCAAGGGCTTGAAGTTACAAAAGCTTATGTCAAAGAGTATTGCGATATTTTTTTCAAAATTGCAACTTCAAGAGCAATAAGTGCGATGAAAACAATGCCAAAGGTAAAACTATTATTTTCATGTAATTATACTTTTGTTACATTAAAAAAAGGTAAACAATTGCATAAAGCAGAAAAAAGTATGGTTACTAGCTTCCCAACTGAATATTTGAGTGTGCCAGGCAAATGATGATTAGTATAGATGGATGGATGGATGATTGGAGCTTTACATCCTCTATTTTTGCACCTTGGGGTTAATTAGGACAGGGGAGGACATGGCTATGAGGTGAAGGATGACAGAAACTGCCATATAACATAGGTCCAGGTGACACGGCAAGAGCTGGATTCCAACCCTGAACCAGCTATTGGCAGCCCAGCATGCTTCCTTTGGACCAACTCAAAGTATTACCATTAAAATGGTCCTGAAATTTACCCAATTAAATGTAGTATAAAAACATGCAAATCAACTATTTTAAGAGGTAGCCATGACACTTGAGTGATTCTGTATTGGCCTTCATTAATTTTGTAATTCAGTTCTCTTTATCAACTTAAGCTTACTTATGATTTGTTTCCCATAACAGGACACATTCTATGCTTTATCATATTCCAACATGGTGAAAGATCCTCTGGATGAGTTGAAAAATGTGTACGCCAATTTTGGATGGACTTTGACACCAGAAGTATTAGCAAACATGGAAAGTCACATTCAGGAAAATAAACAACACAAGCATGGGAAGCACGAGTACAGCTTGGAGCAGTTTGGAGTCATAGAAGATGAGCTCAAAGAAGTAATGGCGGAATATCTGGAATATTTTGGTTCCGAAGAGAATCTCTTTTAATATATTTTGGTTGATATTTCCAAAGCCAGTGATGACATCTGCCTTTAAAGCCAAAATGCAGATAGTAATATAGTGCTATATATACCTTATATCAATATATCAATGACACAGTAATAAAAGATATTAGACGGTTTTGTGTTATATAATCTGTTTTTTGTTTATAAATTGTTAATCACAAAAGGTTATCTGGAGGTCACAGAATTCTTCTTGAGACTGCTTCAGTGATCAAAGGCCCTTGAGCTAATAAAATCTGGTGTTAATGCGCCTTTTATCTGAATGGTGCAAGGACGTTTACTTGTGAAAAAAAAAAAAATCTCAAGATTTAAGAAAATTAAAAACTTTAATTGCGCCCATTCTGATTTTATTTGTGTTCCTGGCTTTTGGGTCTTTCCCCATTTGCAGTTCCAGTAGCAGATACAGGGGTGGGGGTGTTAGGGGGTTCAACTCGCCCCCCCCCCCCTTTTGGGTCCATAGATTTTAATGTTTAAAAAAAAAAGTTAAGTCCCGATATTTTTTAGTTGATTTCCATTTGTAACCCCCCCCCCTCCGACATTTACTGGATCTGCCCCTGTTCCAAATTTGAGTGAGAATGACAGTTGTGAAAGGGAGCATTTCATGCCAGCAGTTAGTTTTAATTATGAACATTTTCATTGCAATAAACACATTACAAATGTCTTTTCTTCTGCTTTTTTCAATTACTGTTATCAGTTTTTTTTGTTTTTTTTTACAAAAGATAACCAGACAGTAAGGCTAAAAACCTTTTATCATGATAGCTTTTGATGTTTCACAGCTTTGTCAAACTGTACATGTATGTCATCAAATTGGTTTTCTCGCTTTAAAAAATATTTCAGCTGAAACTTTTTTATGCAAACTTGAAGATGTCATCATCAACCGCTCACTGTTGAAATGCCTCTGAAAGGATGCATGTAAATCAAACTACAAGAGGCATTAGAAGTAGAATTATGGTTGGAGGAAAGTCTTTACATTTCAATGTCATCATTAAAGGTGACAAATGGTCAAACTACAAGATTAATGTCCAGTCATATTGAGCTTTACTCCCTGCAAAGTATGTGATTTTTTGCTTGATATTGGTGAATGATTGAACTTACCTCATTGCCTCCACCAAGGCACATCTTTAAGATGCTCTCAGACCAGACGCATTATTGAAACCTTTTAATAAACATTTTCACCTGACGAATAAAGAATGGATTGTCCATCTCTTGCCTCTCTGCTGGAGTCAGTGTCCCCTCAACTCCTCAAGGGTCAATGGAGTTGACTTTGCATCTTGTCCTGGCATTGTTGAGTTGTCTTTTGCTGAAGTCCGTAAGAGGTGGCCTATGTGATTAGAATACACCCAATATATAGCCCACACATGGGGAAAGATAAGATCAAGGATGATAAATTAGAATATTGAACTGTCAGAAATTTTGCTATATTTGCAATGTGAAGCCAAAACTATGGTGATGAGCATGATTCAAAAAGTTTAGGACAGTTCATCTGACCTGTTCCAAAGATTCAACATCATATATTTAACCTGTCCCAATACATATAAACTTCCCCAAGTTCTCAAAACAGCTTTGCTTATTTGCAAAATAAAATCTTGGACAGTATATTAGACACTTTCAAAAGACTTCTTGAGGAAGTGAGAGTGTGCTATACAAGTACTTCTATTGTTTTTGCTTTAAAGTCTTGGTAATATCGGCCACAGTGAGCTTGAACTAACTTTGGGGTTAAAAAAATTGACCGAGAAAACGATCAGCGCAGTGATGTAGAGGAGGGTCAGACGAACATTTGATGTATCAAACGAAAAAAATCTGTTGTGAATTTTTTGAGATTTTGAGTTAATGTTCTTTTTTATTTCTCACAGCATATTCTTAGAATGGAATTTTGTCAAAAAGTGATCAAAATAGCTCATTTTTTCAGTTAGGTAGCGTCGAAATAAAGGTCATTATTCAGAAGAAGAAATATGCAGTCATTGCCATGAGAGCTTGAGTGAATCATCAGAAAATGCATAGTATGAAGTGAAATACTTTGACATTACAGTCCTAATGTGCAATAGTTTAACATGTTTGTATTAACTACATTTTCACCTAATTTACTAAATTTATGCCATTTCTGTTGTTCTATACAACTAAACGATTGACGCCAGTTAACCTACATCAACATTAAACACTCAACATCCATTATAAGTACTCAAAATACATTAAGCATGGTTATTATTGTTTATTTATAGCTTTTAAAGCTGTTTTTGTATATTGGCCAATTTCAAAGACTTTTTCATGTACATATATCATATGTAGTATCAGGGAATTAAACTTCAAAGTGAAGCAGATACTTACACACAATTGTTTATTGTTGATTGTTATATCACTTATAGAGTAGCGCGGGGCATGCAGCCCCCCTTAACTTCGAGATGCGATTTGACCTACTTTTTGTGGTCGATTATTTGAATGCTTATGCTATCAGAAGGGATCACTTGACTCTACTTATAACTAGTGAAACGAATGTCTACCAATTTTAATAAAGGAGTTACGGCCCTTTTTGTAAAAAAATTAAAATGGCCTTCTTACCCCACCCATCGGGCAAGAAGCCCCCCTATTATAATCCTATGGCAATTTTTTTTGCGAGTGCATTCAGCTTGAAAGTTATTTCTTGGGGTTCTTCTAACATTTTTAAGGAATTCTATTCACTTTTTCTGAATTTTAGAATTTTTCTGTTCATGCATTTATTTTTTGAATATTTTTTGCCCTTTTTCAATTTCGGCCAATTTTTTTCTATTTCAATCAGCTATTCTATCAAGATTTAAGGTAAAGTAAACATTATTAAAATGGTTCCGGAAGCAGCTGCGAGGCCTCAGTGAAGGGGGCCCCATGCCCCATACCATGTGGGGCCTCTCGCCCCAAACCCACATATTTCAATTTGACCTCTATATTTTGAGCTAAAATGCAAAAAACATGATCCAAATCATATTTATGTGATGGTCATAAAGTGAAGCAATGCAGATATCCATTATACTTTTAATAATTTCCAAAGTTATTTCGGACAACCACTTTCAAAGAATTAATCAAAGTTACAAAAACCGTGCACCTTTTTTAGTTTCTTTAATTACGACTATGGTTTGGTGCTGAATGCCTTGAAAATTTGTGACATCACCTAAAAAGCCTCTGGCTTCAATCCTATCAATAAGAAAAAGCACCAAAAATGTAAGTTTAGATATAACCCTGGGGGGGCTTCTCACCTAACCTGGGCTTCTTGCCCCGACCCACTCTATAGCGCTATCGTCACCCTGGCGGGCGTTTTGGTGCACTTTACATTGAAATTTACAGTTTTTGAACAGCTCAGTCTTCAGCAGATGCCTCTTGAATCAAACATTCTATGCAAGTGTTGTCTGATAATTGACTCAACTTTATCTAACCTTTTACATAGTTATGAAACACTTGTTTCACAGTCGCAAAATTTGTGATAAAATACACAAAAAAATCAACAAAGACTGAATTTGCTAAAATTATTTACCAGAATTATGTTACCAACAAAACTTGGTATTGCAAAATTTTTCTCAGGACGTTAGCCAGAAATGTTAGCTGTTATTGGTTTATCACACCCAATCAGCCTGGATGACGTGGTACATACTTTCTGCAGAGACAATGACTGCATAATTTTACTTTTGAATAATAATTTTTATCTCAGATATTACTTAGCAGGAAAAATAGGTAATTCAGTGCTTTTCTTCTTGGAAATTCCATGCTAAGAATAGGGTGTGACAAAAAAAAAATTGAACTACAATATCTCAAAAAATTTCCAGCAGAATTTTTGTCTGACCTTCCTCTACATCACTGCGTTAACCGTTTTCTTGGTCAATTTTTTAAACCAAAAAGTTAGTTCAGCTCGCTGTGTGTTGTAAGTTGGTATGCCAGTGCAGGCCTTGCTGATTTCTCGTTTTCCACATAGATAACGTACAAATAATAATAATTTTTATATCTAAAAGTACTAACCACCCAATTAGCTAATCGGGGAATGCTATTGAGGCACCAGAAATTCTCATGAGTCTTCACAAGAAAAGCTACTCCCCACCAAAGCACTCGCTTTGCTTGCCATATCTTTTACAAAATATCCAAAAAGTGTAACTATTCCAAAACACCTACTGCACTTTTTCAAAAGTTCATATGCACCTCATCAAGGTCTTTTTCATACTTTATCAGCTGTCTACGTACCCCTTTAATGACTTTCACTTACCCGTTCTTGGTCCCATGACTTCATTAATATCACCATCATTAAATATCACCATTATCTTAAGTGCGTCCATTTCCCATTTGTCTATGACCTTGTTTGTCACATTTGAGTTTTTTTACATACAAATAGTTAGCATGCAAGATGGATAATATCAAAATTGATGTTTACAATAAAAAAAGCTTAATCTAGTTCAAAAGTTGACTGCTGTATTTCGGGAAATAGCACAGTTGAATCCGGCAACTGCATGCTAATATGCTATTATTAAAACATTCAACTTTGATCAAATGTGTTTTCATAAATCCTCATATATCTTGTTTTTTTCTCCTTGTGTCTGCCCATATAAATGGGGACATTGTATTTTCATCACATACGCCACTTCTATCTGCAGCAATGGACAACCTGAAAATGCAAGTAAACAACACAACTTTGACTCCATTGACAATGGAGGAGTTAAAGGAACCACTGACTCCAGCTGAGCGACAAGAAATGGAAAATCCTTTCTTTATTTGTCAGGTGAACTTGTTCATTGAAGGGATCAATAGTATTCAAGATCTCGGCGCGTCCCAGAGATATGCAACGGTTGAGGCTTTGAGGTAAGATAGAAAGATCTATAGATTTTAAGCTGACCTATAAAGCCACAATTATGAAGTATATCGTTCTTTGGATATATTCACCCATGCAGTCATGCTGTTTACTTTCAAACCTGATTTGATTTTCCACAGTAGTTGGTATTTAGAAAAATTATTTAAAATATGGAGAGGGCTCCCTAAGACCAAAAAAGGTCGCTTGAGGGAACTACCTTTTGTGTTGCTATGGTAACTGAGGTGTGTGAACTGAGCAGGCAGATCACAAACCACAGATTACACTCTGTGGTGGCTGATAATGCACTTGATGGGGGATATTATTGGGAAACCCTACGAGGGTAATCTGACCAAACAGAAGACTGACGAGTTGGGTTTCCCTTTTATCCCCCAGCCACACCAGGAATCAATTTCTATATATCATAGTATGATAAAATGTTGATTTTAATTTAATCTAAGCTAAACTGGCCTATACTGAGGCCAATTTGCTGCGCCAAAGTTTGTTTTTATGGGATTTGCTTTTCTGGACTTCATAGAGGTGTAGCACATCAGAAAATTACTCTATTAATATGAAACCTTCACATATTTTGTTAAATATATTTGTCTTGTCGAACGCAAAATTTTGAGGTACTATATTTTTATGTGAGAGAAAGAGAATTTTTTTAGTGAACAAGAAACTATCATTTCTGCGCTCTTTGTAGATTTTTCACCCTCGCAACTTCGAAAAGGCATCATTCACAATAAGTGAATAACAGAAAAATGAAACTTTCAGATATGTTTGCTAAAGTAGTTTCCTGGAGGCCCAGCAACTTTGATGTTTATAGACCAAAAACTGTTAGCACACAAAAATTAAACCACAGCACCCTTTTTTGCTTTTAAGTTTCATTTTTGAACTTTATAAGTTCATTCCTCAGTAAATTATGATGGTCAGTGACTCTGTGCCATAATATCTCTGTGTAAAGTTAAAACCATATCGGTCAGTAAAGCTGAGAGAGGCCAGCTGGAGAGTTATGAAGCATGTGGTCACTGCTCAAGATTGACTTACATAGTAGCCATGCACATGTGTTTTATTAAAATTGTAAAACTTTAACTATCTGTGCTTGTTGTTCATTGCTGCTGATCTGTAACAGGTCTTTGATGTAATATGACATGAGTCATGTGACTTTAGGTGATCAATGTAATTTCTAGAGGCAAAGTCAATGTCCACAAATACGTAACACACTGTTCAAATCTAAATGGGGAAACTTTACTTTCTCTGTTGGATAGTTTTTACCCCAGATGGCGTCAAACTAGGTCACATCAAACCTGGACCACAGGTTAAGCTTGAACACCTTTGATGGCTTATAAATAACCCTTTTTACACATCTTATCCATATACTAAGTTACTCTGAATCATCCTTCATTCAAAGCAAGAAAAAAAAAACATGTAAGTTCAGCACAAATTTACTAGGAACAATGATTTTTGGACTTTTCTCCTAAATCTTGATTCTGATTCTACATTGACCCAGATGAGTAGATGTGTTTTTTGGTACTGCTTCTTACAAATGGCAACACTTTCTAAAATGATAATTTCTATGACCAGGAGGCGGGGCGTATCAACTATCCTTGTGTATCAACTAACCTGCCTCTCCCCTATTCATTGACGTAATTTTGTTAAAAATACATCTGAGTAAACAAGACATGGTGTCACTGTCATAAATTGGTCTCTTACTTTACATCATAACAGAGAATGAATCACAGAGGGACTACTGTCTTCACCTTTGTTCTTCTGTATATTGTTCAGATTGAGCCATAATCCTTTTTTTCAATCCAGAGACCATGCAAAACGAAGAATGGAAGTTAACCAGGCAATTCTTGAAAACCCAGCCGTCACCAATGTAAGTATTATGAGATATTGGTTCAAAATTCAAAGCTTTGATGATTGCTGAATCTAATGGTTGTATACAATTTGATCTAATGGCAGTATATAATCTATTCTAATGGATGTATATGTTTTAATGTAATGGTTGTATACGATTTAATCTGGTGTTGTATGTTATATGATTTTTTCCAATGGTTGTATAGTATACAGTATCATAAAATTTATTTTCAGTAAGGGAAACTTAATACTTAATAAAAACACTTAGGTCACTGTTTTCATGGGGCCTCGATGTTCCAGGGCATTTTTTAACATGGTAACTGGGAGACCAAATGGTCTCCTTGTGGACAGATTTTGTCTCCCAATCATGGCCAAATTGGTATCACTGGGAGACCAAATGCTTGAGAGAGAGAAGGTCTCATAAATTGCACTTTGGTTGTCTTAATTTGAAGTTCATTTGTGCATTTGAAACCAACGTGTTTTCATTCCATATCAAAAATGTTCTTCTCTGTCATTATAATATATTTCTGTTCATTTCATCTTTCTGTTTTGAAACTATATGAATCAAAAATGTGTCTAACTTTTTCGGCAGTATTCAACCCAATTTATATAAATTAGCAGTCACCTCAATAGTTCATACTCCTTGAGTCCCATAAGCATATCAGGAGATATATAATTATAGGTTATCCCATGGCTGGGCCAGTATTTCCCTGATATTTTCACCAGAGACCAAGTATTGTTCCCTTCACCCAAGTGTAAAGATGCTATTGATTGCTTCCCACTATGTGGCATCACAGTGGAGTTCATAGGCGTACGGGAGGGGGACATGGGAGATTGCCCTCCCCCCCCAGAAGTTTGGGAAACAGTTTTGTGAAAAAAGGCTAAAAAATTTGGGCAGATGATTAAATAAAAGCAATTAAAAATTAGTGATTTCCCGGTAATTTAATTTGAAATGATGTTAAATTCAGATCTTGAAATTCGGGAAAATGTCGCTCGCCCCCCAAAAATTGCGTGCACCATACGCCTGTTGGGAGCTACAGGGAAAAATTACCTATTTTTAGGAATATGGGCATGTGCTGCTGCAAGCCCAAATGAAGACACTTTTTTTAAATTATGTGATAAAAATAATACGTGACAAATTATGTGATAAAAATAATATGTGACAAATAACATGCAGACAGAATTGGCACCATTTAAGAAAATGGTTGCTTTGTTTATGCTACACGTAGTTAAGATTTGAGATGGTTCTCTTTCAAAATGCATTTCTCAAAATGTTTTCTTAAATGTGTGCAATGTTTGTGCTTACATGTAAAAGTGAACGTTTATGTTATGAATCTTTCCTGTTCGTAAAAATCAATGTGAAATTGTGCTTGGTGCCTTGAATTTAAAAGCTGTATTGAAAAACTACAAATCGATATGTTTAAAAATGACGGAATATGTTGTTGACAGTTGTTTGATTTTGTCTTTGTGCAGACAGAAATCAATCCAGTTGTGATATTCGGCTTACCACGTTCGGGCACCACAATGTTGCAGAGACTACTCTCTTGTGATCCAAGATTCGTGGCTCCCATGGCATTCGAAATGCTCCAGCCCTGTCCACCTGGTAGACCAGAGAATTACAAGGAAACAGAAAGATATAGAAAAGCTCAAGATTATTGGAGTAAGTTATGAAAAATGAAGTAGAAAAACCATCAAATATGCAGAAATAAATACCAAACATCACCAAAGCAATGGGCTAGCCTGTAAGTAATTGGTGTCCCATCGGTATCATTATACATTTGTCGACATTAGAGTGCATGATCACAGTGCTCTTTTAAAATAAATTACAAAATAGATTAAAAATTATACCAGAAAAGTGAAATGCATGATGATAGAGGAGGGTCAGGAGAATGCGTTGAGCAAATTTTGAGTTGCATCGATTAAAAATATTTGAATTAAGGCCATCACACTAATATTTTCATGCTGCTTTGCCAACATGCATATTTCATTATATATTATTTTTATATTTTAGGCCACACCTACCCCGGTGGCGTTGATCATATCAAACATATGCATGAAATGAACTTGGATTTGCCAGAGGAATGTGTCCTCATTCTCCAACATGCTATGATGGAAAATGGATGGTCCTTCTGTGAAAGCTTAAAGAAAGCAAGAGATTTTATGTGGCACCTTCCACAAGACATCGAAACAGAAGTCTATGAGCATTACAAAAAGGCTTTACAGTGTATTTTTTACAACAGTAAGCAATCTTCAGAATTGTGATTGGAATTTATGAAACGCCAATGGACTGTTGTTATTCCGTCAAAAGTCAAGTGCGGTAATATACAAATACGGCATGATATGAGTGCAATATGAAAATTTATTTGCATGAGGAAATTCTTATTGAACGAGGGCGCAGTGCAATATGAAAATTTATTTATACGAGGAAATTAATATTAAACGAGGGCGCAGCCCGTGCTCAATCTGAATTTCCTCGTGCAAATACATTTTCATATTGCATGATAATAAGTGCCGTATTTGTTTTATTACATGACCACCATGCTTCCAATATAATGTATATGAAAAAACATTTTCGGAAAAAAAATAATAAAAAAATATGTACTTTTTTAAATTATTTTTTTTAGTCAAAAAAAAAAATTGGAAAAGAAAATTTTTGGATTTAAAAAAAAAAATAAAAACTCATATTTCACTCTTACCTTGCAATATGAAAAAATATGGAAAAATAAAATTGTAAAAAAATGTTTTTGGAAAAAATCTCATATTGCACTCAAACCATGCAATATGAGTTTTTATGATGGCATCATGTGACTAATTTTGGCCAATCAGCATCACCCTAGCATAGTGGTCAAGTAATGATATTTGATAAAAAAGCTTGGTGGAATATTTTAGGGGGGCAGCTGCCCCCACTGCCCCCCTTCCCGGTTCCTACACGTCCGAACACAGCTCTATTCTTCCAAACTGTCAGAATTAATGTGGTTGATTTTACTTACACTAGATGCTGCCATTCTACCCAAATTTCTTCAATTGATCCCTTAATCTTGGGACACCTCAACACCGCGCACTAAATTGAAATAAATAGTTACTGCCTTACCTGACTATTAATTTGTTGCCTACTAACAGGGGAAAGCTATCATTGTTGGCCTTCTATCACATATGGGTCACTTCATCACAAGCATTAACCAGCTGATAACTCTACCTAGCTTCGTTGAAGTGTTTCAAACAAACTACATGACAATTCAGATGTAAGAAACCAAGGAAAACTATGTTAAAGACAGATACATCCTCATTGTCCTAAGACGCTGGAGTCAGTCAAGTCATGCTAAGATGACTGACTTGATGTTCAGTGACTTGACTTGACTGAGTTAGTCATCATCTGTGACTTGACTTAGAATGAAGTTGGCTGACTCAGTCAGCTTAGGCAACTAAATGAGTAAGAAAACACTGTAAAACTGAGAAATAACTTTTTGACGATTTTTGCACCATTGGAATCGTCTCGTTGAGACAAATCCCAAGACACCAAATATAATGGGGCTGGCTGCTTGCAACACAAGTGACGACATGGATTATTATTGACTTAACTTGATTTTGAACAGCATTGACTGGCGGCGGCGGTTTTTGTTGACAACGGTGGGGTCTAATTGCCCTGAACCAAATTTTGTCACCAGATCATAGATGGATGATTGGCACTTGCAAGCAGTATTTTTGCACTTAGCAGGCTAATTAGGACAGGAGTAAGACACAATGGGGCAAAAAATGATTGAAACAGCCATCCAATACAGGCCCAGGTGAAAGCGGCTAGAGCTGTATTCGAACCATAGACCCAGCAAATGGCAGCTGGGCATGACACCACTGAGCAAACCCTCCCCCTTATTTTGTCACCGGATAATCCATTGTGAACTTTTGAGTATGTTTATGAATCTTAGTGCCAACTGTATAAATAGATAGTTTAATTAGTTTGCAAATGCATAACAGTGAACTCAGTAATAATAGCTTGTTAAGCTAATGTTCTCTGTGCCACACCAAGGTAAAATAAAGCTGATTTTATTTTGATTTGATTTGAACATTCCAGGTTTGAATGCTGGCCAGGTACCTCTGTTGAAAGGAACTTTGCATGCACTATATTTTGACACATACAAGAAGGTGTTTCCAAATGCAAAGATCATCTTCCCCTTCAGGAATGTCAAGCAAATGTTTGCGTCCACCTGCTCAATTTTTCTCCAGGCAAGTGACTAAATATTATGTTAAGCTTAATTTGGTAAGGGCAGACATATTCGATTTTTAGCTTTTCAAGGAAGGGAGTTTCCAAAGAATCAACCACTACTTTACCCGTTCACACCTTGTGGCTCCCTGGAAATCATTTCTTACCTATACCTACTTTCAAATACATTTTAAAATTGCATTACATTAAGCCAATAGCAGTTCAACTCAATCACAACCATTTGTTTGATTTATGTGATATTGTGCCACTTGTTATTTGCATTTACTAGAGTTCTTAATATGGGATTTAAAAGTTGTGGTGAGGTGTCAAAGACAGTTGTTAGGAGATTTGTCAGCCCCAATAGCTCAGTCAGTAGAGCGTTCGCCTCACAATCCCCAGGGTGGCCATCATGCCATTCCACGACATCGTCATTCGCATCAGACGTAAATTGGAGGCGCCATGGGCCCAACTGGAAACAAGTCACAGTATAAAGGGGGGCAAAACAGGTAAATAGAGGACTTCTGACAGGAAATTGTCTTGCTGTTAGAGATACCTGCCACACCAAATCAAAACAAATTTGAGGATAGAGCCTTCTCCTATTTATGACTAATACTGTGGAATGGCTTACCTGAAAATGCGCGAAAATCAGGAATACTGGATAACTTCAAGAAACGAGTGAAAACATGTCTTTTTGCCCTGGGTGTTTCACACAGGGTTATTTGATTGAAAAACCAGTCTGACAAGTTTTCTGTACAGTTTTGTCCTGGCATAAATAGGGGTGTGGGTACAGTTCATAGGCCCATTTTGTGTTCTAATGATGTTACAGTAAAATGCGTTTCAGGTTTGGGTTGAGTTGGTTGTGAAATATATATGTGATACTTCGTCTTTATTTTGAGGGCGTTTGCGGGGCTAGTCGCCATTGCTTCATGCAGTGTTGGGAGTTGTGAATTATTTAGAGGATTTCAAGATGGTCTTATGATGCTTGTGGGGTGGTAGGGCCATTGAAGGTGGTGTCAATCAAATGGAATTAATGATTCCATGGCTCCGCCATATCTGGTAAAGCAATTTCGGTGGTAAACCAATTTCGGCGTTTGAGAGCTGTTCAGAGGGCAAAGTTGGTCATTGCAGGCAAAGGACTGTCATTTTGAGTGATTTGACAGCTCAGTGACATTGCAATAAACAATCACCTATTCTGCCGAAATCACCATTACAGACCTGAAAACGAATGATAGGCAGTTGCAAATGATGCTAAAGCATTTTCCACCACTTTCTTCTGATGCCTACTCTCATATTTGTGCCCGAAATAAGTTTTCAATACTTTATTTTCCGAAATGGTCTCCTTTCCTCCCAAGGAAACTTGTGCTTATGTACAGCGAAAACCAGTGACGTCATCGATTTGTGCGCTTAGTTGTGGCACCTTTGTCAATACAGGTTGCACAGCAGCAAACCCTTCAGTTGCTCGCAGTTCAGTTGATCCAATTATGGTTGATCATAGACAATTGGCCTGAGGTATAGCTATATAGGCCTACTGTTTTATATATAACATGAATTATTTGGAATAAGAAGAACCAGTTCAACCTATCATGGGAAATTTGCATTATACCACCTTGACAACAGACAGAGGCACAGATCCTGGGAGGATGGGGGATGCATCCCCCCTAGGATGAACAGGGGGGGGGGGAGTGATCTATTTATAATTATCCCCCCTTGAATTTAATTTATAACTACTAGTGTTGAGAATTATTTATCATATTAATTAGCTAAATTATGTTTGTCATAGTACTGTCCAGTAGCATATATATATATATATATATATATATATATATATATATATATTGTGTGAAAATACAAGCTCCAGTTTGTTCAGACTTTATGCCACATAATATATAATATATTGCCTTCTGGGACTTAAATTGGCCCCATAATCCGCCATAGTTTAACTTTCAGCACCATTGGTCCTCGCGCATTGTGCAAGCAGGCCTAAATCATTGCTACAAAAATGAAATAATATGCTCCTGACAACAGGCGAGGCTTCAAGGTGCTGGATAGCAAATTTGCCATTAAGGCTATTGGACTTAGTAGTTGAAATTAAAAGACATCAGGGCCAGATCCAGAACTTTTCAAAGGGGGGGGGGGAGGGCACAAGTGCGTTGGCCAAAACTTATCACATTGGAGTCGGAGACTAGAACTTATTTTTGGCCCCCTTATAGCAATATGCCCATAATGAAGGATTTATCTAAAGAAAGTTTCGGCGGATGGTTCTATCACTATGATATTTAATTAATTAATATTATTTACTCCATGTCTGGTCTCTTACTTGTCAAACCAAATTACTCATTCCCAACGGAACCCAGGGTTTGAATCCTCGGATTGTTGTTGCAAAATTCCATGGAGGTATCAGCTAATCTGACTATTAGTGACTAAGCGAAAATGAGCAGTTTGGCTGGTAGCATGGATACAGGCTCTTCAGTTATTGAACATTTGGCCAGCTATAGGCCAATCAGAAGCTGTCTTACATGTGTAGAGTGTTACAACAGTATATGATATAATTTTAACACGAATTGTCTTTCAGGTGGGAAATATGACAGGGCTTAAAGTTACAAAAGGCTACATCAAAGAGTATTGCGATGCTCTTTTCAAACTTGCAACTGCAAGAGCAGTAAATTCCATGAAAACAATGCAAAAGGTAAAACTGTTATTGTCATATAATTATACTTTTGCTACGTAAAAAAAGTAAACAATTGCATAAAGCATACAAAAGTATGGTTACTAGCTTCTCAACTTAATGTTTGAGTGTGTCATTGAAATGATGATTAGATGGATATTTGGATGATTGAAGCTTTACGTCCTCTATTTATTCACCTTGAGGTTAATTAGGAGAGGAGGAGGACATGGCTATGTGGTGCAGGATGATTAAAACAGCTGTTCAGCATTGGTCCAGGTGACCCAGCAACAGCTGGATTCGAACCCTGGACCCAGCAATTGGCAGCCCAGCATGCTTCCTTAAGACCAACTCAACCTAACACCATTAAAATGGTTCTGACATTTACCCAATTACATACAATATAAAAACATGCAAATCAATTGTTTGGAGAGGTAGCCATGACACTTGAGTGATTATGTATTAGTCTTCATTAATTTTGTAATTCAGCTCTCTTTATCAACTTACTGATGATTTGTTTACCGTAACAGGACACTCTCTATGCTGTATCATATTCCAAGATGGTGAAAGATCCTCTGGATGAATTGAAAAACTTGTACGCCAATTTTGGATGGACTTTGAAGTGTTGGACAACATGCAAAGGCACATTCAGGAAAATAAGCAACATAAACATGGGAAACACAAGTACAGCTTGGAGGAGTTTGGAGTCATAGAAGATGAGCTAAAAGAAATAATGTTGGAATATCTGGAATATTTTGGCTCCGAAGAGAATCTCTTTTAATACATTTTGGTTGATATTTCCAAAGCCAGTGATGACATCTGCCTTTCGAGCAAATAGGCTGACAGTAATAGAGTGCTTTATATGTATATATATACCTTAGATCAATGACACAGTAATAAAAAATATCAAAGGGTGTTTTAGTCTTTGTATTGTTTATTACTAAAGGTTTTCTAAAGGTTATCTGGAGCAAACAATTATTTCCTTGAGACTGCTTCTGTGGTCAAAGACCCTTGAGCTGATGAAATCTGGTATTAATGCACATTTTATCTCTGAATGGTGCGAGGACACTTACTTGTGAAAAAAAGGAAATCTCAAGATTTAAGAAAATTAAAACTTTTATTGGACCAATTCTGATTAAATTTGAATCAACATTGGGGACATTTTAGGCAGCATGGCTGATAAATCTTCCGTTTTTTTGTTTCAAAGACAACAATGGGGACCCTTTGTGTTTTTGGCATCCAGGTCTTTCTCCATTTGCAGTTCCAGTAGGGGATCCAGGAGGGGGCGGTTTAGGGGGTCCCAATATTTTTTAGTTCATATCCATTTGTAACCCTCCCCCTCTGACATTTACTGGATCCGCCCTCAGTGCCAAAGTTGTGCGAGAATGGCAGTAGTGAAAGGGAGCATATCAAGTCAGCAGTCGGTTTTTAATTATGATCATTTTCATTGCAATAAACACATAAATGTCTTTTATTCTGCTTTTTTCACTTACTGTTATCAGTTGTTTTGTTTTTTTCTCGGTAAAAGATCAAGAGACAGCAAGGCTAAAAATCTTTGACAGCCTGTGATGTTTGACAGCTTTGTCAAACTGTATGTCATTGAATTGGTTTTCTCACTTATAAATATTTCACCTGAAACTCACAGCTGCTCTTTTTTCTGTCTGGAATGGCCATCGTATGTCTAATTTGAGAAAGACCTTTTACATTATTTACATAATTAAAATTTTAATTATGTACAAAAGAATAAGGCAGGAAGTCCACAATAGGCCTACATAAATATAAATGCAGTTAAAATATATTTTTGTGCAAACTTGAAGATGTCATCATCGAAGGCTCACTGTTGAAATGCCATGTATATCAAACTACAAATGCAAAAAAAGGGTGATTAAGAAAGGAAGATTGTGACACAAGAATATATTGCTGGCCTTCAAAATTTACATTCTAGGCAGCATGGTTGCTTCAAACTCCGGCCAATCTTGCTGTCTTGCCACACGTAATGCAGGGTCAATGCATTATCCCATCCCGTATGCTGAGCCTTTCGCGACTTGACTCTTTAGTGAGGATTTAGACTCCTTGTTCTCAAGGAAAGCCCTGCACCCCACTAACTCGTGACTTTTGGCTGTCACTGTCAATAGAGATTGTTTGCTTATGCAGTTCCGAGATTAGCCTACCAAGAGTCAAGGAGGCCATCCGTCGGTTAAACCTACGATCATTTATCCCAGAGCAGAGGATTGGCAAATGAATTGAGCTAAAAGGAAATGACTTATGTTGACAGGTTCATCCTTTGTTCTATATACTGGTGAATGGAATGAAGAATAAGAAAAGTAAAAGAAGCAATGATTCCAACTAATACCTGTTTCTAAAATGTGAGTGAACGAATATTATTAGAAGTAGAATTATGGTTAGAGGAAAGTCTTTATATTTCAATGTCATCATTAATGGCGACAAATGGTCAGGTTGCAAGATTAATGTCCAGTCATAAGGAGCTTTACACCCTGCGAAGGATGTGATTTTTTCCTTAATATAGGTGATTGATGAATTAAGTAAACATTAATGAACTATTTCACTCATTATACCTGAGTATACAAATATTCATGTCGGAGTTTTGGCTGTCCTTACAGTCTGTTTAGGTACCAAAGTGATTCACAAATACGGGACGATGTGTAGTGTCTGCACCATCTCCCTCCGGTCCAAAACCTGTATCTGTCTCCGAGTGAAGCGACCACCAACGACAGTGGAAGCGCCAAGAATCATGTATAATTACAAGGCATGGATGACAAAATACTTCAGACAAAATATTTTATGTAGGTCTATTTGCTTTTTCTAAATGGGCCTTGCAGAAAATTTATACGTATATGACAAAGGTGGTGATATATTTTCATGCCAATATTGCAATCCAAAGGTTTGTCACAAACGTTAGTTGGTGTCTATATAAAATATTTTTGCACGTGTGTATCAGGAAACTTTTAATGTAAAGCAGCGTTCGAAGGTTTTTTGAACATTTTTTATCGAGAACCGGCAAAGCATTTATCTGATTCTGCACAGCCAACTTTTGATCGATCAATCAATCAATTAATCAATCAATCAATCAGTCTCGAATTTGCAGGTAAAAGGTGCTGATCAACTAATAATAATACGATGATAAAGTATTCAAAAGATATTCTTCACATCTTTATTTAGAGTCTAGGATGTATTTATGCACAGTTACAGCGATCATTATTAATCTTTCAAATTGTCATTACCCGTATTTAATCAAATGCTAAAACATTACTCACCAAACTGTCACAGAGGTAATTGTTTAAATCACATATTGTCAGTTGAAAATTGCCAAGTGCACCTTCTGACAATTTTGAATTTGACAATTGCTGCCATGTGGATGATGAATCGCATGTCTCTAAAACTTTGCCATTCCTTTCAATTTCACTGCCCTTTGTGACCCCGACGTGATGTCTGAATATTGCAATGAAAAAAAGTATACCAATCGATGTTGTTGTTCAATCTGTGTTGCCTTTTTCGACAATTCATTCTTCGTATGCTATCAATATTTCAGGCTGGACTAATATTGCACATTAAAGGTCATGGGAGAAGCTTTTCATCAGAATTGTAATGTGCAATACTCGAGGTGTTTCATCATCATACAGGCCTTTGGCGGAGGGGGGCAGGACTGTAAGTAACCACTCAACTGCCATAGTAGTGTATTGTAGTACCTTTATTACTACATCATGTATTATTCAGAATTTTGGATCATAGATGTAATATGAAACATCTATCCATCTATATGATTAAAATCATGGTATCCGGGGTTTATCTCAATTACCACTCTATGTCTGACAGTCTGGTCTTCTGATTAGGACTGCCAGCAGGCCTTATGTGACGAGTAGATTCTGTTCTGTGCGACTCTGTGCACAGGATCCTGTTAAAACTATGCATTGTATGAATCTGATTTTATGTAGTATCTGTACTTGTAGTCCATCGAAAGCTCTTTTTTTGGCTGGTCTATGTGACTTTTTGGTGATTTTATTGAAAAAAAAAAGTAAAAAAAAAATTCCGAATGCTACCTCTATGAACCTAATTCGAGCATGCTGATTCAAAATCTGAAATCACAATTTCTCCAGAATGTCTAGATTTTGAGTTATGGCCATGTCAATATTTGGCAAAACGCAGATACGTAGATACGTGTACAATTCCAAATACCACACTCTAATGCAACTACTGAAATACACTTCTACCATGCTTTTCTAGCTGCTGTGATATCAGTGCCAATCATATGGAGATTATTAAAGAAAGGAAATAAAGGAAAGAAAGAAGAAAAGAAAGAAGGAAAGAAAGAAGGAAAGAAAGAAGGAAAGAAAGAAGGAAAGAAAGAAGAAAAGAAAGAAAAGGAAGAAGGACGGAGAAGAAAGGATGGAGAAGAAAGGAAGTAGAAGAAAGGAAGTGGAAGAAATGAAGAAAGGAGAAGAAAGGAAGGAAGGAAGGAGAAGAATGGAAGGAAGAGGAGAGAAGAACGTCAGATAATGATTTACCATGCTTTTCTAGCTGCTGTGATAGTTCATGGCCTTCATTAAATATCAAGAACTTGGTCTTTTCTTGAGTGTAGATCTCTCAGAGACTATTGATATTCTGTGAAATGCACTTGATTTACCAATGGGGAGCCTTAAATGGATATCCACAAGGTGGCGCCACCATCAATGTGACCATAACGTCATGAAGAGTTTACTGTCAATGCACAGACTATTGAGATGAACTGGCACTTTTAGTCCATTTTCTCAGCAACCAGTGGACATATTGACAAAATTTAAAAAGCATCATGAAGCTCACCATTATGCCCAACACAACCACTTATCAAAAGCATTGCCAAAATGATAACTTTGACACAAAAAAAAATAGCAAGCAAAGCATGCACCGTGTCCTCGAGCAATTTAATAACCCTTATAACTCAATGGGATATGATCATTACATTAACACATCTCTATAAATTGTTAAAAGTTGCATTCTCTCTATAGATCTATCAATCTACCTATCAATCTATCTATCTGTCTATCTATGTGTCTATCTGTCTATCTGTCTATCTTTAGTAATTGGCTGAAGCATAAATCTCAGGTTGTAGTGCACCCCACTTTGTCTCAGGGCGGAAGGGCCAAAGGGAAGAAGAAGAAGATGCTTCTCAGAAATCGTCTGCTGAGTAAGGAGGAATTTGGGGGATTAAAGTTAACTATTTAGAGCAGTGAGTCATAAGATTAAAGCCAGGGCATCTAGTGCAACAGTGTAAACACTGGGCATCATAATGGCATCATAACTTTGGGTTGTTCTTGCATCTGTGAAATGCTTTTCGATCCACACCAACTTTGATATGACAATCCCATTGATGACGACAAAGGGCCCGAGGCCCTGCTCTCGGACACAAAAATCATAAACTTAAGCATTTGTACTGAAACTGACTAAAATAAACATTTCAATGAAGTAAAAATATGCTACTCTCAAATGATTAGAGTTAGAGGAATGGTTTTAATGTCAAAAGATGCCTATATTAAAGGACAACTTTAGGTGAACATATCATGCTCCTAGCTGTATTGGTTTTCTTCAGGATCAAGCATTAAGTCGCCCAAAAATGGTGTTTTTTTTAGATTTTTTTAAGAAATTCTATTTTCAGTGGTAAAAAGTCTGCTATAAACTTAATACTGCAGGAAGTGAATTCTCAAGGGCTTGTCAAAACTTTGCATGCACTGTAAAAAGTATGAATACTAGAGCTACTGATCTTGCAGGAAACTTTTAAAACCTAGTTTTGACTGGTTGGGGAACCTGAATAGTACACTAGATAATAGATGATGTATGTTTGGTCATGGGTTCAGATCCAGGGCTATGACAAAGTTTCAGAATCAACTAAAATAAAATTTTCATTTGAATTTGAATTTGAATTTGTTGGCGTGGCTTTTTTATGAATATAGTTGAACTTAGCATTATAAATAGTGCATTTAGTCCAGAATCATCAATCATTAGAAAAATTAGCAATAAATTACAGTTTTTGATACATTTATGTTATTTTACATATTTTTAAAATTTACATATTATCAATGAAATTTATCTCAGATTTTCCTGAAAACACATTACAAGTAGCAATCACTTATAAAGCTAAAGAAGTAGTGATTGTGAAAATAAGGGAGTGTCCCGATTCCTCCTTCTTTCATCTCCTCCTTCTCCCATCTCCTCCTTACCCCCATCTCCTCCTTCACCCATCTCCATCATCACCTCCTGTCCCCTCCTTCTCCTCCCATCTCCTACTCCTCCTCTTCTCTCCTCCTCTTCCCTCCTCCTCTTCCCTCCTCCTCTTCCCTCCTCCTCTTCCCTCCTCCTCTTCCCTCCTCCTCTTCCCTCCTCCTCTTCCCTCCTCCTCTTCCCTCCTCCTCTTCCCTCCTCCTCTTCCCTCCTCCTCTTCCCTCCTCCTCTTCACTCCTGCGGGCTCGAGTGATATTAATTCACACAACAGCGAGTGATATTGTTACTCAGTGACCCTGACTTGGGTTGTTTTGTTATAATATATGTGACTTACATTGTAAGGAGAAAGTTGAAGATGTGGCTTGTCTGGCTTTAACGCTCTGAACAAAATAGTATCTAGATAAAATGTCAAAACTTGGTTTTCCAGCGTCATAAGTTAGTTTATGAATTTTATCGCATCATAAATCAGCAACTATTTAGAATACAAGTACTACTTAGTATCCTTAATGATGGGTTTGCTTTGAAATTTTTCTCTCAAACTATAGTGGACTTGTAACCTCCAAACACAACAATGTCTCCAAAAAGTTTGAAAATTGCTTCTGATGCCATAACGAGGGACCGTTCATGACTGGGGAGGGGGGGGGTGTTAGTTTTGCCGGAATTTCCCATAAAAAAATGATGTTCCAGCAAGAGGTCTCTGCTGTTTTTCGGGACTTTAACAACCATCGTGTATGTTTTAGCACCTTTCGACTTAGGGACCCACGGGTTCTTGTTAGAATCTGCTATTGTCCTTGTTGATGAATTTTCTCAGAACTATACAGCACACTTTAAAGCTCTTGTCATAAAAAAATTGACATCCTGGCATCAATCACTCGGTTTGTGCATGGTGTAACGTATCTCGTCATTAATTTGCAACTATTGGACACTCATAAATAATTCTATATTTTTTTAGAATCTGCAAGTGTTAGTCCTTGATGAAAGATTTGGTTAGAATTTATTTTCTCAAACTTAGAGGCCGACCAGATAGTTGGGGGGGGGGGCCATGGACTTTACCCCTGGGACGAATTCTTTTAACATTACGGTACGCTAGCTACAGGTAGAAACTAACTTTTTTTTTATTTCCATGTGCTGAACAAACTTATTTTTTCAGTGTCAAGTGGGAAACAATCTTATTTTTCACCAAATATCCATAGCCCCCCCCCCCAAAAAGATCATCTGGTCGGCCCCTTAATAGTAGACTTTAAGGCTCCGATCAAAAGAACGTCTAAAAAAATGTCAAAAATAGGCTTATTGGGGCATTAACTCAGTTTGTGCATGTCAATAATAATTTTTCCTTTTTTAGAGTCTGCAAATATTGTCATTGATGGTAGATTTGGTTTGAATTTACTTTATCCAACTTTAATCTCTGAACACAAGAATACCTAAAAAAAAAAAAAGTAGGCATTCTGACGTCCTAACTCAGTTTGTGAATGGTGTAACGTATCTCAGCAACTATGAGACACTCATAAATAATTTTTTGATTTTTACGAAAAAACAAGTACATATTCCTTGATGATAGATTTGGTTTGAAATTGTTTTATCAAACTTTATAGCAGATTTTAAAAGCTCTGAACACATGAATGTCTCAAAAAAGTAGAAAAGCAGCCTTTTGACGCAACAATTAAGTTTGTGCATGTTGAAATGTATCTTGTCACATATTGGCAACCATTGGACTCTCAAAAATAATTTTTACCTACTTTGAATCTGCAAGTATAGTGCTTGATGATAGATTTGGTTTTATATTTTATTCTCAAACTTCATAGCAGACTTTTTACCCCTGCAAACAACAATGTCGCAAAAAAACCCCAAAATCGTATTTTCGAGGGACTTAATGCTTAATCTAAAAAAAACTGATTGAGTTAGAAGCATGAAATGTTCCTTTCAAGTAGTCCTGTAATATAGGTATCTTTTGGCATCAAAACCATCTTGCTAACTCTAACCATTCGAGAGCAATGATTTTTCCCAAAAGTAAAAAAAAAATCTAAATCAAGTTCACTTACTGAATGCACGGAAAATTTTAAAGAAACAACCAGTTTGATTAGTCTAGTGGTAGGATAATATTATTTTCTCAATGTTGCTTTTTAAATTTTGCAAGTGGGATGAATATTAAAGTCTACAGGTTTTTGTCTTGAAAATCATGCAGCTGCATGCTTTTCTGGACTACCCAGCTGGTAACATTGATAGTGCTGCCACCTGGTGGGATAGCTGTTTAGTGTGGTTCCTCATTGGGTCACTGATAGTGAGTAGATTGCAGTCCTGAGATGTTGTCTTGTCTCGAAAAAGTGTCAATGTTCTTGTACAAGCTTCCGGATGACAATAAAAGAATGATGACTCATGATCGAATCTTTGATAGCATCATGGATGTGATGTGTGACAAATTATTGTTTCTCACTTTTGACATAGCTTGTTTGCTGAAAGTTCAGACCTTGAATGTATATGTTAGACATAGTTCACTTTCCTTTCATATAAGTATGCAGAGTAGATTTTACAGTGCTTGTCTGGAGGATATCTTTTACTATATAACATTGTTTTGACACAAAAAGACTCGAATATATGATATAATATTGTCTTCAAAACTGACCAATATAATCATGAATTATGCCATTGAAAACTTTTTCCCTTGTTCTTGTGACACTCTGGCCTGGGGGGAGGTTTTCCGATTTGCCCAGGTCACAGTGGCAGTGGTAATCTTGTGGGATTAGAGGATAGTTCAGTCCCCAGGATGAAGCCATGAATTTTAAGGACGTTTGTCCCATCCATCATTGGAGTCGTTTCAAGTTCATTGTCAAAGCAAAAGTGGTGCTTAACACCAAGCAACAAACCTTACAGCTACAGCTAGGTTATATTGTTCCCATGTCACAATAAGTTCACACTCTCAGCATGCATCCCATATGCTGAGCGTTTCGCAACTTGTCTTCTCTGTGAGGATTTAGACACCTGGTCAGAAAGGGAGGCCCTTCACCCCGCTAACTCATGGCTTTTGGCTGTCAATTCTGACTGAACTTTTTTGCTTATGCAGTTCTGGATTAATCCAGTGCAGGTCTAGGAACCCATTGATGCCATCTGGTGGTGCAAGTGTCAATAGCAAGTCAATCCAGCTATTACTCACAGGAAAGCATCATATTGGCAAATGATAAGCAAATTAATAACGTGGAAAAGTGAGGAAGCAATTTGACTGCTGCATTTTATTTGACGTTCAGCTACCGGAATCTTTTAAAGGAGTGCAGAACTCACTTCACATTTTAAGCTAAAAATTACGCTGATATTATGAGATTTAACTGTCAAAACATTTACATTTAGGTACTGCTCTAGCTGGACTGTAAATGCTTGTTTACCACCTGCATCTTCAGGCACCAACTTCCAAGCTTCATGATCTCTAAAGTGACTCATCTTTTAAAATCCAATCTTAGCTATCAATCCACAGCCACATGAAGCTAAACCTAATTAAACCCATTCCCATCTATCCATAGCTACCCACATCCCTCTTGCTCAAACATGCGGTAAAATTATTTCAGTGTTTTCAAATTAATAATGGATAATTGGATATGGATAGCTATGGATAACTATGGATTAGACAAGCAATGAATAGCTATAAACAGCTAGTTTAGCTACTTATAGAAATTTGTGCAGTACCAAATGTTTTCATCTGTGCCTATAAACCAGATTTCATCCGTCTCCTGTAGTAACCTTTTGTGTCAGTTCTTGATATTTGATCGATGAAGGCTACATCCATCCATCTGTGTGTCGTGTTTGCATATGCCTTTTTCCTTCAAAATTAAAAATTAATGCATCAAAATTTGATAAATTCATCAATCACTCATTACTGCAAACAATCTTCCTCCATGTGTCTTGTCCAATTGATCCCAGGAGTAAAGAGCATTGAGGGCTTAAGATGCATTTCAGAAGACTTGCTCATTATGTGCTCTTAAATTGACATTAATCTTGCAGTTTGGTTATTTGTCACCATTAATGATGACATCCAAATGATAAGGAAATGATTAGAAGAAGAAATGCCATTCAAGAAACTTCCACATTGGATGAATACTGTACATTGCAATCACATGCATCAGAATATTTCTTATCATCACATTACGACGATCTAATTCACAAATCATACATTATCAGTTAACTGAATGTCCAGCAACTGAAAAAAGGCAGCTGAGATTTGTACTTCTACATCGGGTAGTAATAGTTCAGCTTGGCTACTAACCTTCGGGACCTGGGATGGATTCCCAGTCCAGATGACCCATTACAGTCATCTTACACTTCGCTCACATTTGAATTACACTGTGATACCTATCTGTCCTGTTATATAAAGGACATAAAAACCTTTGTTGTTGTGTACTTTCCATGAACATGTCTCAGAGCAATCGTTTTCGAAAACAGCAAAAACGCTGCCTGGTGTCAATTATGCACATAAAGAGATTTACTGCCAATTAGTTGTGGTATGACTTCCACAGTCTTGTTCTTACCTGTTCAATACTATACTTGTACTAAAAGTGCCCGTAAAAAAAGAGAAAGAATAGTAATTGTTGGTTAACGGCAAATAATTAGCTAGGAAGGTGAGACTGATGACTTTGGGCAATTGACTTGTGTTATGAATTGGTCGAGTTGAATATGAACTGCATTCACAGGTGTTAAAGTTGAATCCCACACTTGGCAAGAAATCTAAAATCCATGAGATATTCATGAAACTTTGCCAAAAAGTTCTTCAAAACCAAAGCTTTCCAACGTCAAAAAAAATAGATGGGCTATGCAACATAATTTTTTAACTATGATCTTTTCAAAATCGTATGTCATTACATTAAAATATACAGCAAAATACTAAAAAAGTGTAGCATTTATAATGAAAAGGAGCGTCACTCGAACAATATCCATGAGATATTTATGAAAAATTAAGGGAATATAGCTGAAAATACACTTTATTGAAAAACAAGTTTTTGAAGGGGGGTTACCGACGTTTTTCGAGAGTTACGTGGTGTACAATATGATAAAATTATGAAAAACAGTTCAACAAAAATAAGTCCCTCGTAAAATAAACTTGAATATCTCAAAGATTCCTTCTCCGATTTTTATGAAAGTTGAATTGAATTATAGGCCTGTATATCGACCCAAAATGTGTGTATTTATAGTTTAGTGCCATTATTCCTGGCTGACCCAGCAGCCTTCGAGTGAGCCTACCCCTGTTTTCAAAAATCTGTGGCTTTTCCAATGCATATGAACAATTTAACCAAGCGGGGGAGCCACCAGCTGGGTTATTTTTGTTGAACAGTTTAGTTACATGGAGTACAATAGGTGGAGAAGCTGTACTCTGTGGGATTCAACTTTAAGTTTAAAAAAGTTATTAACTGATAGATGTGAATTAAAATCACACTTGAAGTGTGAATGACAATTTGGTTGCTTTGAAAAGACTCGAAGATTCCTGAAAGAACAAATCATTGCAAAATGGAGGTACGCCTTGCCGTATAGACATGGGATGACCTTATAAGAACTTAAGAAGAAGAAAAATTATGAAGGCTAATGGCTATGCAGCCTTTGTTGTCTTCAGTAATTGTAGATACACATCACAAGGCCAGGTGGATTTTTCCAATTAAAACATTTTCTGAAGAAGGCTGCAACACAGGTATCGTGGTATCTCATGAATATATTATGTCAGACAACACAGTCCCTTTCTGCCGAAGAGCATCGGCTGGAGGAGACTGATCATTTTCAATTACCTATGCCAGTGCACGAGAAAAGCCAGATCTTTGCTTGTGTTGTTTACACAGCTCAAAATCAGACAACAATGTCATATTAACAGCTTTGAGTCAATCAGTTTGTGCTGTTGTATTGACACTAATGCTGCATACTCCTCACACCAAACACAAAATGTATAGCGTTTGTTTCAACAACCAGTTGATTTCAATGATTTATGCAGACAAGAAAGCTTATAATTAAGCCAAAAAAGTAGTTAAGCCATTCTTGTTAACGAATGTATCCGAGGCTCAAAGTAAAAAAATATCAGGGGTTTAATCAGAAATAAAGATCAGGCTTTCTAACATTTTCTTGCTGAATGGTCGACATTGTTAAGTTACTCTCATCTGCAACTTCATGCAGTTGTTGAACTTTATGGCCATGGTGTTATATTGTGTTTTTCCATTTATTTGACGCGTTTAGTAGCTGTAAATGCTGTAGGTGAAAGACAATGTCTTTTACTCATTTAACGACCTTAAAAAGCATCATAATTAGTTGATTGTGTTGCTGCAATTGTTTGTTTGGTAAGCAGAAGGACATCTGCACTTCATGACAAGTAAATTCCTGTTTATTTAGGATATTTCCTGTAATTGTTTGAAAAGACTATGCCAGGAATTTCATTCATCCACTGCAGCCTTAATCGATCGCCTCTGAAAGCCAGATTTTGAAATCATTCAGAATGCATCATCTAATTATCAATCAAAAATGATATACCACTTAAGAAAATATTTTTTAATATCATTTCGGTATTTAAACCTTTGCATTACATTCATTAATTGCTGGGCAGCTAATTGACATCTTCTAACAAAAAAAAAGCTACACTATTGCTGTGGCTTCCTAATCCTTACCAATGACAGAAAATCAGAGCCAGGCAACATCATGATGTGCAGCAAGTAATGGTGTCACATAAATGTTATTAGCACAAGCTTGTTTTAATTCAAAGCCAAGTGTTGCTTTTCAAAGATTTAATGAGAATCATTTTCTGACAACTCCGTCACAAGCTCATCATTAAGAGGGAAACTTCATGTTTTTCTTCAATTTTTATAAATCTGTATCCATTACTCATTTTCAGCAGAAACTTTTGCAGTTTGAGTATCATCTTATAAGCAGTTTTTGAAAGACAAATTCTGCAGATGTCCTCATTAAAACTCACAGATTAATATCAATTTTGCAGTTGGGCTATCTGTCACCATTATGATGCAATTGAAATGATCAGGCAAATGCAAAAAGAATATGTCACCGGAACTTCAGACAAAAGTAAGACTTTCTCATATCTTTTCATTTTACAGACACACAGATCCTTTGACTGATTTTCTATAAATATTTCAACAGAAGCAGCTGAAAATCACTATCCTGCATAGAAAGAGATTCACCAATGGCAATTAGCTCTAAATTGTCAGTCCTGTGCAATATGGGCACACAGGTTGACCTATTTAATGTTCAATAGCACAAACATAATCTTAAATTCCTAAAAAGGCGCTAAACTATAATATTTACTGATTATGTGATTTTATTATCTAATGTAGACATTTACAGGTAGGCCTATTACCAAGGTTTAAGATTCAACTTGAAATATTAAAGTTTGTCTAGTGCTTCAGACCATAATAACACACTAAAGATTATAAGAATTGTTTATCATAATTCTATGCTGACATTCTGAATTTCTTTTGGTAAAATGATTCAGCATTGCATGATTGGAAGCATTGTCCTGCAGAATGCCAAAGGGGTAAGGGATATGCACAGCTGAATAAGTCAGATATAAAACCAAATAAGATTTGTTTTGTTGTCTGGCAGATGCACTCCATGCTATGTTAATGTCGCGAGTTATCCATGCAAGGTGCCACATTGCCTCCTTGCAGACATTTTTATGACCGGATGGCTAGTTTTATTACCAAAGAGCGGCTCATAAGACCGAAGTTTATGATCCCTTGTCTGGTTAACATATACTTGGTCAATTGGTCATGCATGTTAAGAATACAATACATTTATATTCAGCACAAAATGTTATTATTGTCATGCCTGTTTGGAAGAAGTTTCATCAGAAAAAGTTACATGTCATTGAACATTGTGCAAACTCAATCTCTGTGAGCATCGTTGTTGCTTTCGTTTTTGCCCCAAACACTACAAGTTTCTCATATCTGGAAGTGGGGTCTTATGACTTGCCTCAGAGATGCAACCATGGAGACTTTTTAGCAGCACAGCTGCTCTTACCGCAAGAATTTCATGCAATCTCGTTAGCACTGTGGAGGTCACTCTCTTTCACCAATCTCATTCAAATTTACTCTACATTCTCTGTAGGTTTTTAACTTTCAACCAGTCACTTTTGGTGTCCTTGTGTGATGGAAAAAAAAAATTATAAAGAAACTAAAAAGGATTGGCTTCCATGAGCCAAAGGCCAACCATGCCTTCTTCTTCTTCTTCCCCTTAGTATATCTGTGACCGGTGAGCCTGTGTTGGAACCATGCGCTGTCTGTGCTGCTTAAAGTGCTTGCATGTTTTTTTTCTGTGTACATTGAGTGATAATGAAAGAAGATAGGAGCTGCTTTGATGAATTTATGCAAGCTCGGTCTTTATATATAGTCTCTCTAAAATGTGATAATACCTGTACAAAGCATACAGTACAACCCAAAATAAAGTGCGATTACCCCAGCAGGAAGGAAGAATCAGCCACTACTTTGCCCTTTCACACCTCTTGACTACCTATGAATCACTTCCTACTTTTGCTTACTTGAAACTACCTTTCAAAATTACATTAAAATCATATTTAAACAAAACCAATTTAAACTCAATCACCCCCATTGTGTTTGATTTACTTGATATTTTGCCCCTCTGCTAATTGCAGTTACATTGGTAGCTGTCTAAATAGACTTCTTAATGTGGGCTAAGGTTGTTGTAAGGAGTCAAAGGGAGTTGCAAGGAGATTTGGGGTGGAGAGGAGAAAAGAGGGAAAAATAGGTAAACAGAGGACTTCTGACAGAAAATTTTCTTACTTTGTTTTGGGTTGTACTGTACATTCTGAGACTTTGCAGACATCTTGCATAATCTCTGGTCCTAAGGATGTTGGTTTGGAAGCACCTCATGTATTTTGCAAGATAGAATTTCCAATGAGATGTTTGCTTCCCCTCTGACTACTCAGTATGAAAGTACTTAGAAATGTCAAAGCAAACATAGCATACCAAGAGAGAATAGTCAATACCCATAAAGGACACAGTTGGGTAAAGCACTCTCTAGAAGTGACCCAAATACTCCTCTTTCCTTATATGTATTCTAGATGGCATAATTTGACTAACACAAGGCGAGGTAAATCTGTAAATATATGAAAATCAGCTTCTCTCACATTCAGACCGGTAATTGCAAAATCAATTTGCTCACTTATTACAGGATAGCCAGACATCTGTATTCTTTATGATAAAATAATATTTCAAAACCAGGACATCGTAACTTGCTCAAAATTTATGGCATTTGTACTCAAATGAATACATAATCATAATGTGATAATTATTTGCTCAAAACTTGTTCAAAGAGCTGACACCAACAATTCCCTTTTTGATGAATAAGTAGACAGGTGCACTGGTGAACTGGTGGAGCACATGGCAGGCTAATGATCGCAACAAGTAGTTTCCCACTTTGTGATTACTTTTTGGAGATTGGTGGGCAAAATCATAAATTAAGACACCATATCCTGCTCAGAAGCATTTTATTATTTAATCAAACCATGATAACATTTCCTCCACACTCTATAAGCCATCAGTGGGTCATTAGGAAGATTAATAAAGGAACATGCAGATTCCATGATAGATGTGGTGATTACAACTTCTTGTCATTAGCACATAATTGTGCTTGCATACAATCTGGGCGTCCATATCCTTTCAGTTATTTGCTTGGTGTTTTAACATCAGGCTTCATTGAAGAAAAGGTAAACCCGCTCCCGGCCATGGGTTCCACATTATACACTTTATCCCCCAATCAGCAGCCAGTTTCCAACTGGATTGTTTGTGACATAAATGTTCCTGAGGGATCCTGACTAAGCCTGTTTGTACACTCTAAAAAAATTGAGACAAAATTGGTTTTTTAGATTTTTAGACCAAATTTCAATGCAAAACCAACATGGATTTTAAAAAAAATCCATGTTGGTTTTTTGCATTGAAATTTGGTTTTTCAAAAAACCATTTTGAATCTAAAAAACCAATTTTGTCTCAATTGTTTTAGAGTGTAGAGAATTTACATTGAGTGGTTCAGTCAACAACGATTGGTTTCAGTCCATATTCTGGCACAGCTAGGAGGATTAGTTCTGTGATATTGTTGGCGAGTCTCACCTGTACCAAATGTCATCAGCATTTGACACAGGCTATCCTAAAATGTTACAATGATGTAAGTAATTTTGCTGATTTATGCCAATGCTGAACATAAGTCAAACAGATTGTTTTAATTGACTTAGCTTGTGTTATAATAAGACAAAATTATTTTACAAGTAACTTATGGGAAATTAAAATCAGATAAGGAGAATCTATCTGAAGCATAGGAACAATCTGGCTCAGGAGACCAATTTGTGTCATTGTTCCTCAGACATTTCATTTGCCAATCTTTCCTCCAATTCTTTCCTTTGGGAGAAGTACAGTACAACCCTAAATAAAGTATGATTACCCCAGCAGGAAGGAAGAATCAGCCACTACTTTACCCTTTCACACCTTTTGACTACCCCTGAATCACTTCCTACCTTTACCTACTTGAAACTACCTTTTAAAATTACATTAAAATCACATTTAAACAATAGCAATTTAAACTCAATCACTCCCATTGTATTTGATTTACCTGGTATTTTGCACCTCTGCTAATTGCAGTTACATTGGTAGCTGTCTAAATATAGTTTTTAATGTCAGCTAAGGTTGTTGTTAGGAGTCAAACGGAGTTGTAAGGAGATTTGGGGGGGGGGGGGAAAGGAGAAAACAGGGCAAAATAGGTAAACAGAGGACTTCTGACAGAAAATGTTCTTACCTTATTTTGGGTTGTACTGTAATAGCATATTTGACTTGTAGCAGCTTTCTTGGTCCTTGGTTGACTAATCTGGAAGACATAAAGTGCATAAGTAAACACTCTTGGTTTGTAGTGACACTGATTGACAACCAAAAGCCATAGGTTAATTTGGTGCAGGATTTCCGTTATAGAAGAAGTCAAGTGAAAAAATGGGATATCATCAGGCTCCAACCATGTGAGTAGATTATAAAAAGTTTCAAATGACAAGATGCAGCAGTTTTTCCATGCTGTTGGTAAAGGGTAAAGCTAAAGTTTAATCTACTTTCAACCACAGTTGCTAGGGGGAACCTAAACCCCGGGACAGCCGCCCGGGACGACGCGGGACGGCCGGGACGAACTAAACAACGGGACAGCACTCCGGGACAGCACTGAATCATGCAAATGATGACTAAAGTAGCACTTCTAGGTGGTCTACAGAAACGGCAGACCCCATTTTAGATAGCTGAGAAGATTTCCAGTAGTATTATCATAATTTGGTAGGTCTGACACCAGTGACCAGATACCTATTGATGATTATAAAATATGACTTAATTAAAGTTGAAATTTGTGTCATTGTTACATCATAGAAAATGTTGCTAAATTTTTGTTTTACTAATAGGCCTACTAACTGAGATAAAAATGACAGAAAGATAGATAGATAGATTGTTTTTTAAGTATGTTTATTCTATGTTAACTAAATTGTCTATTCTATGGTATATTGGCTGAAAATGATTTATAAAACGTCGAGGAAGAGTTTTTGTTTGATGCTGGTAGACAAACTGCACTACTGTAATCTTATGAAGGTCTTTAATAGGTAGTTGTCAATTAACAGGTTCTTAAAATATTGTTGATTAGAGGTGTAAAAATCAGGTCCAAATAAGGTTTTTCTATTGTTTTATTCCTGACCAGATAGCACCTTGATTTTCGTCAGTGAAACTTTGTTGGCAGTGCCTTATAATTGTATCCCATATTTGAATTTAGAGTGGAAGTAGGCATAGTATAGTTTTAATTTTCCATTTCTGGTAACCAGTTTTTGATTATCTTAAATTAACTTAGTAGCCTACTATGTGGGTCCTTGAAATTCATTCAGTTTAGTCCAAGTAAAATTTTCATGTAAAATCATGCCTAAATATTTAACACAGTGTGATCTCCTTACAATGACGTTATTTAATAGAATTTGGTCCAGTTCATTTGGCATTCCTTTATTTTTCCAGCAAAATATACTACACTAGGCCTACAGGGTGGGTAAAGGAAATCTGGAATGATCTTTCAGTTACTGTATAGCGCAAACAGATTAACGGAATGTTATGAAACCAACAACACTACAAACAGTGGTTAATCAGCCACAAATTAGGTCAATCTTGCAGTACTGGGACAAGAAATGGCGACCCAGGAGCAGAAAAGGAAAAGGGTGGCAGATGGCCTGTATGCCCAAGTGAAGCCTCGGATCATTTCTGACATTATTGGTACGTGACTGAGCACTGTATATGCTATCAAACAATCCGTAGCAGTGATAAAAGGTTGCAGAGGAAGCCTAGCAGCCGTGGGCAGACAAAGAGGACCAGGAATTTTGTAATTGCCCTCCATACTCCAGATTTCTGGCCGTCCTCAAGCCCAGACCTTAACCCTCAGGACTACGCAACCTGGGGCGTTCTGGAGAAGGCCACCAATAGAAACCCACACCCTAATGTTGACTCTCTGAAAGAAGCCATATAGAGACAGTGGGGCAAGATGTCAGCTGACGTTGTAACAAACAGTTGTAAAAGTTTTCGAAAGCGTGTTGAGGCTGTGATTGCAGAAAATGGTTGTCACATAGATTAAAATGTTGTCTATGGTCTAAACTTGCTCATTTGCAAAAATCATTGTTCTGCATTCAGTGGAAATGGTTGAAAATAAATAAGTTCTGCATCTGTTGCAATTTTCCAGTTTTCTCTTACCCGCCCTGTATAGAAAGATAGATCAAATAGCAGCTCACACAGAGTTTCCAGTAAACCACACAGAGCTGTGATGTAAATTTTAACTTAAGAAAAAAAAGTTCCATAAAATCAAACTGAATGACAAATAAGGTTGATTATTTATCAAAACCAATAATGAATATTGAAAATTAAAGTTTCTCAGGAGATAGAAAATGACCTCAGCTTTCTAAAAAGTGGTCTGCCGTTTCTGTACCTCAAATGGTTGTTCCTTTTTCAGCAAAAAATCATTAAATTTGCTGTCCCGGAACTCTGTCACGGCAATTAGTTCGTCCCGGGCGTCCCGTGTCGTCCCGGGCGCTTGTCCCGGCTTTTAGGTTCCCCCCAGTTGCTATTGTAATTTATTATCGAACCTTTTGTATGCTTCCAATGTTGATGACTGAATGTTCTTTTTCTGAAAACACCTGCCATTATATTCTTACTTTTTGCACACACTGCTACATTAACCATTGCTGTAGGTACTACATTGTACTTCTGAAACTATGAAAACACGATTATTGCCACTTTGATCATTTTTTTTTGTTCTCAGCAACTAGACTGGCGACTGACTGACTTGTGTTGTGCTGGTGTATATATGATGATGAGATGAGAAGACTGGGGAGTCTGGAACATACCCTATTAATTCAGGGATGCCCAGGGTCTTTCAGTTGCCCCAGCATAGAATACTGGATACAACCCACCTCCATTTAATGTCCCATGGGCTCGGACTAAAGTGAGTAGGATGCCTCTCTGGCATTCTCTGTTGTTTCATAGTTTCCACTTTCACATTGACAATGACTTGAAACAGCTCAATTGATGGATGGGCCAAACGTCCTTAAAATTCATGGCTTCATCTTGGGGACTAAACTCTCCAATAATCCCAGAGATTACCACAGCCACTTTGACCTTGGCCTTGTATAGGAAAACTCCAGCAAGGTTAAACTATCATGGAGAAAAGCATTGATTTACTCCTAAAGCTGTTTTCCAACAAACCTGCACCAATTTGTTAGGGATAATAACCATCTGAGCCATTATGACAACAAGGTAAGTGGTTTTTCTTATGAATATGACATCAGACACAGAGTTGGTTTCCCGAGTGACCAAAATACAGGTAGTTTAACTAAAAAAACTGCCATTAATATGCATCGTTAATTTCGAAATTATTAATAGTTGTGGAGAAAAGTATTTCAATTTCAGGCCTGTAGTAATGTGAGGTTCAGTTTCAGGATGTACATTGTACACTATACAGTGCTGTTGGGAATTTGGTGAAATATGCACTCTTTGTCACTTTTTTTTGTTTAGCATGATATTTTTGGAACAAAATTTTGATAGGAGTAAGCAATGTAATTTTGGGTCAATGTAATTCTGATGAGACTAGGGTTTCACTAAAAACAGTCACAGTTTAAGCCAATTGCGAAACACCATAATGACAGATAAACAAATTGAGAACTACAGCCATGGCCGTAAGTTTAAGCTCAGTTGTTATGCATCACTGTGGGGCTATCATTGTTACTAATCATAACAAAGCAAATACTTGCCCAATCTAAAAACTGACGAAGCAAAAATTCAAGCATGCATTTGATTGTAATTTTGTCATGAATGCCTAATTTGATGTGTACCCAATACATCCAGACACTTTGGTGACTATTACCATCAGGGAAATAACATATAGCATCTGAATTGATTTTATGCTTATATTCAAACAAATTCAGTATTTTGCCTCACCATTACCATGATATGTAATTTAATGCCGCAATTTCTATCGGAACACATGCCACTGTGTGCAGGTTATAATTCCTGGCAATATTGTGAAGATTGAGCAAGTATTTGCTATATCGCAGTTGGTCACAATGATAGCCCCATAGTGAAGCATAGCAACTGAGCATAAACTTATGGCCATGGCTGTAGCTCTGAACTAAAAACATCAGATCAACGGCCTAAGTTATCTTAGCCAGACAATATTTGAGTTTTTCAAAATTTCAAACAATTTGATCGTTCCACTAAAATGTCTGTTCCATTCTGTCAATTGTCGGGTTTTGGGTTTAGACAAATAATAGAACGTAAGTTATTTGACATTTTGAACAATTCATTTGATCGGTTTAGGCAACTAATTGATTGGAAGTTATATTGCACAACTATTGTCTGACATCAGACAGTTGTTTGTTTTCAGTGTAATGCGTTCAACTCAGAATGCAATAAATTATTATCAATCAAATTTAATGTTGATTCATATCGGAAACTTGCCTCAGAAAGGTGTAACGGCTTTCCTTCGAAGCTTTCCTTGCCATGACTTTTCAGTTCTGTTAAACAAGAGACAATGCTACAGATTAAGAACTGTCTGTTAAACAAAAACACCAGGACAAGGACATTTTTGATACGCAGGGGAAATGTGGAGACAGGCAATTCATCATCCTCATTCTGGCAACTGCCAAATCTCGCGTTGTTTCAAGATTACTTTGCCAAGTTCTCATTCAGATTTGTTCTTTAAAGAGACAATACGAGGTATTAAATGTTTACCCGATGTTTTCAGCATTTGATTAAATGCTTAAGTCGGGGATTAGAAAATACAAAACCTCTCCTACGCCCAGCAGCATAGAAGTCCCCTGAAATAAAAGGTGTCCTCAATACAGCTGGGAAAAGTTGAAATAGTATACATGTTAAGCCATAAATGAAAGCCTCTTGAAACAAAGGTCCATAACCTTAAAATAGAAAAAGGAGTCGGGTCTATTCAAGTGAATTTTTTATGTATATATATATAACAGCTGACTTAAAAATAGGTTTTGTATTGACTTATTCAATGGTATTCTACAAACTGAATTTCATATTTCTTGTGTCAAATATGGTCAAACTCACTGATACAAGTGATAGAGAGAGGTCTCTCATGGCCAAAATTCATTGGCTTTCTTGGTTTCAGTACTATCTGGCCCACCTAGCTAAACTTCCAGTTTCCATGGCAACCCCAGAATGACTTTAAATTGTCCCAATTGTCCAAAATTATGGAAATATATTCCAAATTTGCTGAATTTTATCCTCTGAAAAATTCATAGTTCTAGATTGAAAATAAGTGTCCATATTATAAAAAACCTCGAACTCTCTGAACACCCCTCGTATTCCGATGTCATATCTATGGTGAAGAGTCGCATTTAAACTGCAAGTTTAAAGAATCAATGTCCATGTACCACTAACACCTACTCATTCAACTGTGTTTCCTGTTTTCTTTTCGAAGGTCTCACCTGGTTAATTTCCCATGGAATTCTTTCTTAAATGTTGCATTGATATTTATTTGTTGACTGTGGCCCTGAAAAAAACAACAACTAACACATAAAATGTAATGAATCAAACCATTAATCAGGAAAGAGCAATTGATCGCCAGTACAAATTTTCTTTTTTAATTGTCATTTGAAAAGCCGTTTTAGAGCCTACTGCTAAAGTTTGTCAGAGAAATTCTAATTGTGTAAAGGTGGTGCCTCAGAGCAATGGTTTTCCAAAATGTTGGATCCCCGTTAATGCAGCTTTTCATTTTACGTATAAAAAGCTATAGTAACAGTGATTGTTCACTTAAATCCAGACTTATCACTGTTTTGAAAGATTGGCCCTATGATGTTATTATACTCAATCATGGGGTAATATTGTTCACAAACATATGATAACCAGAGTAGATCTTGTGATGCTTTTTACTGGAAGAAAACCGTTGTGTATATACCATTGTTTTTACACAAAACACCTGATAGTCAATGAATAATTTTCTCTGGAACATCTATATAATGCATTCATTATGATTCATAAATGACCAAAGTAACCTTGTTTTTGTGTCATTGAAAACTTGGTGCTTTTTTTCTGGTTTTCTCTAGCCTTGGGGGAGGTTTTCCGATTAGCCCAAGGTGAAAGTAGCAGTGGTAATCTTGGGAATTATGGGAAAGTTAAGTCCCCAGGAGGAAGCCATGAATTTTAAGGATGTTTCTCCCATCCATCAATGGAGTCGTTTCAACCTCATTGTCAAAGTAATAGTGGCACTTTTTAAAACACAAAGCAACCAACCTCACACAGTTAGTGCCAGGTTATCTTGTTCCCAACTTCCTGTGTAGGGCCTAGCAATAAAGTTTACACTCTTAGACAATGCTGTTATGGTGTTTCCAATTTAAAAAAAGACACTACTGCGGAGATGAACACAGCCTGAAGTCAAAAATTCCTGCAGCAATGCCATCCTTTACTTTGTATAGTATGTATATCATGGTACATGTAATCACTACCTTCCTAAATTTTGCTAATGTCCCACCACAGTTTTCTTCACTTACATGATTAAATATTATTAATTGCAAGGACGTATAAAATTTTAACTTTTCCGTAATACCATTTCATTGTTGAAATAGCTTAAAATGTCTAACATAGTCTCTCAATGTCTGAACTTCCAGCAACAGGCTATGTCAAAAGTTAAATACAATCATTTGTCACACATCACATCCATTATATTAAGACTCACGGGACAATCGGAGTAATCTTTTATTGTCATCCAGAAGTTTGTTGTTACATTCTTGTGAGACGGTAGGATAAATCATTATTTTGTTTCTTTATGTCTTTGGCGATCCACTTCAGGCTATCTTGACACGGGTTATGCAGGGCCAATGCCTAATCCCATCCCATATGCTGAGCGTTTCGCGACTTGTCTCCTCTGTGAGGATTTAGATTCTTGGTCCAAAAGGGAGACCCTGCACCCCAACAACTCATGGCTTTTGGCTGTCACTGTCGGCTGAGATTGTTTGCTTATGCAGCTCCGGATTAATCCAGTGCAGGTCTAGGAATCCATTGGTGCCATTTGGAGATCCAAGTGTCAATAGCAGGTCAAAGCCGCAATTACTTATGGGAAAGCACCATATTGGCAAAACGATTAACAAATTAAGAAGATCGAAAGTAAATGACCCAACTTGCATGATAACTACATTATATTTGATGCTCAGAAACAGGAAACTTGAGGGTGCAGAACTCAACTAAACAAACTGAAGTCTATGTAAAGAGACTACATCTGGAATGAGAAAGTTGTTGATATCAGAGTCCCAATTGGTAAATCCAGTGCTCTTTACCGGACATCTGAAGTCGCTAATACAGTGTAGATATACACCAAAGGAAGAAAATTCATGAATCTTCCCAGAGCAGCATGTTGGATATTGATTTGACCTACATCTATTTTGAAGACTAAACAATACGTTTGATATAGATCGATTAATTTAATTTCAGTTGATCGTACGAAATTCAGTGCCAGAATTTTCAATATCTTCACAGGAACTTTTTCAGTGGCGTTGTGAGTGGGCTGAGGAGGTGTCACATGACTCAGTAAAGAAAATTCTGGCAATGAATTTTGTACAATCTCCTGAAAGTAAGTTCATCGATATATATGAAAAGGAGTCTACAATATGCCTGATGTCACTTGTTTCCATTGTCGAGACAGTAACTGTCCAGTTGCTTGTTGGCTGCCTGCATTAACAGGCACCACCTTCATGGTATCAAATATGTTCATCTGTGCCTATGTTTTTATCACGGTGCGGCTGAACTAATGTACAACTACTGTTTGTAGTTTAACCTTGGCTGCTTTTATCCATGTCCTATTCTAACCGTTCATATCAGTTCTTGATATTAATTGAAGCCTGCAATCCACCCATCCAGCTGCTTGTTCCATTATGCTTTTTTATCAAAAATTTTGAAATGAAAAACGAATGCATCAAAATTTGGTTAATTCATCAATCACTCATCTGCTGCAAACAATTTTCCTTTATTTGTCTTGTCCAATTGATCCCAGGAGTAAAGAGCGTCGGGAGCTTAAGATGCATTTCAAAAGACGTGCTCATTATGTGCTCTTTTAAAATTGACATTAATCTTGTAGCTTGGCCATTTGTCACTATTAATGATGACATTGAAATGATAAGGAAACACTTAGAAGAAGAAATGCCATTTATCGAAACTATCACATTGCAGGAATGCATAACAATTAATGCCATTATTATTATATTATACTTCAGCAATGCATCATCATGGATGCAAACCCATGTTACAGACTGTCTCATTTCTGGAATGAGCGTTCGTCGTCAAAAATCTGATAAATACAGCAGCAAAACATCACAAAAATGTGACAGCAAAATTGCAAATTTGCTAATCTTGCAACGAGTATGTGTATTTCTGCTGTGTGACATGTAGATGAGGAGCAATCAGGCTAAACACCATTTCGCATGTTGTGAGACAAACTGTAGGTGGACTTTTCATCTTTAGCCGAGAGTGCATTTTTTGTCGTCACTGTGTTACCTGCCTGTCCTGCTAAGCCTATAGTAAGTACATAAATAAAGGACATAAAGACCTGATCCTCCACCCAGCAGTGCTTCAGAGGCTATGCAGACAATAACTGTTGTTGTCTACTTTTCCATGAATATGTCTAAGAGCAATTGCTTTAGCAAATGGCACAACTGCAGCCAAGTGTCAATAATTATGCATAGAAATAGATTTACTGCCAAGTAGTGGTATATCTTTCTTTCTCAGTCTTAATTGTTCACACCTGTTCTATGCATTGGTATTTCTTATGTTATATTTATGAATTAATTGCCTCGGGATAATTGATCATTTTTATTTCAAAATCACCAAAAATGGCACAAAAAGATAAAAAAATAAAATTTCCACAGGCAAGCAGAGGGAAAATCAGAAGACCAGACGTTGAGTAGTAGTGGTATATCTTTCTTTCTCAGTCTTAATTGTTCACACCTGTTCTATGCATTGGTATTTCTTATGTTATATTTATGAATTAATTGCCTCGGGATAATTGATCATATTTATTTCAAAATCACCAAAAATGGCACAAAAAGATAAAAAAATAAAATTTCCACAGGCAAGCAGAGGGAAAATCAGAAGACCAGACGTTGATTAGAAATTGAGATAAACCCTTTGTGCCACCATTTTAATTATAAAGATAGATGTTCTACGATCCAAAATTCTTAATGATGTATACAATGTAGAAATAAAGATGCTGCAATGTGCTACCAAGGTGGCTGAGTGATAACAGCTCTGGCCTGCCCCACTAAAGGCCTGTATGATCATGAAACATCTTGTGTAATGTGCATTATGTACCATAGAATTTTTATGAGAGGCTTAGAACTCCTATTGCTTCTCTGTATGCAATTTCATTCCAGCATGGAATATCAAGAGTGAACCGCATACGAAGAGTGAATAGTCAGAAAGGCACTGGGAAACCTTTTTCTGGATATGACCTATAGATGTCCATGTCATGCCAAATGCATACGAGAAGACTTGCATCCAGGTATAAGGTCTCTATGCGAAATGCGGAAATTGCGGATGTTATAGTGTTCAAATTATCTTGTCTCCCAAACAATCAGACTGTATACAGAGCAGCATTTCATATGCATTATGCTGTCACTTGCCTTTGTAGAGAACATCTGTGCACATCTTATTGCAAAAAAGGGGGTTTACGCTACACAATATAGTTCTGTTTCTGAAGATAAAAAATCACGCAATGGATGTCAATAAGCCAGTGACCCTAAGGAATATAATTAGTTTATTATCAACATCAATATCAATATAGCAACACAACTATAGCGAAATGTTATAATATGTAATGAGATGTTGAAGGGTGCCCATGGAAACTCTATAGTTTGCAGGTACATTGTCCTTAAATTGTAGTTAATTAATTCTTCTTGAGGGAAATAAAACCGCAAACATAAACAATAGCTACAATGTCTGGAGAAGATATATCTTTTTGAGCCAGAAAAAGAATAATTTTTCCGATGCGAAAATTATAGAATACCCTCCTGGTATTGGTGCAGGATTTTCCTCACTGAAGAGTCAATTGACAATATAGGATGCCATCAGGCACCAGACATTTATAACCTGTGTCAAGACAGCCCAAGGTATACAAGGTTGTGAGTAGCATAGTAGTTTTAAAAGACAAATGAAATGGAAAGTTTTTGCTATAGTAATTCATTATCTAACCTTTCGCATTTTCCCAAGGTCGATGAGTAAGTGTTATTTCTCTGAATACACCTGCCATTATATTCTCATTTTTTGCATTCATATCAGTGGCAATAGTAACTCTATCTGTTAGTACTACATTGAACTTGATGTATGATTATTGCTACTTTTGATAATTTTGGTTTTGCTCTCAGCAACAGTGTGCCCAAGGATGCTTCTCTTGCATTCTCTGTGGTTTCATAGGCTCCACTTGCCAATTGACAAAGACTCCATTGATGGATGGGCCAAACGTCCCTAAAATTCATGGCTTCATCCAGGGGACTAAACTCTTCACTAATCCCTCAGATTACCACAGCCACTTTGACCTAGCCATATAGGAAAACTCCTCCAAGGTCAAACTGTCATGGAGAAAAGAATTGATTTACTCCGAAAGCTGTTTTCCAACAAACCTGCACCAACTTGTTGGGGATAATACCGTTGGGCCCATTATGAGTAAAGTTAAGTGATTTGTCCACCACACTTATGGGAATATGTCTTTCTACATTGTCACATCCAAGATTGTATATGTCGTACGAATGGCATTATGACAGCCAGATAAGTTTCGGTATTCCTCAGTATTATGATTGATGTTATTTTCATTTTTGCTTCAATCAATGAATCTAGTAATAACATGTGAAACAGTTTTTTTATTTTCTTCAACATCATGTCATTGTTCCTTTCTTACATTGTATGAGAGACTAACAGAGCAATACTAACTTTTAAGTGTTAAAGACTTTAGATGGTTTCACTGGTTGTTGGTTTGTCAGGGAAAAACTCAAAACACACAATTTCAAAATTTAAAAAAGTTTATGCAAGCCAAAACAGTCAAAACAACCAATGGGAGGTCTTCTACATGTCCCCAATACTTTCCTGTAGCATGACACCATTGGCATGACAAATACAACTAACTGATGCTCTCATTGGGTAGTCTACATCTCAATCATTTTAACGTCAAGGCTAAAATATGCACCGAGAAGATTTATAACACTCCTGTGGCAATGTCAGAAAGAAACTTCAGCTTTTGAAGACACCGTCTGACAAGAAGACTGGGTAACAGTCAGTTCCGGGCTTCTCCTGAAGTTAAATTAATCGATCTATCAAACATATTGTCCAGTCTTCAAAACAGATGTATGTCAAATCAATATCTTAATATGATGCTCTGGGTAGATTAATGAGTTTTCTTTCAGATGTCCGGTAAAGAGTACTGGATTTACCAATTGGGTCTCTGATATCAACAACTTTCTCATTCTGTAGTCTCTTACACGGACTTCAGCTTGTTGAGTTCTACACCCTCAAGTTTCCTGTTACTGAGCATCAAATATAATGTAGCTGTCATGCAAGTTGCGTCATTTCCTTTCCATCTTCTTAATTTGCTAATCGTTTTGCCAATATGGTGCTTTCCCATAAGTAATTGCTGCTTTGACCTGCTATTGACACTTGGATCTCCAAATGACACCAATGGATTCCTAGACCGGCACTGGATTAATCCGGACCTGCATAAGCAACAATCTCAGTCGGAAGTGACAGCCTAAAGCCATGAGTTAGAGGGGTGAAGAGCTTCCTTTTTGGACCAAGAAGCTAAATCCTCACAGAGGGGATAAGTCGCGAAATGCTCAGCATATGGGATGGGATTAGGCATTGACCCTGCATAACCCGTGTCAAGACAGCCTGAAGTAGATTGCCTGAGACATAAAGAACAAAATAATTTTATCTGCTCTGCTACTCTCCTACAAGAATGTAACAACAAGTTTTAGCAAAAGTTAAGACAGGTAGTGATTATGAACATGTACTATAATATACACACTATACAATCTAAAGGATGGCATTGCTACAAGAATTTATGACAAAACTTCATGCCATGCTCATCTCCGCAGTAATGTCTTTGCTTAAATAGGAAACACCACAACAGTATTGTTTAAGAGTGTAAACTTCATTGTTACATGGGAAGTTGGGAACAACATAACCTATCGCTAACTGTGTGAGGCTGGTTGCTTTGTGTTTTAAAAAGTGCCACTATTACTTTGACAATGAGGTTGAAACGACTCCATTGATGGATGGGAGAAACGTCGTTAAAATTCATGGCTTCATCCTGGGGACCCACAATCCTCTAGATTACCACAGCCACTTTGACCTTGGGCTAATCGGAAAACCTCCCCCAAGGCCAGAGAAACCAGAAAAAAAAGCACTTAACTTTCAATGGCACAAAACATGGTTACTTTTGCCATTTATGAATGCATTATATAGATATTCCAAGGAAAATTATACATTGAATATAAAGTGTTTTGCGTCAAGCATTGCAAAAGCTTCTCTGTTTATCATATATTTGTGAACCATGTCACCCCATGATTGAGTATGATAACATCATAGGGCCAATCTTTCAAAACAGTGATAGGTTGAGTTTAAAGTAAACAATGACTGCTACTACAGCTTTTTATAAAAATAAGAAGCTGTCATTAACGGCAATCCAACATTTCAGAAAACCATTGCTCTGAGGAACCAGCTTTGTACATTCTTAATTTCTCCGACAAACTTTATCAGTAGGCTCCAAAACGACATTTCAAAATACAGTTAAAAAAGAAATTTGTACTGGTGATCAATTATTTTTTTCTGATAAATGGTGAGATTCATTACATTTTATGTGTCAGTTTTATTTTCATGGCCACATGCAACAAATAAACATCAATGTAACATTTAAGAAAGAATTCCATGGGAAATTACTCAGGTGAGACCTTTGAATAGAAAACAGGAAACACAGAAGAATGAAGAGGTGTTATTGATACATGGACATTGATTCTTAAAACTTGCAGTTTAAATGCGGCTCTTCACCATACATGTATTCATGACATAGGAATACGAGAATAATAAAGAAATGCAGCGACATAGAAAAATTTGAGCTTTCCACCCAGAAGGCACTGGAGACTGCCCTAAAAATTGGTAGACTTTTCTTTCTTGTTTTACCAAGCAGTCAGTCTACTGTCCATTTACAGACGACTAAGACAATAAAATACACTTACCTTGCATAGAAATGTCACTGCTATGCTTTATTAACCATGGGACATTCCTGATGCATCAATCATAATAGTATGTGATTGACAGTTCAAGTTCTGGGTCAGGATGTTACTGCTATGAAATTTTTAGTCTACCTTATCTTTCACTTTTTTAAAAGCTATTCATTAAAGATTTTTTTAAAGCATTGTATCTATAATTATGCAATGCATTTATTTAATTAACATGCCTGTGCTTTCTGGAGATTTTTTTATAATTTCAAAGTTACACATTCAACTTGACTTCTTTCGATACAGATGGCGGCACTTGGCTCTCTATCGATCACGATTCTTCTGTTGTGAAATGTTATGAATTTCTTTAACAAACATGAACTCTAATCATATTTATTACACAACCTTGGAATTGTTGAATTTGGTTTGTAGAATACCATTGAATAAGTCAATACGAAACCTATTTTTAAGTTGGCTGTTATGTGTAAGCTGGGATCATGGCATAAATTATGGGATTATACACTATTTGTTTGTATGTTATGACAACTCAGAGTTACGCTATTATTGTTGATTAGTTCAATGATTCCTCGCTGATCCTTCACTCACTTGTTCACTTTCCAATTTTAAACTTCTGTATTCCACATTAACTTGAATAAAGCCGCCTCTTTTCTCTGTTTTAAGGTTATGGACCTTTGTTTTGAGAGGCTTTCATTTACTGCTTAATATGTACACTATTTCAACTGTTCCTAGCTGTATTGAGGACAGCTTTTATTTGAGGGGGCTTCTATTCTGCTGGATGTAGGAGAGATACTTTATTCAAGTACATATGGCATAACCGTTTTTCTGACCACTGCAGTTGGTTGGACAGTTTTCAACCAATTCTAGTGGGTTGCTCTCAACCAGTCAGAATGGTAGTTTCAACCATAATATTTGATTGATTTTGCCTCAAACAATTGAATGGTTGGTCTTTTCCCAAAAATCGACCAATCTGTTTAAGAGTGTGGTCAATGGTTGCCAGTTGGTAAAATTTAAGTTTTGGCCAAGCAAGCTCATATATTTCATAATGTATCTCAGTCCCTTAATACAATTTATGCTAGTATTATGGATCATTTGCAAAAATGTCTTCTTTCATGTGAATCACAGAAGTTGCTTCCCTCTGTCATTGATGTTAAGATTTTGAGTGACAAATGATTGAAATGAGGGTAATTTTTGGTTGATGAATTTGTAATCAGCTGCATCACATTGTACTTGGTTTTGTAATTTCTAATCCCTGACTTAAGCATTTAATCAAATGCTGAAAACATTGGGTAAACATTTAATACCTCATATTGTCTCTTTAAAGAACAAATCTGAATGAGAACTTGGCAAAGTAAAACAACGCGAGATTTGGCATTTCCCAGAATGAGGATGATGAATTGTCTGTCTCCACATTTCCCCTCACTTCATCAAAAATGTCCTTGTCCTGGTGTTTTTGTTTAACAGACAGTTCTTAATCAGTTGAATTGTCTCTTGTTTAACAGTTCTGGTAAACGGCAGTTTTTTTCAGGCAAACTACAAGAATTTTGGTCTGTCAGGAAACCAACTTTGTTTCATAATATATATGGTTATGCAAACCAAAAATAATATCGGGCATGACAAACTGCTGGGGTGATTCCAAAACTCAGCTTAATACTTAATCTTGGAACTGTGAATTAAGAAAGTCATATTCAATAGTGTGGTGGAAAAAACCACTTAACTCATACTCATGATGGTTCTGACGGTTATTATCACAAACAAATTGGTGCAGGTTTGTTGGAAAACAGCTTTTAGAGTAAATCAATGCTTTTCTCCATGATGGTTTAACTTTGGTGGAGTTTTCCCATATAAGGTAGGGTGTTTCAGGTGCCCCCAATATTTTCCGATCCTGCTTGACCTTGGTCTGGTATTGCGGTTTATGTAGTAGAAGTCACATGTAAAATTTTGGCCCATTCTATAAATACTTACCTTTACCAGAATCCACTTGAAGTTTATAATGTAATTCCCCATTGGCGAACTTGCAAATCCTGAAGATGTTGCAGAAATCAATGAAGGAATAGATATTTTTTCCTCAATCCATAGTTTCTGAGTAAGTTTTGGGAGGGCAATTCAAATCTGGCATCAGCTATTTTATAGCAGGTCTTCCTAATGAGCTAGGAAATTTTGAATTTCCTAAAATTCTGCCATTTTATGCAGATTTTCACAAATTTGACAGCTTCTGGTAGCTTGGTAAATGGGGTTATGCAAAAAATAACACCAGATTTGAATTTCCCTCCCAAAAATTACTCAGGAACTGTGGATAGAGGAAAAAATATTGATTTCTTCATTGGCTTTTGAAATATCTTGAGAATTTGCATGTTTGCCAATGGGGAATTACATTATAAACTTCAAGTGATTTCTGGTAAAGGTGGGTATTTATAGAATGGGTCAAAACTTTACATGTGACTTTCACTATATAAACTGCAATACCAGACCAAGGTCAAGCAGGATCGGAAAATATTGGGGGCACCTGAAACACCCTAATATAAGGCCAAGGTCAAAGTGGCTGTGGTAATTAGAGGATTAGGTAAGAGTTTAGTCCCCAAGATGAATTCATGAATTTTAAGGAGGTTTCTCCCATCCATCAAATACTTAGAGTCATTCTTTTAAAAAGTAAAGGTGGAGCCTACAAAACAACCATGATTACCAGAGAAGAATCCTTGTGTAGACAGTTGCTTTGAACAAGAACAAAATCATCAAAAATAGCAATAATCGTATAATTTTCTTGGATAGAAGTACAATTTGGTATTCTAAACAGCAAGATTAACTGTAGCCGACACCGTATATATGCTAAAAGTGAGAATATAGTTGCAGGTACTTTCAGAGAAAAAACATTCACTCATCGGCTTTGGAAGAATTTAAAAGGTTAGATAATGAACTACAATAGCAATTTATCACCTTTGGGCTAACCCAGAATCACTGACGGAAAATTTTCTTAATTTATTTTGTTGTACTGTTTACCTTGGGCTGTCTTGACACAGGTTATGAATGGTAGGTGTCTGATTGCATCCCATTTTGTCACTTGTCTCTTCCGTGATGAAAATCGACCCATTAACTATGGCTTTTTACTGTCAATCAGTGTCACTGCAAATCACGTTTGTTTGCTATTATTTACTCTAAAAGTAAAGAATCGGAGGAATGATTGGCAAATGAAATGTCAACGGAATAAAAATGTTCTTTCAAGCTTTAACGCAGATTCTCCTTATCTATTTTAAATTTCCAATAACTCACTTCTACTATAACACAAGCTCAGTCAATTAAAACAGCTCGTTTAACAGCCGCTTTTGTTCAGCATTGACACAATGTTAGTAAAATGACTTAATCATCTTAGGATAACCTGAGTCAAGCGTTGATACCGTCTGGTGCAGGTGAGACATGCCAACAATATCTTGAAACTAATCGTTGTTAGCTGTACCACTCAACGTAAAGTATCTACAAATAGACTTAGTCAGGATAGCTTAGGAAAATGTTACAGGTAATCTAGTTGGATACTGGCTGCAGATTGGGGAATGAAGTGTAAAATGTGGAAACATTGTCTGAAGCGAGTTTGCGGGATCATTACTTTTTTTTCATGAAGCCTGATCCTAACACACCGAGCTCACACAGTACAACCCAAAATAAAGTACGATTACCCTAGCAGGAAGGAAGAATCAGCCACTACTTTATCCTTTCACACCATTTGACTACTATTTTGAGTTGTACTGTAACTGAAAGGATATGGACCCCTACTCTCCCAAATTGTATGCAAACACAATTTATGTGCTGATGACAATAAGTTGTAATCACCCCATCCATCATGGCATCTGCATGTTTCTGAATTTGTCTTCCTAATGACCCACTGATGGCTTATAGAGTGTGGAGAAAATGTTATTATGGACTGATTAAATAATAAAATGCTTCCTAGCAGAAAATATGGTGTCTTAATGAATGATTTTACTCGTCATTCTCCCAAACATAACTGCAAAGAGGGGAAAGTAAATGTAGCTATCTTGAGACAGCCACGCGCTCCCCCAACCAGTCGGCCTACTTATTTATCAAAAAGCAAATTATTGGCGAAAATAGGAAGCATTTTACTATCTTTTCAACAAGCTTCATGCAAATCATTGTCACATTCTGCATTCATCTGAGCACACAACATGCCATCAGTTTTGAGCAAGTTGCAATGTCTTGGATTTGAAATGATGTCTTAATATACCTACTGATGTCTGCTTATCCTGTAATAAGTTAGCAAATTGATTTTGCCTTTACCAGTCTATAATATTATGTGAAACAAGATGATTTATATCTATTACCCCAATAACCTAATCTTATGTATGTCAAATTATGCTATGTAGAATACATATAAGGAAGGAGGAGTATTAGAGAGAGTGCTTTAGCCAACTGTGTCCTTTATGGGTATATCACGGGTATATTGACTATTCTCTGTTGGTATGCTATGTTTGCTTTGACATTTCCGAATAATTTCATATTGAGAAGGTCAGAGAGGAAGTAGACATCTCATCGGAAATTCTATCTTGCAAAATACATGAGGTGTCTCAAGACCAACATCCTTACCCTGTCAGCGTGCCTCGGCGGTCCAATGTCGGCCCAGCGTCAGTCCGATGTCAGTAGCATCGGACCAGCTTCGGGCCGACGTTGGACCGCCGAGGCACGCTGATAGGGTAGGACCAGAGATTATGCAAGATGTCTGCAAAAGTCTCAGAATGTATACTTTGTACAGGTATTATGACCTTCCAAAGAGACTAAAGACCGAGCTTGAACAATTTCACAAAAGTAGCTCCTATATCCTTTTGTTATCACTCACAGTATGTTGTGGACAGAAGTTCACAGTTTCCATTGATTGTTTGACTGCAAGTTTTCTTCTGTGAAGCAGCCACACTTCACGGTTTACAGTGTTACATTTGTGTGTTTCCTGCTGAAGCAGTTGATTTGTGTATTCACTTGCTTCATAAAATTGGTACTGAGAAGACCTCTGGTGTAACATTGTATAAAAGGTATGTGTAATTCATTTATGTTACAATGTTGATTTGCTTAGTTAGAAATTACTTGCATGTGCAGGCCTATAGCCATTAACATAAATATCACTTTACCATATCAGTCTGATTAATTTATTTTATTATATTTATGTAGCCTGTAACTATTCCTATTTTGGTTTCAATTATTTAGTCAGATTACTTATCATACTTACAATGGTATTTCAGTATGTGAGAATTATGGTGACTTGTGTCTCTCTCTCATAGCACTACAGCTGATTCATGTGATACAACGGTTAACTCTGTGAAGTTGCATTCAATGTGAGTTATTTGTCTACCTTTATTCTGATATATTTTGGTTCTCATATTTGGTCTTTAGATTTATTGTGAGAATTAAACTTCAACTTATATCTTCTGGTTTTGAATTGTTTGTAATGGTTTATTTATTTGTATTTCATGCAGATTCAGCATATTCATATTTGTCATTTGTCAAGAACATCCGTGTTACTTGGTAACCATCATGTGTGAGTGAATAAAGTGCATCTTTTACTTGGAACATCTCGTTTGTCATCACCTGATTCATACAGGACACGGAAATAACATTCTCCGTGGTTGCACCTCTGAGGCCACTTCCACAATGATGGGACTTGCAAAATGTTCAATGACCTGTACCTTTTTTAATGAAACTTCTTTCTAAAATGCATAAAAACAATCAAGTGTTCAGTTGAATATAGATGTATTGTATTTTAACACGCATGATCATGTATATTGTTAACGAGGACAAGAGATCATTTGTTCTTATGTATGGCTCTTTGGTCATAAAACTTTCCACCAGTTATAGACATGTCTGCCAAGAGGCAATGTGGCAACATTTGCATGAGCACATCTTCCAAGACAACAAAAAGAATCTGACATTGGGTTATCTCGCTCATTCAGCCGATCATATCCCTCACCCCTTTGGTTGGTATTTTGCAGGATAATGCCTCATCTCATGCAATGTTGTGTCATTTCACTATCAGAAATTCAGACTGTCAGGATATTACAATTTATATGATAAACATTTTTTTTCAATCTACAACGTGTAATAATGATGTGAAGTCAATGGTAACTTTACTATTTCAAGTTAAACCTCAAATCATAGCAATACACTGCCCACAACATGTAAATTTCTATATTAGATTATACAATCACATAAGTTAAAATCATGTTTGAGCTATCGTACATTAAATTTTAGCAGGTCAACCAGTGAGCCAATATTGCACAGGACTGACAAAGACAGAGTTAATTGGTAAATCTCTTTCTATGCATGATAGTGATTTTCAGCTGCTTCTGTCCCGTTAAGGCCACACATAATTGATCTTTAGCTTCTCGGATTCGTCTCAAGGCACTTTTTCTAGGGTCGGTCGGTAGGACAAAAAAAATTTTTTTTATAATGTCAAAAAAAAAACAAACTTTTTTTCCATCGGCAGGAAATCTATTGTGTCGGCGGGTCCGCGAAGCTAAGAATCAATTATGTGTGGCCTAAATACTATACAATAAGAGCAAGAGCAAACTTTGCTGAAATATTCACAGAAGATCAGTCAAAGAATCTTTGTGTCTGTAAAATGAAAAGATATCATAATCACTTACTTTCCAAATGTCTCAAGTTCCATGTCAACTTCTTTCTGCATTTGCTTCTTGTCATTTCAATTGCATGATAATGTTGACAGATGGCCCAACTGCAAAATTGTAAGATTTAATGAGGACGTCTTCAGAATTTGTCTTTCAAAAACTGCTAATAAGATGATATATACATTTCAAATGTTTCTCCTGAATACGTGTAGTTGATGTAGATTAATAAAAAATGAAGAAGAACATGAAGTTTCCCTTTTAACGATGAGCCAATGTAGATTAATAAAAATTGAAGAAGGACATGAAGTTTCCCTTTTAATGAAGATCCAATGTAGATTAATAAAAATTGAAGAAGAACATGAAGTTTCCCTTTTAATGATGAGCCGGTGGCAGGGTTGTCAGAAAATCATTCTCATTAAATACTTTAAAGGCAACACTCGGCTTTGAATTAAAACAAGCTTGTGCTAATACATAACATGACACCATTAATTGCTACACATCTAGACCTCTGTTGCAGCCTTCTTAAGAAAGGTTTTAATTGGAAGAATCTACCTGGCCTTGTGTTGCACATCTGTAATTACTAAAGACAATAGAAACTGGAGCAGAATGGCAGTTTCATCAATACAAAATTGGTCTTAACCATCTCACAATTGCTGTTTGGTCATCCATTCGCCTTATTTCCCTTTGTTCTATACCTTAATTGCATAGCCATAACCCCTACATTTTTTCTTCTTAAGTTCTTATATGCTCATCCCATGTCCATACAGCAAGGTGCACTTCCATGTTGAAATGAAATGTTTTTGCATGAATATCTTTGAGTCTTCTCACAGTAACCATGAGTGCAGTTTAGGTTCAACCCCCATCAATTCATAGTTCACAAGTCAATTACTCAAAGCAATCAGCCTCACCTTCTCAGTTATCAGCTGTTATCTATTTGCAGTTAATCTACAGTTACTTTCTTGTCTCTTTCAGATGGCCTTTTTACTACTATTATTTATAAAGCTGATGGGAACAAGACTGAGAAAGTTATGTCACAACTAATTGGCAGTAAATCTCTTTCTATGTATAATTGACACTCAGGAGCGTTTTTGCGGTTTTAGAGATATGCATGGAAAAGTCGAAAACAACAATTTTTTGTCTGCATATCTTTTTTTTAAAGTATTGGTGGTTTGGGCGTTCTTTATGTCCTTTATATATGCACTCACTAGACTTCACAGGACAGACAGGGATCGCAGTAATTAAAATGTGAGCAAAGTGTCTTACATGGGTTTATTGGGTTATCTGGACTGGAAATATCCCAGGTACCGAAGGTTAGTACTTAGCCAAGCTGAAGCACTGTTTATTACCCAATGCGGATGTGCCAATCTGAGGTACCTTTTTTTAATTGCTGGACATTCAGTTAACAGAGACTATATGAATTTTTGAATTAGATCGCCATTATGTGATGATGAGAAATATTCTGATGCATTTGATTGTAACGCATTCATGCAATGTTGAAGTTTCTTGAAGGGAACTTCTTCTTCGAACCATTTCCTTATCATTTCAATGTCATCATTAATGGTGACAAATGACCAAACTGAAAGATTAATGTCAATTTAAGAGCACATAATGAGCAAGTCTTTTGAAATGCATCTTAAGCCCGCAACACTCTTTCCTCCTGGGACCAATTGGACAAGACACATTGAGAAAAATCTTTTGCAGCTCGTGAGTGATTGATGTATTAACCAAATTTTGATGCATTCGTTTTTAATTTTTGAAGAAAAAGCATATGCAAATAGAACAAGCAGATGGATGGAATCCGATGGATGACCTGTAGCCTCCATCAAATATCAGGAACTGACACAGAAAGTTACAACAGGAGATAGATGAAATCACATATTATGAAAACATTTGGTACAGTACAAATTGTAAAAGTAGCTAAGCCAGCTGCTTATAGCTATTCACAGCTTGTCAAATCCATAGTTATCCACACCGAGCAAGAGGGGCTGTGGGTAGCTACAGATAGATTGGGGTACATCTAGCTAAGTATAGCTTCAAATAGCTATGGATCTGATAGCTAATTTATTGGTTGATTTTAAAAGATGAGCCACTTTGGAGACCCACACTATATCATGAAGCTTGGAAGTCTACAGGTGCCTGAAAATCAGGTTGTTAACAAGCATCTGCACTCCAACTAGAGCAGTACCAACATGTAAATGTTTTGACAGTTGAACCACATAATAATCAGCACAATTTTTAGCTTAAAAATATTTAGTGAGTTCTGCACTCCTTTAAAAGTATCGTGTTACTGCACATTAAATACAATGCCGCAGTCGATTGCGTAATTTCCTTTGCACCTTTGTGACTGCTAATTGTTTTGCGAATACTGTCAAGTAAGTACAGGGTGGTCACAAAAAAACTTTACAGTTGATATTTCATTTTCCAGGCTGCCATGATTGAGTCAGTGCCTGGGTACTTATTGTGTAAACAAGCCAAGTATGTTAGATCTTTGGAAAATTGGTTTTAAAATAATCAAAACGGGTCATTACTTTTTTGATAGCAGACAAAATGGAAGCCGGGAATGCTCCTGCGTTTTTACTACTCTGGGTTGGTCATGGCCCATCTGCAATTTTGAAGCAACTGAGCTTCACAGGACAAAATAAATACAACATAAAATAAAATTGAGAAGGCAGAGGCACAATTCAGCACAAACCAGATGGTGCTAGAACAAGTTCAGCCTGCACTATGGCCATTATAAGATTTTAAAACAAAGACGTCTGAAGGTTGATGATCAGGATGTTGAAGTCACATGAAAAGAACATATTAACATCTTAAAAGAGCATCTGAAGCCCTGGATAGATACGACATACAGTGCTACAGACAATTTGATCTTCAAAGAGGACGGGGCATCAGCCACACTCCCTTGGAAAGCCAAGAACTGGATCAAGGTTCGCTCTGTCAAGTTTCTCGGCGGGACAATATGGCCCCTGTTATCACAAAATCTCAATCAATGTGATTATTCTGGGTGGGCAAACTTAGAGACAGATCCCTGCAAGACACCACAGACCTTAGTAAAGGTATCCATTATGTGGATGTCGTGGCCTAGTGCATAAGGCGTTTGACTGCTACGCGCATGGTCGCGGGTTCAAACCCCCGGTCACGGCATGGAGGAACTGAGCAGATCCTCCTTAAACCACTGCTTCACTCAACCCAGGTGCAAATGGGTACTTGGCAATAGGCAGTGATGGCAAATGTGGAATGCTTGACTAAGGAGCGCGTTATATTCGCTGCACACTGGTGTATGCTCCCCAGGGAGCTGAGAAAGATTCAAGCTTGATCAGGCCTGCCAAGGATGTAATTGTACAGTCGGCCGAGCTCATAGGAGGACCGCAGACGTTAAACCTGTTACATTTACATTTATGTTTGTATGGGAAAAACGGACACAAAGTTACATTTTTGACACCCGTGCATCATTTAGGCCTACTGCAGAAAAGTCATTAGGCCAAAAGGACCTCCAAATGAATAAATTATCTCTGGAAGAGTTATTCTTTGCAATACAAGTTGTTTTTGCATTGAAAAATAAGTAATCATTACAATGAGCGTCATTCAAAAAATTATTCATAAGTGTAAAGTTTTTTTTTGACCACCCTATAATTGGTGCACTGACCTGCTATTGACACTTGAATCACCAAATGACACCAATAGATTTCTAGACCTGCACTGGATTAATCAGGAGCTACATAATCAAACAATCTCAGCCGACAGGGACAGCCAAAAGCCATGAGTTAGTGGGGAGAACGGCTTCCCTTTTGGACTGAGAATCTAAATCATCACTGAGGCGACAAGTCGTGAAATGCTCAACATATGGGATGGGACTAGGCATTGGGCCTGCATAACCTGTGTCAAGATAGCCTTAAGTAGATTGCCTAAGCTGTAAAGAAACAGAATGGGAAGATGATGCTGTTTTGCAAGAGTGTGATATTCTTGACTAGCTACCGGATGACAATTTTAGGATATGATTCTTGAATCAAATAATATAATGGATGTGCAAGTGACAAATTGCTGTTTGTAACTTATGACATAGCTTGTCTGTTCAAAGTTTAGACCTTGAAAATGTGTGTTAGACATTTTAAACTCTTTCAAAAATAAAATGATATTCTGGAGAAATTAAAATTTTTTACGTCCTTGCACTGAATTTTGCTTCATAATATGTGCATGAAGTATTTTTGTCTTGCTAATAACTTTTAATTTCTATAGAGCTTTGAGAGAAGGTCGAAATTAGGCAACAAATGCAATGTAAGTTATGAAATTAAATCTGGTGCTGGACACAATGTGGGAGGAAGTCTGATAGTAATGCCAAGTCATGTAATTGACGACAGGTAGGATATGAGCAAAAGTCAGGATCCAGGTGGTAAATACATGTATTAAGACATACACACCGTAAGGGAAGGGTTTGCTAGGGAAATTGTAAAGGAATTGGCATATTCTACTTAGTGTATAATAGTCATTGCACAAACCGATAGGGAGCGCTACAACAATTACAGGGGTATACATGGGTCTGGAAAAAAGAAGGAGTGTCAAGTGTCGGAATTTAAAGGGAAAACGAATGTCTCATGTCACTTTTTATCAGAGCATAAATGATAAAGAAATATGTCAAATGTCGTTTGTCACTTTTTATCAGTGATTCTGTCAGTGTCTCTCGTTTTTTAAGAGGGCCAGTGTCCCTGTGTCACTTTTTAAGAAGGGCAGTGTCCCCATGTCGATTGTGTCGATTTTTACCCTTGTACACCCCTAATTACTTCCTTGGAGTGTGAACTTGTTGTTACATGGGAACAATAATTATAACCCAGCTGTGAGATTTGTTGCTTGGTGTTAAGCACCACTTTTGCTTTGACAATGAACTTGAAATGACTCCACTGATGCATGGGACAAACGTCCTTATGATTCATGGTTTCATCCTGGGGACTGAACTATCCCCTAATTTTCCTAGATTAACACTGCCACTTTGACCTTGGGCTAGTCGGAAAACCTCCCCAAAGGCCAGAGTTTCACGAGAACAAGAGAAAAAGTTTTCAATGGCATAATACATGATTATGTTGGTCAGTTTTGAAAGCAATATTATATCATAGATGTTTTAGCCTTATTTAGAAAAGTTATCCATTCAATGAAAAGTTTTTTTGTGTAAAAACAATGGTATATAATAAAAGATATTCTCCAGAAAAGGCATTGTAAAATCTACTCTGCATGCTTATATTGTATGACAGGAAAGTGAACAATGTTACCCCATTATTGGGATAAATAACATCACAGGGCCTATATTTCAATATGTTTTATGGACAGAGATGAATCTGCATAAATTTACAGCTTTGCAGGTATAAAATACAAAAAAAGATGTCATTGTCAGTGATCCTATATTTCTGAAAACATTTGCTCTGTGTGCATGGTGATCAATAGTTTTTCCTGATAAATGTGTCATTTCATCCGATTTTATGTCTTCATCCCTTTTCAGGGCAATCCAACAATTAAAAATCAGTGCAACCTTCAAGAAAGAATTCCTTGGGAAATAACCAGGTGAGACATTTGAATAGAACACAGGAAACACAGATGAATGAGAAGGTGTTGATACGTATACATTGATTCCAAAAACTTGTTGTTTAAATGCTGCTCTTCGAAAGACTAAAGCTTGCTGGTAGTCCCCGGCCAACTGTCTCATCAAAAAGTTGCCACTCATTGTACTTGGTATTGTAATTTAAAATCCCCAACTTTGGCAATTAATTAAATGCTGGAAACATCAGGGAATCGTTTTTAACCTCATATTGTCTCTTTAAAGAACAAATCTAAATTCAAACTTTGCAAAGTAATCGTTAAGCAATGTAAGATTTGGCAGTAGCCAGAGTGAGGATCATGAATTGCCTGTCTCCACATTTCCCCTCAGTATCAAAAATGTCCTTGTCCTGGTGTTTTTGATTAACAGACAGGTCTTAATCAGTTGAATTGTCTCTGGTTTAACAGAACAGAAAAGTCATTCCTACGAAAGGATTCGCCACATAGATAGATAGGTAGATAGATATGTTTATTGATGTTTCAAATCATCATACAAAACACATGGCACATAAAATCAAACAGGATGATCCATTCTAAAAAGAGTTACGAGAGACAAATAATAATATCACAGTAAAATATCACAGTCACACTAAAAACATTGTACCAGAAAATTAAAAACATATGATTAAAATCCTTTGGGTCAAACCAGCTGGTTTCATCAAATGGCTCCCACCTGACCCCCTCAGATTTTTCTGAAAAAATTCTCAAAACAAGGCAATATAGTTAGTAGGCTGTGTGCAAAATTTCAAGTCTCTATCTCCTATAGTTTTTGCTACACAAAATAAAAACGAGGGTAATGTTTTGTCAATTTTCGCCCTCGTTTTTGTGACATCAAATGGAAATGAGATTTCAGAAAGCTATATCTTCAAAATTAATAATGCTATTGGCCTGAAATTTTTTGTGTGAAATATTTGGGCCCAGATACTTCCATTTATTTGATTATTGTTGGTATAGGACTCTATTCCTGGGAACTGTGACTGCTCAAACATGCTCTTTCATTTAGCAAAATGTTCTGGGTCACCATGTTTGAAAGGCTTTAGCTAGGAAAGTATTAAAGAGAGGAGGTTGATTTTTTCTGAAGAGCTAGCTGTCATTGAGTTTTAACAGTCTGGTAAAAAATCAAGCATGTTAGGTATTTCGTCTTTAGAATATAGCAGTACAAAGTCTGGGAAAAACCTAAAGTTCAGCAACTTCAGCGCCCATTTGCAAATGTCTGACAACCTGAAAAAATTTCAAACCAAAACTGTCTGGAAGAAAATATTGTTCACTAACAGATGCATTAAGATGAATGTGGTGCAAGAGCTCATTATTTAGTTATGAATTTTTTAGTAACCTTCTCAAAACGCTCGTTTTTGTAATATCAAATGGAATTGAGATTTTAGAAGGCTATATCTTCAGAACCAATATAGCTGTCAGCATGAAATTTTGTGTGTGCAATATCTGGGCCCAGATACAACATCCTCTTGATTTTTGCTGGTACAGGATTGTTTCCCTGTGAACTGTCACTGTTCAAATATGCTCATTCATTTGGCGACACCTTGGTACACCATGTTTGGAAGGCTATTATCAAGGAGAATAACAACCTGTACCAAGTTCCAACCAAAACTTTCTGAAAGGACATATTGTTGACTAATTCATGTTCTCAAATGAATTTGGTACAATAGCTCATTATTTAGTTATTAATTTCTTTGTAACCATATTAAAATGCATTATTTTGTCAATATACGAACAAGTTAATTTTTGTGATGGAATTCAGATTTCAGAAGGCTTTATCTCCAACACTAATTACGCTATTTGACGGAATTTTTTTATGAGCACAGTTATGGCTAATACACTTCATCTCCTAGAATATTGCTGGTATTTGACTGTTTGTCTGGGAACCATTAATGTTCAAAATGCTCATAGCACGCCAATCCAAAAACGGATGTTAAATGATTAGCATATTTGAACCGCAACTGTTCCCAGATAAACAGCCCTATACCAGAAATAATCAAGCACAGGACATATCTAGACCCATATCTCATTCACAATAAAATTTGGGACCAGTAGCATCACAAGTGCTGGAAATATAATTATAGTTTTCAAAGCTGATTAAGTACAAAATAAAGTGTAAGTGCGAAAATGATCAATTTAAAAAGGTTAAAAATTCATAACTAAATAATTAGCTCTTGCACCACATTCATCTTAGAAAATAAGTTAGTCAACAATATGTCCTTTAAGAAAGTTTTTAATAAAACTTGGTTCAGCTTACTATTCTCCTTAGTAAAATAGGCTTCCAAATATAGTGCACCAGAAAGTAGTGCTAAATGGATGAGCATATTTGAACAGTCACAGATCTTATTAAAACACACCTGAAGGTGCAATAATTAAGGAAAAGTGGTATCTAAGCCCAAAGTTTGTTCACAAGCAATTGCAGGCAAATAGCATCATTAGTGTTGCAGATATAACCTTCTGAAATCTGAATTTCATCACAAAAATTAACTAAATTAAGTCTTGTTTGAAAATTGACAAAATAATGCATTTTAATATGGTTACAAAGAAATTAATAACTAAATAATGAGCTATTGCACCAAATTCACTTGAGAACATGAATTAGTCAACAATATGTCCTTTCAGAAAGTTTTGGTTGGAACTTGGTACAGGTTGTTATTCTCCTTGATAATAGCCTTCCAAACATGGTGTACCAAGGTGTCGCCAAATGAATGAGCATATTTGAACAGTGACAGTTCACAGGGAAACAGTCCTATACCAGCAAAAATCAAGAGGATGTTGTATCTGGGCCCAGATATTGCACACACAAAATTTCAGGCCGACAGCTATTTGGTCCTGAAGATATATAGCCTTCTAAAATCTCAATTCCATTTGATATTACAAAAATGAGCGTTTTGAGAAGGTTACTAAAAAATTCATAACTAAATAATGAGCTCTTGCACCACATTCATCTTAATGCATCTGTTAGTGAACAATATTTTCTTCCAGACAGTTTTGGTTTGAAATTTTTTCAGGTTGTCAGACATTTGCAAATGGGCGCTGAAGTTGCTGAACTTTAGGTTTTTCCCAGACTTTGTACTGCTATATTCTAAAGACGAAATACCTAACATGCTTGATTTTTTACCAGACTGTTAAAACTCAATGACAGCTAGCTCTTCAGAAAAAATCAACCTCCTCTCTTTAATACTTTCCTAGCTAAAGCCTTTCAAACATGGTGACCCAGAACATTTTGCTAAATGAAATAGCATGTTTGAGCAGTCACAGTTCCCAGGAATAGAGTCCTATACCAACAATAATCAAAGAAATGGAAGTATCTGGGCCCAGATATTTCACACAAAAAATTTCAGGCCAATAGCATTATTAATTTTGAAGATATAGCTTTCTGAAATCTCAATTCCATTTGATGTCACAAAAACGAGGGCGAAAATTGACAAAACATTACCCTCGTTTTTATTTTGTGTAGCAAAAACTATAGGAGATAGAGACTTGAAATTTTGCAGGCAGCCTACTAACTATATTGCCTTGTTTTGAGAATTTTTTCAGAAAAATCTGAGGGGGTCAGGTGGGAAAATTTTCAGAAATTTGATGAAACCAGCTGGTTTGACCCCTTTTTTAGTTAAAAAAGTTGATGTATGATTAGACTATCATCACAGGCTTTGGCAACATGGAAAGCTAAATCATAATTCTTAAATAGCACCACAAATTTATCACAGTTATTCAGACTAGTGAAATTAGTCATATCTGGGAGGAGTTTGTAAAATAACTCTTCTTGAGAGTTATAAGTCATTAAAAAAATTCACTTTTAATGCTATTAGGTTTAAGTAAGCTCCTGTGAAAACATAGTGCATTACATTGTGATGCCAGAATGCTTATTTCATGTAACAGAATGTTAAAAAATTAATGGCTACAGGAAGGTGGAGATTGACACATGAGCCGGGAGCAGATTGTGACCTAACCTGCTTGTCAGTCTGTGTCTTTACAGGCTATACAGTTTCTTTCTGAAATTGTCACAAGAGTGTTATAAATCTTACCGATGAATGTGTTTTGCCTAAATGTTAAAATTATTTGGCTGTAGACTATCCAATAGGAGCATCAGTTAATTGTATTCTGTCATGCCAATTGTGCCATGCTGCAGGAAGGTATTGGACACGTAGAAGGCCTCCCATGGGGTGTTTCGATTGTTTCGGCTCACACAAATTTTTTAAATCTTGAAACTGTGTGTTTTGAGTTTTTCCCTGACAAACCAACAGCCTGTGAAACTCTCTTGAATCTTTAACACTAAAAAGTTAGTAATGCTCTGTTAGTCTTTCATATGAAAGGACATGATTCTGAAGAAAAGAAACATCCATTTCACATGCTATTACAGGATTCATTGATTGAAGCAAAATGAAAATAACATCAATTATAATTCTGGGGAGATTCAGGAACTTAAAATGCTGTCACAATACCCTCTGTATGCAATCTTGGAAGTGCGAATGTAGAAAGACATATTATTCATGGGTGTGGTGGAAAATCACTTGACTTTTACTCATAATGGCTCCAATGGTATTATCAACAAATTGGTGCAGGTTTGTTGGAAAAAAGCTTTTGGAGTAAATCATCCTCTTTTCCATGATGGTTTAACCTTGGTGGAGTTTTCCTATATAAGGCCAAGGTCAAAGTGGCGTTGGTAATGTAAGGGATTGGTGAAGAATTTAGTCCCCTGGATGAAACATGAATTTTGAGGACGTTTTGCCCATCCATCAATGGAGCTGTTTCAAGGCATCGTCAATGTAAAAGTGGAGCCTATGAAGCCACAGAGAATGCAAGAGAAGGATCCATGGATACACAGTTGTTGAGAGCAAAAACAAATTTATCAAAGGTAGCAATAATCAACTTCGTATTTTCATAGATTCAGAAGTTAAATGTGGTATTTCAACAACAACAGTTACTGTAGCCATTGACATATCTGAAAGAGTGAGAATATAATGGCAGGTGTGAAAGATCAGATGATGAATTACAATTGCCATTGTTTGAAGCATATTAGCCTACCTTTACCCTATAAAAACAAAGCGAAAAGCTTTCCATTTCATTTTTCTTTTGAAGCTGCTTGTATTATACTCACAACCATATATACCTTGGGCTGTCTTGACACCGGTTATGAATGGTAGGTGCCCGATCATATCCCATTTTGTCACTTTTCTCTGATGAAAATCCTGCACTTATGGCTTTTGGTTGTCAATCAGATAAGAATGACATTTTTTCTGTATTCTCTCTAAATTGCCAATCACTAAATGCAAAATTTGAATTGTTAAAAACTTACATTCAATTATTTAATGCTAACGAACATAAGTTGTCTGCTATTTGCTTGCAGGAAACGTGGCTCACAGCAGACAGTGATACTTCTCAACTTCATCTTAATGGATACAATTTAATACATAGAGGTAAGTCATGCAGTGCACATGGCGGAGTAGCAATTTATTTACACGAAAATTTTCAGTATGAAATAATTGACATTAAAAGTAATTCAAATATCTGGGACGGTATATTTATCAAAGTTTCAACAAATTATGGTAACATAAAGAAGAAGATAATTATAGGTAATATTTATCGCCCACCTAGGCCAACAGTTGAAAATATATTAACATTCATAAATGAGATTGATGCAGTACTAAATAATCTGAGAAATTTTAAAAATGTTCTTATTGCTGGAGACTTTAATCTTGACTTACTAGCATTTAAACAAAATAATAGTATAAATGAATTTCTTGACCTTATGATATCCAATAGCTATGTTCCGAAAATAACTTTTCCAACACGCTTAACCCAAAGAAAGGGAACTTTGATTGATAATTTATTTGTCAAAATAACTGATAATTTTAACAATTCAACATCTGGTATTATTCTGAACAGCTTATCCGACCATTTGCCATATTTCATTACTCTTGATTATTTTAATTTTTCTGTAACGTGTAAGAAGCACATAAAGTTTTCGTCATCCAATTTGTCAAATTTAGAAAAATTCAAAACCGATCTGCAGAAAGAGGTTTCTGGTGACAAATTTAATGCAATCTTGGCCAATAATTCAAATGAAAGTTATGATAATCTTAATGGAATTCTACAAAGACTGGTAAATGTCCATTTTCCACAGAAAAATGTCAGATTTAATAAATATAAACACCATAAATCAAAATGGATTACAAATGGAATCATTAAATCAATTTTATACAAAGATAAACTTTATGTTAAATTAAAAGCAACTCCTGTTGACAGCGATGAATTTGAAAGTAGATCCATAAATTTCCGTACATATTCCAGAATTCTTAAACAATCAATAAAATTAGCCAAGAAAAAATATTATTTTAATTGCTTTGATAAATTCAAATGTGACATGAAAAAAACTTGGTCAGTAATTAATGAAGTTATAAACAGAGGCAAATGTAAAAAAGATTTTCCTGAGTACTTTGAAATTAATGGTGTTAATGTTTCAAATGAACGAATAATTGCTAATGAATTTAATAAATACTTTACTGAAATTGGACCAAAGCTTGCAAGTTCCACCAAACCACCTGACAATAGATCTTTCTCTGACTACTTACAGAATCCAATACCACCATCCTTTCAGTTTGAGCCTATTAATATTGAATCTGTTGTTAAAGTCATTGATAGAATGAAACCAAAAACTAGCACCGGCTTAGACAAAATATCAAATAAACTTTTAAAACATGTAAAAAGTGAAATTTCTCCAGTATTAACGAGTATATTTAATCAATCTATTCAACAAGGTATATTTCCAAATCTCCTGAAACAAGCCAAGGTTATCCCATTATACAAACAAAAAGAAGATTACCTTTTTTCTAATTACAGACCTGTTTCATTATTATCTAGTGTGTCAAAAGTCTTCGAGAGGATCATGTTCAATCAAATGTATGATTATTTCACTCATCTTAAGGTTTTTTATAAAAGTCAATATGGTTTTAGACAATTTCATTCTACTGAATTGGCTACCCTGGAATTAGTGGATCGCATAACCTATTCTATGGACAATAATGCACTTCCTCTTAACATATACCTTGACCTCTCGAAGGCTTTTGACACACTGGATCACAGTATACTCATTTATAAATTGAGATATTATGGTTTCAATAACAGTTCATTAAATCTTTTAAGGGATTACCTGCATAGCAGGACACAACAAGTGGAGTATAACGATATTCTTTCAGATAGTCTAGAAATCAATTGTGGAGTCCCACAAGGCTCAATTTTAGGCCCTTTACTGTTTTTAATTTATGTAAATGATATCACTTCTGCAACTAAATACTTTCATCCTATTTTGTATGCGGATGACACAACTTTATGTGCTACTCTGAATCATTCATGGAACCAAACTGATTGCTTACATTTAAATAGAGAACTCGATGAAATTTCAAACTGGATGAAGCTAAATAAACTTTCATTAAATATAGCAAAGACAAAAGCTATTCTTTTTCATTCTTCACATCGAAATGTCCAATTCCCATTGCTAACAATCGATAATGTTCAAATAGCATTTGTAGAAAATTTCAATTTTTTAGGGATACATTTAAATCAAAATTTAAAATGGAACACTCACATTGATTTGATTACAAAGAAAGTTTCAAAAACAATAGGAATTATGGCAAGAGTTAAAAATTATTTACCTTCACAGGCTTTGCTAAACATTTATCATGCGCTAATTGGGCCCCATCTAAATTATGGAATAACTATCTGGGGTGGGAATGTCAACAAAATTTTCAAACTTCAAAAAAAAGCAATTCGGATAATTACAAAAAGTAGATATAACGCTCATACTAGTAAACTATTTGGACAACTTGGAATACTGAAAATACATGACCTATGTGCACTGCATGACTTGAAATTTTGCTACAATTATGAAAACAATAACTTGCCTGAATATTTTCTTTCTGAAATGTTGCAAAGAAATACTCGTATTCACAATATCAGTGCAAGAAACCAACAATATCGTCTGCCTGCTGTGAGCCATGAATATGCAAGGAATAGCATTTCATATAAATTTCCAAAAACTTTTAATGAAATGAGTGAGAATTTTAGGAGTAAAATATATAGTCATAGTTTGAATGGTTTTAAAAATTACATTAAGCAAATTTTCCTGAATGCTTATAATGTTGAATGTGAAGTCGAAAATTGTTACATTTGCAATAGAGTAGGTTAGCTGGTGTTAGTTGTTTCAGTACTTAGCATATTATAAATATAAGTAAAAACTTGAAATTATTTCTTCCGTACTAAATATCTAGATATAATAAAAAAAAATTTAAAAAATTAAAAAAAAAGAAGAACAAAAAACAAGATTACCACTGTGATATGTCCTTCCTGATGGCTGTAGGAATTTACTCATTTTTTTAGTGTATTAAAATTATAGAACCATCTGGTTGACCCCTGGGTAGCGATACTGGCAGTATCATAAAGGGGTCAACCATCATAAAGCAGCATATTACGGCATGATGATATTAATTACAACCATTTGTATTTTTGATGCTTTATGTGAATAAAATGTCTGAATCTGAATCTGAATCTACCAATAGGGTTAGTCAAGATAGCTTAGGAAAAAGTTCCAGGCAATCCAGTTGGATATTGGCTGCAGACTGGGGGATGAAGTGTAAAACGTAGAACCCATGTTCTGAATCAGGTTTGCAGGATCATAACCTTTTTTATTCGAGCCTGATGCAAAAACACCAAGCTTATAACTTAATAATACGGAGTCCACTAACCCCAGATTGTATGCAAACACAATCATGTGCTAATGACAATAAGTTGTAATCACCGCGTCCATCTAACATTAATTTGCATGTTCGTGAATTAATCTTCCTAGTGACCCACAGACAGCTTAGAGAGTGTGGAGGAAATGTTATTATGGCTTATTTGAATAATAAAATGCTGCCTAGCAGGAAATATGGTGTCTTAATGAATGATTTTACTTACCATTCTCCAAAAAATAATTGAAAAGAGCGGAAAATAACTGTAGCTATCTATATCCACAATAGACAAGTTCTGGCAAAAAAGCATGTGATTCCCCTTGTGGTTCATCGTTGTGAACCACACGTTGTGTAAACAATGGGCAGCGAAGTGATAACTTCAGTGTTTTGATGCTCTGATTGGTCGGTGTGGTTGCTTGGGATGATTTTTAGGCCACTCAAACAAAATTGTAGGGGAAGCTTGGGAGAGTTGGGCCACTTTTTACATTCTTGCACCTCCTGCTAACAATAATGATTATATAAACATGCTTAATGCATGTTATGTATCTTGAAATATTTCAGAAAAATATCTTTAGGTTTGCATTGATATTTGCCCAAGAACATATGAGCTACAGCCCCATGAAAATTGGAAAAAATTTGGCCCAACTCTCCCCATCAAGTGGGAGACTTGGGCCATTCAGGAGGGAGACTTAGGCCATTGCAATATATCAGGTTCGGTTAAGCTGCACTTGAGGCCATAATATTTTTAACCTGAAGTGTGGTGGTCATAGAAGTTGCTAATCCTGAATTGAGGCCTCTTGCAACTCTAGTTTGCTGTCAGACTCAAGCTTCGGCCTGATGGCCCAACTCTCCCCATCTAGATTTCCTGATATCTAATTTTATTAGACTATGAATAATTATTAAGGCCTAAAAATATTCAATCCCTGTTGAAAAACGCTCTAGACAAGTTCTTCTGTCTTAATAAAAATAAATCTGGGTAAATGCAACACATGTGGGGAGAATATTAGCACTCTCCCAACTATCCCCCATTCCACCATTTTTCTCTGAATCCCAATTATGACAAAACCGGTTGTCGGATAATTTCCCAAAATATGTTAATAACAACTGAATGGTCAAGCCTACCAAGCATGCCATAGAAAATTTTATCAGTCCTCATTGTCTGACATACAATTAAAAACTCGTAACATGGCTCAGTTTTTCCTTTTTTCATCCAAATTTGAATTTTCTTCTCTCTAAAGATCGTGGCAAGCAAATTAGCCAGAAATGTTACATCCATTGAAAGATTTTTATTTTTATAAAATTTTGGTGGCTGCAGCTTTCTTAAAAATTGTTTAGTTTCCTCAAAAATCAGGGTTGCCCAACGCTCCCTGCGGCCCAACTCACCCAAGCTTCCCCTACCTCTTCAAATTTGTATTTTTTTGACTGGATGTCAACTTTTATTGTGGGATATAAATAAAATATTGGTCAAATCTATTTCCCTCTCATGTATGTAAGGAAAACTATTTCCCTCAGCCTTCGGCCTCCTGATTCAATAGTTTTCACTTACACACCCTCGAGAGATATAGATATGACTAATGCCCTTGAAATCAGTCAATATTTGTTTACTGATGTATGGTTAACCTGATGATAAGTTAGCAAACTGATTGTGCCATTATCAGTTTGAATGTGACAGAAGATGATTTTTAATTATTTACTGATTTACTTTGCCTTTATGTATGTCTAATTATGTCATCTAGAATACATATAAGGAAATAGGAGTATTTGGGTCACTTCTAGAGAGTGCTTTAACCAACTGTGTCCTTTATGGGTATTGACTATTCTCTGTTGGTATACTACATATGTTTGCTTTGACATTTCCGAGTAATTTCATATTGAGAAGGTCAGAGAGGAAGTAGACATCTCATCGGAAATTCTATCTTGCAAAATACATGAGGTGTTTCAAGAACAACATCCTCAGGACCAGAGATTATGCAAGATGTCTGTAAAATTCTCAGAATGTATGCTTTGTACAGGCATTATCACATTTTTGTGAGACTAAAGACTTGGCTTGCATAAATTCATCAAAGAAGCTCCTATCTTCTTTCATTATCACTCACAGGACACAGAAAAAAAACTTTTCTCCATTGCTGAATCTCTGAAGCAAGTCATAAGAACCCACTTCCAGATATGAGATGCTTGTAGTGTATGGTACAAAAAAGATACAATTTTTAATGAGAAGTACTAACGATGCTCACAGTGACGGGGTTTATACATTCAGTGACTGATGAAACTTCGTTCAAAAATGCATGACGCTATTTAAATATTCTGTTGAATATAAATTTATTGTATTTTAACATGCATGACCATGTAGTATATTGTTAACCAGGCAAAAGATCATAAACTTTGTTCTTATGTGCTGCTCTTTAGTCATAAAACTCGCCATCCGGTCATAAAAATGTCTGCGAGAAGGCAATGTGGCACCTAGTGTTTGGATAACTCACCACGTGAATATTGCACGGAGCGTATCTGCCAAGACAGCAAAAAGAATCTTACATGGTGTTATATCTGTCTCATTCAGAAGCACATATCATCTACACAGGATAGTGATTTTCAGCTACTACTGTCCTGTTGAAGAGCAAGAGCAAAATTTGCTGAATTATTCATAAAAAATCAGTCAAAGAATCTTTGTGTCTGTAAAATGAAAAGATATCATAATGACTTACTTTCCAAATGTCTGAAGTTCCGGTGAAAGCTTCTTTTTGCATTTGCCTAATCATTTCAATTGCATCATAATGGTGACAGATGGCCCAACTGCAAAATTGATGAGAATTTGTGTGTTTTAATGAGGATGTCTTCTGAATTTGTACTTTAAAAACTGCTTATAAGATGATACACACATTTCAAAAGGTTTTGCTGAATATAAGAAATGGATATAGTCATATAGATTAATAAAAATTGAAGAAGAACATGCAGTTTCCCTTTTAATGATGAGCCGGTGGTGGATTTGTCAGAAAACAATTCTCATTAAATACTTGAAAGGCAACACTCGGCTTTGAATTAGAACAAGCTTGTACTAATATATAATAATACACCATTAATTGCTCCACATCTAGACCTCTGTTGCAGCTTTCTTAAGAAAGCTTTTTTAATTGGAAGAATCTACATGGCCTTGTGTTGCACATCTGCAATTACTGAAGACGATAGAAACTGCAGCAGAATGGCAGTTTCATCAATACAAAATTGGTCTAATCCATCTTATAATTGCTGTTTGGTCATCCATTTGCCTCATTTCCCATAGTTCTCCCTTAATTGCAAAGCCATTTGCCCTTATAATTTTTCTTATTCTCAAGTTTCCGTTTTTAGAGAGAGAGAGAGAGAGAGAGATTGTTTATTTCCAATAACAATAGTTTTAGGTGATAACAATAAGTACAATAATTAATCAGCTTGGAGACACATATTTTGACGCCATAAGGCATCGCTAACATACATGCCACCAATAAGTTAATTATATTAATAAAATTATATATGCAAAAATAAGACATAGCGCTGGTTCACCAGTATTTGATAACGTTATGTACAAGTTAATGGAAACTTTGGAAAAAGGGAAACAGTTTTGATTGAGAAAAATAAAAGAAAAGGAACATGTATAATATAACATTTAAGAGGAAAAATAAAATAAATAAATAAGAAAGAAAGAAACACAATATATGATTATATATGCAATTTTGCATATTACATGCACATTTTCATAGGTGGATGGTGGAAGTGACCTGGGGTTGTGACTTTGGATCAGATGTGAGAGAAAAATGAAAATGAAAATTTTGTAGATATTTTGATTAGAACTAAAATTAGAATGGGTATTTTTTGGGAACATCTAGTTAATATTGACTGAAGCAGTTAGCGAAAATTACAAATATAGCAATCCTGTAGGAGGCATGCACTTTCATAACTGGAAATTGTGATTCTTTTGAAATAAAAACACAGACCTTGTATGCTATGCGTACTAAATTTATCGCGAATGCAAGAAGGTAGGTTATTGATAATTAAAGGCAGTCGGAGTCTTATTGAGCACATACATAATTGGTATTTGACTCTTGGGGGCACCAATGCATTATTTCCACGTGTTTCGTAGTTGTGGACATCTCTTAATCTGACAAGTGAGTATGAGTTAAAATAGCCTGGTAATGTCTTATTTGTTAGCTTATAGCAGAATTTATATTCCTGGAGTTTCAAAACATCTTCAATTTTTAGAATATTAAATTTCTTCATAATAGGTTCGGTATGGCTGTTGTATTTCGCTTTTGCCAGTGTCCTCACTGCTTTTTTCTGCAGTTTTTGAATAATCTTTGATTTGTGTCCCCAAAGTAAGGTGCCATAAATCAGGTGAGGAAATATAAGAGAGTTATACAGGATTAATAATGTGCTAGATGGTATGAAATGTTTAAGACGGCTCATTATTCCTGTTACTTTACTAATTTTTTTCCACATGTGCTTTCCATGACAGGCACTTGTCTATTGTCACCCCTAAATAATCAAAGGTCTCCACTTGTGTGATGCTATTATTTTCGATAGAGATGTTCAGTGCAGGCGGTATCACTTGTGGAATGCTAAATATCATCAGTTTGGTTTTGTTTACATTTAGTGAAAGTTTGTTAATTTTGAGCCAATTATTGACGTTTTCAAGTTCTTTGTTCATGGTTGATTGCAGTGTAGACAAATTTGAGTTACCTTCAAGGAATAATGAAGACAACAAAGTTGTGTCATCTGCATAGATAATGAATTTGAACATACTTGAGGATCTGTCAAAATCGTTTAAGTAGATTAGGAAAAATAAAGGACCGAGTATGGAACCTTGAGGCACGCCTGTTTCTATGGGTAGCATGTTTGAATTTGTTTCATTAAAAATAACATACTGCTTTCTGTTCGTTAGATAGCTTTTACACAAATTGTATGCATTGTTTCTTATTCCATAATAATGCAACTTACTCAAGAGAATTTCATGGTCAAGAGTATCAAACGCCTTAGACAGATCCAAAAATATGTTCAATGGGAATTTCTTTTCTTCCAGGAGCTGGGTTATTCTATCTATATTTTCTATAATAGCAAGCTCTGTAGAATGATTTTTTCTAAAGCCGTACTGGCTGGTAAAAAATAAATTTTGATCTATGAAATGATTGGTAAGTTGTATAGAGATAACTTTTTCGAAGATTTTTGACAAGGCAGGTAAAACAGAGATTGGCCGATAATTTTCGATGATATTCTGTTCTTTGTTTTTGTGTATTGGCACTATCTTTGCTATCTTAAGTTTGTTAGGAAATACTCCTTTCATCAGAGTCTGGTTGATGATTTTTGTCAAAGGAGAGACAATTACATTCCTAATTGATCTTATTAGTTTAATTGGCATGTTATCGTATCCACGACTAGACTTATTTGGTAGATTGTTAATGATTGTTTCAATGTCCTGTTCAGTAATTTCTTTGAACTGAAAATTATTTTCCACCGGAGAACTCAGATAGTCACTGTAGCAAAGATTTTGAGGAGTGGAAATCTCGGAGGCAAGCTTTGGTCCGATAGAGTTAAAGTAGGAGTTAAATTTTTCAGAGATCACTTTTGGATCAGAAACAACGTTATCATTTATCATGAAAGATTCAGGCAAATTGGTTTTTACTTTCTTTCTATTTACCAAGTCTTTTATGGTCAACCAAGTATTCTTAACATCTTTTTTAAATTTACTGAAAGTGTCATGATAATATCTTAATTTTGCAGCTCTGATACTTTTCCTCAGAATTTTGTTGTATGTTGCGAGATTGCTTTTCAAAGTTGTATAAAGATCAGTGTTTCTTGGTGTCTTTTTCAGTCGCATAAAAAGTTTGTCTCGGAATTTTAAGGACTTCAATATGCCATTTGTGATCCAAGCACTCTTTTTATGTCGATGTTTGTTAAATTTAACATACTTCTTTGGAAAATTTCTTTCGCTGATGATCTTCAAATGCTTTTCTAACAAATTGTAGTTATCTTCAGGATTTCCATCTTGAGTTAAATTCAGAAGACTGTTTATATTTAGACTGTTGAATTGAAGTTTAAAATTTTCAATAGATTTTTGATCATATTTTTGTGAAAGTATGAATTTTGTTCTTTCCTGTTTTGTAGAGATATAATCAAGAGACAAAAAATATGGTTGATGGTCTGAGATATTACTCATAAGTACATAGGAAGAAGTTTTGCTAAAGTCATTTGATAACTTACATAGTGCATTGTCAATTAAGGTAGCACAATTCCTCGAAAATCGAGTAGGCAATGTGACTTTTGGAATGAGTCCTTTAGAAGTGATAAAGTCGAAATAGTCATTAATTCTTGGTTTTTCATTGATTTGCAAAAGGTCTATATTATAGTCTCCAAATATTACAATGTCTGTTCTTGTGGATTCAAACTTATCCATTATTTCCGAAAATTCTGTTATAAATTTGTCGTAGTCATTATTTGTCTCCCTGGGTAATCTGTAAATATTGCCCAGGATAAAGTTTGTCTTTGTATTTTTTATTGAGATTTCTATAAACTGGTGCTCCCAAGAGTCAAAATTATTGATGTCTGAGATAATCTGTTTAAAGCTGTGGTCATTTTTCAAGTATATAGCGAGACCTCCATGAGCACTGCAGGTTCTGCCCTTAGATATCAATTCATAACCTTCAATTTTATAGTAACTTGTGTCATTGCAATCATCTAACCATGTTTCTTGTAAACATATAGCATCAAAGTAACAATTTTAGAGGTTGTCTTGAATTTCTTTAATGTATAATTGCAATGCATTAAACTTTGATCCCAAACTTTGACAATTTAGACTAAGAACTTTAAAAATGTTTTGCTTTTCAGGGAGAATATCTGATAATTCTTGGGTATCAATATATTTAGAATGTTCAAGGATTTGGGGTTCTCCATCTGTCAAGGACTGATCAATAGCGTGGTTATTTAGCACATGTAATAACGAGTTCTTATGTAACCCACCATACCCATTTAAAATTTCATTTTCTAGACTGAAAGATACAGATAATATCAATAGGAAATTTACAATAGCTGTCACCATCACTTCCACAGTCACATCCACCATCTCCTCGAAAGCATTTACCAAACAGGGGAAAAAGAAACATCAAACACATTTACAAAAGGAATGAACAAAGAGAAGCATGGAAGACATGGGGAAAAAGGACCATGCATGACATGAGTGATTATTCAAGAAAAACGTTCAGCATTGTATTTAACATAGATTAAGAAATCAAACTGCATATAAAAAACAGAAACCCAGTTATTTCTTATCTTGAGGATCTCAGTATTTTAGGGCGAGAAGGCTTAAGTTGTATGTTAAATTAATTTTGCAAGTGTATTTCAGACATCAAAGACTCTGAAGTTCATGTTAATGAAGATAAACACCAGGGGGAGTGTGAGCTGAGAAAACTTGGGAGGGGGGACATGCGGCACAATTCTTTCTAGGGAAAGGGGTAATTTTAATTGAAAATTCTAAATAAATAAGAAAAAAGGGGTACAATTTTGAGGTTCATAGCATCAGGCATAGAGGTGGACATTAGAAATTGACATTATAATTTGACATTGTAATTTTCGCCCACCTGAGATTTTCAAGAAGAAAACATTAAAACTTTCAATAGTTTTATCAAAGACTGTTTTATGCATATAAAGTTGATTGAAAGTGAAAAGAGCAATTTACTAAATTTACTAAATATCATTTGGTTAGATGTTTTAACAAGAATTAGTTTCGGTATTGGAGCGCATTGGCATGTTTCACAAAATTTCCGGGGGGTAACTTAGTAGGCAAGATATTCAATAAAGTCAGGATCATTTATCACAAATTAAAAAACTTAACACAAGCCAATCATTGTATGATATAAATAAATTTGACAAACATTAAAGCATAAGTTTGATGAACCATGATCACATGAAAAAAAGGAAAAAAACAAAACAAAAAACAGACATAGCTAAAACATAAGGTAAAGATATAATTTGCATGAACCTTAAACCAAAGTAAAGTTTGCATTATTATGACTGTCATCCCATGTCTATACAGACAGGCACACCTCTGTGTTGCAATGATTTTTTCTTGCAGGAATCTTTGAATTGCTCCTCACAACTTCAGGTGCGATTTTATTTCACACCGATCAGTTAATAACTTTTTAAACTTCACACCTGTGAGTGCAGTTTAGGTTCAACTCCACCAATTCATAACACAAGTCAATTACTCAAAGCCATCAGTCTCACCTTCCCAGCTAAATGTTTGCCTTCGAACTACAATTACTTTCCTCTCTCATTTCTTTTTTACTGGAATTTTTACTACTATTATAATATACAACCCGTGAGAACAAGACTAAGAAAGTTTTACCCCAACTAATTGGCAGTAAATCTCTTTCAATGCACAATAAACACCAGGCATGCAGTGTTTTTGCAACAATTGCTCTTAGATATATTCATTGATAGAAGACAACAACGATTTTTTGTGTGTGCGTAGTGATAAGGTTTTTATTGTCCTTTATATATGCACTTACTATAGCCTCAACAGGAAAGACACCTTCACTGGTGTGAAATACCAGATTTTACCCTGAGACCCCCACCCCTGTAGAAAACAAAGGGGTCAAAAATTTTAAAAATTTTGAAATTACATTAACATTCAACATGTATTCCATAAAAGTTTGTATTGCTAAGTCATTTAACCTACAGTACAACCCACAGAAAACGTTCGGATCCCGAGCTATCTAGACTGATCCATACAACCCAAGACATACTGAGCCAGACGAAGCCAGACTGAGACATCTAGACTTTTGGAGACACTTTGAGCCATATCTAATTGCACTTGCCTGCCCTCTTGTGAATAATAGCAGAAACAACATAACATACCTCAGAAAGTGAATGGAAATAACCCATTTATTGGCATTAAGTCATTCTAAATTAAATCAGCAGGAATTGATGCAATTTTTTTTTCTTATGAAATAAATCGCAGGAATGAAATGACATCAACTTCCAACCATAGGTTATTTAGTTTCTAGTTCCATGTCAATATGATAATCTTGTACTTCTATTGATCACATTAAATTATTATTAGTTAAAACCACAGTTTACAGTCTGTCACTTTGATATAGAAAAAAAGAGGACCAGTTCACTGTGAAAAATGCACTTTGTGACTCATGATAGCCGATGAAGTGTCATCTTCTCTATTTTCAACATGGGAAACACAGAAGCTGTTTGATTCGTCATGATCAGGAGAAGGCCATTTGACTTGACATAACTGATTTTAGAGTGAAAATCAGATGCATAACCCTTTCGTTTGGCTGTCACCACCAATGGGAATTAGTTTCTTAAATCAAATTAACATTGAAAGTATTGGGTGTGATCATGACACATCATCAGCATGATGACACACGAAGTGCCATTTTCTCAGTGCAGCAGTCCTTTCAACAACCAATACTTCAGACTATGATAGTTATAATTTTTGACTAACGAAATATGCTGTCAGATTCATAGCAATGATCTGCAATGTATTTCTCTATTGTTCAGAATGTTCTGTTTTTTTAGGCCTATCTGATTTTCACCAATTGTCCTGCATATGCATTTGTCTTCAATGATTTCTCTGCACTGAGAAGAGATATCTAAATTAAACAAAGACTGACATGTAGTTCTCAGCAAATGCAATTTTTAAGGCCAAAATGGGTTATAGTGGATCTTATAGAATGGAATTTAAAATTTATTGTATTACTTGTAATTAATTTATGTGTATTACATCCATGATTGACCACTGAATGTAAAGGAATAGACAAAGTGCCATCATATCGGTGATGACGCAGGATTTTCAGCAATACTTGCAGTCATTGGCCCCTGGGTGTAAATTCATTCAAATGAGGAAGTGACCAGTCAACGTTTTGGTTAAGATAATACTCATAGCTAATTTTAAGAATGGTTTTGACACCCTTAGTGACTAATTAATCAGAAATCTGAGGCAAAAACTGAAGTCTCGTCAGAATTTTAAACCTGAAAATATCACTTTTTTGGAACGAAAGTGAAATATTTTCCAGGTAAACACCAAAATATATCTATGAAAACTCTCCAAATGGCTTTCCTACTCAGTTAAGTATCAAAAAAAGTTTAAATAGGTCTTTTCGTTTTCCTAATATGAGTCAAATACTAGCGTTACCTACAATTTCAGTCATTTTCAAACAAAATGGCCGCCAGGGGACAGCCATACAACCTGAGGGGGTGACTGGCAACCTAATTTTGAAGCTTATCCCCATAGAATGATTTTAGCATACTGGTTGCTTTTCCTCTCTTGGGTGAACAAACTCAAAAACTAAGCCCCTTTCTTGGAGTTAGCCTCTGTACTAGTAATACTGTTTATTATCGATGCAGAAGTACCAACCTCAGCTGCCTTTTTAAAATTCCTAGACATTCAGTGAACTGAAAATATATGAATTTGTGAATTAGATTGCCATAATTATTCCTCATGCATATTATTGTGATGTATTCATCCAATGTGGAAGTTTCTTTAATGGAATTTCTTTTTCTAACCATTTCCATATCACTTCCATGTCATCATTAATTGTGACAAATGGCCAAACTGCAAGATTAATGGCAAATTAAAAGTACATAATGTGCATGTCTTTTGAAATGCATCTTAAGCCCGCAACGCTCTTTACCCCTGAGACCAATTGGATAAGACACATCGAAGAAAATTGTTTGCAGCATATGAGTGGTTGGTGAATTAACCAAATTTTGATGCATTCATTTTTCGTTTCAAATTTTGATAAGAAAAGGGTATGCTAATACAACAAGCAGAAGGATAGTTTGAAGCATTCATAAAATATCAGAAACTGACACAAAAGGTTACAACAGGAGATGGATAAAATCTGGCTTGCACCCAAAAATGAAAACGTTTGGTAACATGAAGCATGGTAGGTGGTGTCTGAAATACAGGCAGCCAACAAGCATTTGAGGGAGTAGAAACTGTTTTGAAATATAAGTGTAGCATTTTGATATTCTCGAAACAACATTTTGATATTCTGGTAAGATTCTGGAAAAAAATGTTTGGGTGCAGATTTATCAGAGACTTCAGATGCACTGTAAAACCATCTGCATCTCTTTAACGGCAACTGCAGTTATGAATACAAAAATTGTCATTTTATGCAAGAAAACCATTGTTTTATTTTCGAGAATTTGTTATCACAGCAACTGCCATAATATAACAGGATGTGGTTTTACAAAGTGTCCTGCAATGCCCTAGATTTACCAATACGGTCAATGATATCACAAATATTTCATGCCATAGTTGCTTGCCAACTTTAGCATGTTTACTGAGTCTTTTACTCGTATTATTGAGCCTCAAATACTTTGTGGTTGTCGAGTTACGTCATTTCCATTCCACCTCTTAATTTGCTAATCATTTTGCAAATGCAGTGCTTTCTCACAAGTAATTGCTGCTTTGGCCTGCTATTGACACTTGGATCACCAAGTGGCACCAATGGATTCCAAGACCTGCACCGGATTAATCAGGAGCTGCACAAGCAAACAATCTCAACTGGAAGTGACAGCCTAAAGTCATGAGTTGTTGGGGTGCAGGGCTTCCCTTTTGGACCAAGAATCTAAATCCTCACAGAGGGGACAAGTCGCGAAACACTCAGCATATGGGATGGGATTAGGCATTGGCCTTGCGGAACCTGTGTAGATTGCCTGAGATTAAAAGGAGCAAAATGGGAAGATGATCGTGTCTTGCAAAAGTGTGATGTTCTGGGCTCACTTCCAGATGACAACATTAAGAAATTATTCTTGAGTGTAACGTGTGACAAATCGTAGTTTCTAACTTTTGACATGGCTTGTCTGCTCAAAGTTCAGACCTTGAAAAGGTATGTCAGGATGATACTATGAAGAAGTTTTAAAAGATTTCTTACATCCTTGCACTCAACTTTGCATCATGTGTGCATCAAGAGTTAATTTCTTTAGAGCTTTAAGAAGGTTTATATTATGCATTACTTGCACATAAGTTGAGAAATTAAATTTAATGCAGGACACTACAACAGAAATCAGAATGGTAGTAATACTAAATCATATAGTGGAGAAAGTTGTGGAAGGATATCAGCAAAGTCAGGAAGGTGGTAAAAACATGTACTTAAGGAAGGTTTGCAAGGAATTTTTAAGACAAAGCTTGAGGTAGTGTTCCACTGTGAAATGACGTACATATAACTTATATAAGCCTTTGTGTAAACTAATAAGAAGTGCAGCAACAGTATTGTCTAAGAGTGCAAACTTATTGCTTCATTTCAACAGTATAACCTAGCTGTAGCTATAACAGTTGTTGCTTTGTGTTAAGCGCCACTTTTCCATTCACAATGACTTGAAAAGACTCCATTGATGAATGGGAGAAATGTCCTTAAAATTCATGGCTTCATCCTGGGGACTGAACTATCCACTAATCCTCTAGATTACCACTGCCACTTTGACCTTGGGCTTATCGGAAAACCTCCCCCAAGGCCAGAGTGTCACGAGAATAAGGGAAAAAGTTTTCGGAGGCATAATAAATGCTTATATTGGTCAGTTTTGAATATTTTGAGGAAAGCTATCCATTCAATGAAAAGTGTTTTTGTGTCAAAACAATGGTAAATAATAAAAGATAACCTCCAGAAAAGGCATTGTAAAATCTACTACAGGAAAATGAACAATGTTACCCCATTATTGTGATTAATACCATCGCATGCACGGGGCCTATATTTTGAATATTTTTTATACACAGAAAGAATATATGCATTTAATCACAGTTATTACTGCGTTTTTGATGTAAAATATAAAAAAAGCTGTCATTAACTTTGATCCAATATTTCTGAAAACCTTTGCTCTTAGGCCCTCCTGTGTGCTTTAGCTCTGCACAACTGCACATTTTGAAATTGTCACAAACGAAATCAACAACTGTCAAACTTGTATAATAAATCTTTAAAAAGGGAATTTGTATTGGTGATAAATGGTTTTTTGATAAACGAGTCCTTGCATCAGATTTTATGTCTTCACTACTTTTCAAGGCAAAATTCAACAAATAAAAATAAAGGGAACATTCAAGATAAAATTCCATGGGAAATAACCTGGTTAGAAATTTGAATAGAAAACGGGGAACACAGACGAATAATACGGTGTTGTGATACACGTAAATTGATTTCAAAAACTTTTAGTCTAAATATGGCTCTTCGAAAGACTTCTAAAGCTTTCCGGTGGTTCCCGTCCCACTGTCTCATCAAAAAGTTGCCACACACTGTACTTGGTATTGTAATTTCAGATCCCCTACTTTAGCAATTAATTTAATACTGGAAACGTCAGGGAACCATTTTTAATCTCATATTGCCTCTTTAAAGAACAAATCTAAATTTGAACTTTGCAAGTAATCTTTAAACAATGTGATATTTGGCAGTTACCTATGAGCATGATGAATTGCCTGTGTTAAAGTTTTGCCTCAATTTATGGTGTTTTTGTTTCACAGACAGTTCTATATCTGTTGAACTGTCTCTGGTTTAATAGAACAGAAAAGTAATTCCTAGGAAAGAGACAAATTATAATATCACAGTTATACTAAAAACATTATGTTGTACCAGAAAATTAAAACCATATGATTAAAATCTTCTTTTAGTTAAAAAAAAGTTGACGTATGGTTAGAATGTCATCACAGGCCTTGGCAACATGGAAAGCTAAATCATATTTCTTAAAGAGCACCACAAATTTATCACAGTTATTCAGACTAGTGAAATTAGTCATATCTTGGAGGAGTTTGTAAAATAACTCTTTTTCTCCTTTAATGCTATCAGGTTTATGTAGGTGCCTGTGAAAACATAGAACATTACATTGTGATGCCAGAATACTTATTTCATGTAATAGAATGTTAAAAGAATTAATGGCTACAGGAAGGTGGAGATTGACACATGAGCCGGGAGCAGATTGTGACCTAACCTGCTTGTCAGTCTGTGTCTTTACAGGCTATATATTTTCTTTCTGACATTGTCACAGGAGTGTTATAAATCTTACCAATGAATATTTTTTGCCTTTATGTTAAAATTATTTGGCTGTAGACTATCCCATGTGCATCAGTTAATTGTATTCTGTCATGCCAATTGTTCCATGCTAGAGGAAGGCATTGGGGACATGTAGAAGGCCTCTCATGGGGTGTTTCGATTTTTTTGGCTAACACAAACTTTTTAAATCTTAAAACTGTGTGTTTTGAGTTTTTCCCTGAAAACCAACAACCTGTAAAAGTCTCTTAACTCTTTAACACTTAAAAGTTAGTAATGCTCTGTTAGTCTCTCATACGATAGGGCATGATTCTGAAGAAAAATGTATCCGTTTCCCATGTTGTTACAGGATTCATTGATTGAAGCAAAATGAAAATAACATCAATTATGATACTGAGGAGATTCAGAAACTTAATGTGCTGTCACAATACCATCTGTACTCAATCTTGGAAGTGCAAATGTAGAAAGACATATTATTCATAAGTGTGGAGGAAAAATCACTTGACTTTTACTCATAATGGCTCCAACGGTGTTATCCCCAACAAACTGAAGAAGCAGGTTTGTTAGAAAACAGTTTTCGGAGTAAATCAGTCCTTTTCTCCTTGACGGTTTAACACTGTAGTGGAGTTTTCCTATATGAGGCCAAGGTCAAAGTGGCTGTGGTGTGGCAATATAAGGGATTAGTGAAGAATTTAGTCCCTGGATGGAGCCATGAATTTTAAGGACGTTTGGCCCGTCCATCAATGGAAGCATTTCAAGTCATTGTCAATGTAAAAGTGGAGCCTATGAAACCACAGAGAATGCAAGAGAAGCATCCTTGGGTACACAGTTGCTGCGAGCAAAACCAAAATTATCAGAACCAGTGATAATCGTATTATCGAGTTCAATGTAGTACAAACAGCAAGAGTTACTGTTGCCGTTGACATGTTTGCAAAAAGTGAGAATATAATGGCAGATGTTGTCAGAGAAAGAACACCCACTCATCGACTTTCGAAAAATGTGAAAGGTTAGATAATCAATTACAATAGCAATTTTGGTTAGAAAGATTAACGATTGCCTTTACCCTTTACCTTCTGAGACGAAAAACTTACAATTTCATTTGTCTTTTGAAACCATGTGTATTCTACTCACTACCTTGTATACCTTGGGCTGTCTTGACACAGGTTATGAATGGTTGGTGCCTGATCGCATCCCATTTCGTCACTTGATTCTTCTGTGATGAAAATCCTGCACCCCATTAACTTATGGTTTTTGGCTGTCACTCAGTGTCATTGCCAACAAAGACTGTTTGCTTATGGCTTTTATGTCTTCCATATCAGTCAACCAAGGATCAAGAAAGCTAGCTGTTCCAAGTCAAGTATGCCATTTCTTATCCCAAAGAATCGGAGGAGATTTTGGCAAATGAAATTTCTAGGAATAGTGATGCAAATAATTATTTATCTCATGAATGTACAAGATTGTATCAGCGCTTAACACAGATCATCATAATCCGGTGGGCTCCAATTACTCACTTACGACGTGACCATTTTAGGATAACCTGTGTCAAGTGTTGATACAATTATCTGCTAATGACAGTAAGTTGTAATCACCACATCTATCAAGGAATATGCATGTTCCTGGATTAATCTTTCTAATGACCCACTGATGGCTTATAGAGTGTGGAGGAATGTTATTATAGGATTTGATTTAATAATAAAGTGCCTCCTTGCAGGAAATATTTTGTCTTAATGAATGATTTTACTAGTCATTCATCCAGACATAATTGCAAAGAAAGGAAACTAACCGTAGCTGTCTCCATCAGTTTACTACTTATTTATCAAAAGCAAATTATGTATCCACTAAGTTCTGTCTAACAAATATTTACATTCTGCTGTCATCTAAGTAGAACATAATTTTGAACGAACTTTCTTTGTTTTGGTTTTCAAATGTTATTATAGGTCCTAATGTGCTCGTTTAGTTACCATGTGTGTAATGTCTGCCTCTGTCAGAGACAAAATAATTTACATAAATATTTTGTTATTTACCCTACCTGCCTAAATATAAATACCTGGTGTTTCATCAAATTATATTTACTTAATACATGTGTGTTTTGAAAGAATTTGGAAAAATACTTCATTAAAGTACTTTGCCCAACCGTTTCCTTGATGATTATTGACTGTGAGTATGCCATGTTTGCTTTGACATTGAGTAAACTCATATTGAGAAGGTCATAGAGGAAGCGGACATCTCATCGGAAATTCTATCTTGCAAAATACATGAAGTGTCTGAACAATATCCTCAGGACTCCGGCATTATGCTAGGAGGCTCTAAAAGTGCAAGAAGAGATGCTCTTCATGTAATAATATTCTGCATTTTTCATATGTCTCATAAAGGTTTAGAATATATATATTGGATTCTCTTACCCATGGAGCCTCACAAAAGAACTTGAACCTTATTCTTATGTACAGGTCTTTGGTCATAAAACTTGCAATCTAGTCGTAAACATGTCTGCAAGGAGGCAATGTGGCACCTTGTGTATGGATGAAGCAAAATCTTTACTATTTATCAGGTCTCATCTGGCTTTGAATTTACCAAGCTTGTGTTAAATAATCTGACAACATTAATTATTTGCAGATCATGATGCTGCATGGCCCAGTTTTTGTTTTGGTGAAACTTGAAATTTCCAAACATTTTGCATACAGGATGGGATTAGGGACCAATCCTGCAGAACCTGTGTCAAGACAGCCCCACATAAATTGCAAGAAGATTAGTCTGTTGCTTGAATGTAGCCTCCTTGAAGTTGAAGGGTAAACAGGCCAAAAATAGTGACTGAGGAGTCACAATGTGTTAAATATGATTGGTTGAGGCACTGAATCAAAACCACTTCAAGGGCATCAGAACATATTCAAAGATCAGTGACGTATACATGCACTTTGCTCTCAGTGCAACTTACTGGTCTGACCCATAGTTAAACTCACTGAAGCAGGAATTATATAAAAAGATGTGTTATAGCTCATAGGCAAATCAGACAAGGTTAAAATGCTACAAAGACAGTGAAACTCAAGGTTGCTGAAACTGCCATAACTCAGACAGTGAGAAAATCAGGCATAGAAACTCAAGCTTACTGAAACTGAGCACTGTAACTCGCTATTCTTTGATTCTCAAACTTTTGCTGACTTGTTGACGAGATGACCTATCTCGGTATAATTTGTTGGCTTGCGATCCACTTTCAGAAAAACAATGAACTTGAAACTTCTCCGTTGATGGATGGGGGAAGCATCATTAAAAGTCAAGGCTTCATCTGTGTGTTAAACTGTCCTCTGATCTCCTAGATTACCATAACCACTTTGACCTTGGCTAACGGGGAAACCTTACCAAGCTTAAAAACACAAGCAAAATTTCCCAAAAGTGAATGAAATGATACTCTCTGAAAGTTGTTGAGCTTGTCACAGAACAATCAAATAAGTTGCTTTCAGAAAGTTACTTTTGTTACTAATTGACACATAAAAATTTTAAATACTGAAGAACATTTTGTTTGACCTCACAACGAGAATTTTGGTAGTTTTGCTACTCTCTCATGCTTGCTTAGCTCTGTACATGTAAATGCCTGGTGTACATCCCTATGGTGGATACATTATATTAATAGGTCTTAAGATTTAACAGCAAGCTGCTAATTACCTTATAATCATGAACCACCACTAATGGCATGCACTCTTAATGAAAGATGCAAAGCATTTGATAAGAAGCATGCAACTTTGATTGTGAAATTTAGGAAATTAAATGACGCTGTGGCTTTAGCTCTTAGAAATTTATAAAGGAAGTTTGGTTTTCTTGAGGTTGTAGTAATTTGCGATATTACAAGGTGATGCATTTTTCAGTTAGTGATAACTTTATAGGTGTTTTTGCCAAAATTTGACTTGACTGTGCCTGTCAAGGTATCCTATTTCACACAAGTATAATTATGTCTATGATATGTGCAAATATAATTTTGTGGAATATAAGAATCTACTAAGCTTTGGAATGGAACATCCTAAAAATGACAATAACATTTGCATTTAAGGGAGTCAATGGCAAAAAACACAGCATGATTCCATTCAACCTTGATGGTTTAACCTTGGTGGAGCTTTTCTATAAGGCCAAGGTCAAAGTGGCTGTGGTAGTCTATTGGATTAAGGAACAGTCTAGTCCCAAGGATGAAGCCATGAATTTTAAGGACGTTTGTCCCAGCCATCAATGAAGTTGTTATACGTCATGATCAATGTGAAAGTAGAGCCCATAAAACAATGCAGGTGAAGCATCTTTGGGTGTGTACAGTTGCTGAGCACGAAAAACAAAATTACCAAAAGTAGCAACAATCGTATTATCATGGATTCAGAGTTTCAATTTAGTAATAACAGCAGTTACTGTAGCAGTCGACGACTTGACATGTATGCAAAAATGGATGCATTCACATACCTGCAATGTAAATTGGTAACATGCAAAAGGTTACATGTAGATCTATAGTGAATTACAATATTAGCAACAACAGAGAAAAGCAACTGTAGTTGAAAATAGATTAAAACCTTTAAATTAGCTGTTTACCAACGGAGAAGATACTTTTTCTAGTTTTCTTGTTTCTTTGAACAACTGATAACCTACCTTGGGCTGTCTTAACACAGGTTATGGATGGTTGGTGCCTAGTCACATTCTATACACTAATATATATATATAAGCACGTTGTCACTCGACTCTTCTGTGAGGAAAAGCCTGCACCCAATTAACTTATGGCTCGTTGCTGTCAGTCAGTGTCACTGCCAACTAAGATTGTGTGCCTATGTACTTTATGTCTTCCAAATTAATCCACCAAGGTTCAAGAAAGCTGCTACAAGTCAAATATGCTATCACTTATCCCAAAGTAATGCACCGGAGAAACTATTGGGTAATGAAATGTCTGAGGAATAATGACACAAATTGATCCCCAGGTGTTTTCATCGACATTGGAAGCAGGCGAAAGATTGGCTAATGAATTACAATTATAGTTAGAAATTGATTAAGTTTACCTTTACCATTTTACCAACAGGGCAGAAAAACTTTCCATTTGATTTGTCTTTTGAAGCAACTTGTATTCTATTCACTACCTTGTGTACCTTGGTCTGTCTTAACACTGGTTGTGAGTGATTGCTGCCCGATCGCATCCCATTTGGTTGCTTGACTCTTCTGTGAGGAAAATCCTGCAGCCCATTAACTTATGGCTTTTGGCTGTCAATCAGTATCATTGCCTACTAAGTTTGTTTGCTTATGCACTTTAGGTCTTCCAGATTACTCAAACAAGGATGAAGAAAGCTGCTACTGGTCAAATAATCTATTACTTATCCCAAAGTAAAGAATCAGAGAATGATTGGCAAATGAATAGTCTGAATGACACAAATTGATCTCTTTAAAACACAGATTATACCAATCTGGTTAACTCAAATAACTTACCTGTAAAATAATTTAGTCCTGCTTTAACATGAGCTCAGTCTATCTAACCTAGCTATCTAACTTATGTTAGACATTGACGTAATATCAGTAAAATGATGTGACAATTTTAGGATAACCTGTGTAAAGTGTTGAAGCCATCTGGTACATCAGGAGGTTAGCATAAATCACCAGATTAGGGACAGCATTGTATGATAATTTGGATTCGACTTAATGGTGGGACTCGAGATCGCATAATCAAATCCGGATGTACAGTTGCAGAATGGGCGTGAATTTGCTAAATTTAGAATTACCTTTGTTTTTGGAAAAAATATTCTTGTTTAATGCCGCCAAAAGAAACATAGTAGACTTAGTTAGGATAGCAAAGAAACCAATTGGATACTGGCTGCAAATTGTGGGTTGAAGTGCAAAATGCGGAATCCATGGTCTGACACAGGGTTAGCAGAGTCATTGCCTTTTTTCTAAGGAAGTGTTTTAAATGCTAACACACCAAACCCATAACTTATTGACCCCAAATTCGTATGCAAACACAATTATGTGCTAATGACATTAAGTTGTAATCACCACATCTATCAAGTAATCTCAATGTTCCTGAATTAATCTTTCTAATGACCCACTGATGGCTTATAGAGTGTGGAGGAAATGTTTGATTAAATAATAAAATGCTTCCTAGCAGGAAATAGATGTCTTAATTGATGATTTTACTCATCATTCATCCAAATATAATTGCAAATAAAAAGGAAACCAACAGTAGCTGTCTTGAGACCACCATGCATCCACTGCTTACTTATTTATCAAAAAACTAATTATGGATCCTCTGAGCTCTATCGAGCAAATCTTTACATTCTGCAGTCATCTATGCATAACACAATTTTGACAAAACTTTCTTTGTTTTGGTTTTCAAATGTTATTATAATGTGGTTTAGTTATCCTGTGCATCATGTCTGAATTAGTCTGAGACAAAATAATTTAAAGAAAATATTTAGTTATTTACCCTCCCTACCTGCCTAAATATAAATACCTGGCGGATCATCAAATTATATTATCTAGAATACACACATGTACATATAGAAAGAAAGGCATTTTGATAATTTCACAGTGAGTATGCTATGTTTGCTTTGACATTTCCGAGTAAACCCATACTGAGAAGATCATAGAGGAAGCAGACATCTCGTCAGAAATTCTATCTTGCAAAATACATGAGGTGTCTGAACAATATCCTCAGGACCAGGGATCATGCCAGGAGGCTCAAAAAGTCCAAGACAAGATGTTGGCCATGTAATAATATATTCTGCAATCTTCATATATCTCATAAAGTTCTGGAATACTTTGGCTTCCCACACCAATGGAGCCACACAAAAGAACATGAACTACAGCTTTTCAGTCATAAAACTTGCCATCCGGTCATAAACATGTCTGCAAGGAGGCAATATGGCACCTTGCGTATGGATAAAGCATAATACGACATGTATGCAGGATAGAGCATGGGTGTAAGGCAACAAAAAGACCCCAACATGGCGTAGTTATATCTGACTCATTCAGTCCTAAAATGCTGCTTTCTTCCCTGGCATTCTGCAGGACCAAAATTTTCTGATGCTGTTCGATGTCAGTGTTTCAGAATAGGATATGATATATATGATTTAACAATCTTTCTTGTGTTATCATAGTATATGGTATGCTACTCTTGACTCCTTTTACAGTACTATTTTGAAGTGAAACATTAATCCATAGATGTATGAAGAATGTGTAAATGGCTATAAAATAGATGATACAATCACACAATCAACAATGTGAAGCATAGTGCACACCTTTACGAATCATGGATTATGACTGTATCAGTGTCCAATCACTGTTCATGCTGAGCAAGTAAAAGATCCCTCGCATTGGGTGAATGTATAATGTTTTGAGAACTCCCACTCTCTGTCCAGCTCTCTCTCCTGCTCTCTCTCCCAATCTCGGGAGTGCCTAGAATTAGGCTTAGAGGGCTGCACTTACCATTATCTATCTGTCCATCTGTCCAAACATAAAGTTGAAAACTTTTGGAAACATGACTAATGTATTGACAACAGATAGATGAAATTGTATTTGAACAAATGTACATAGTTTCCTTTTTGATTGTGTGGCGTGCGCCGTTCGCCGCGTTGAGGGGGGCCTTCCGGTCGACCTGATGCGCGGCGCACCCTGCCCGCTCTCTCCCATTCGAGCAGCGAACAAAGTACAGGTAACAGCAGTTTCTATATTTGATGTCAGAAGTGATTTGGTAGCCCGTTGGCCGTCCGTTTGTGTGTGAATTGATTGTTCATTGTGTTGACATTGTTCACATTGTGTCCTGTGCTATTTTGCATGGTTTCTGTGCTTGGAGACCTGTGCTTTCTGCGTTTTTCGCTGCTGACATTATTGTCTGGCACTTTTGGCCCCCGCCACGTGGGTTTGACTTCGCTCGTGCCTCGTGGCCGTGGGCTTTCTCTGCCTTGGCAGTGTTGTTGGCAGTGTTTCTGCTTGATTGTAGCCTTGTTTCCTTAGCTGTTTAGCTAGTTAGTCTCGTTTTTTGCCGTTTTTTTTCGTTTTTTCGGCGCACGTGGTCTCTGTCTGGCCCGCCTTCTTTTGGAGGGGGAGGGGCTTGGTGCGTGACTGCATGTGCTGAAGTCAGCCATAGTGCTGTAGTACGTATTTGTGTAGTTTAATCAATAATTTAATATCATAATTTAGTGTTAATTTGTTGGTTTCATAACTTGCAGTTTAGTAGTAGCATAGCATTAGTTTAGGCTTTAGACTATAGCTGTAGTTTAGAGTTAAGCTGCTATCTTGTGCTGCTTACGCCGTTCCGTCCGTAAAAGCTGCTATTTTGTGTTGCTTTTGCCGTATTTTGCTGAATTAGTTAAGCTGCTATTTTGTGTGGCTTTTTTGTGACCCTGACCTTGAAAAGTCCTTGAAGCCAGACCACATGGTCTGGTAATTGGCAGGTTTAGTTCAAGGCTGCTGTGCCTTATTAATTAATTGCTTCATGCACTAACAGTAGGTTGAATTGATGTAAATTAATTGATTTTTGATTGTGTAACACTTAGGTTATACCATCCTGACACTTTGGTAAGTGTTGCATAAATTTGTTAATTTACCAATTGTTCCATTAATTGATTTGTGAATTGTTGCATTAATTACTGGGTTGCGTTATTTGCTGTGTTGCCTTTTCATAATTGTTGATTTGGTATTTTGTAGTTCTTGTTGCTGTTTGAGTGACGATTGTTGCGGCTGTGGGTTGCTTTCCTCGTCGCGAATTGCTGCTTTGCCGTAGTGAATTTTGTGGTTGTATTGTACATTTCTGATTTATTACTGTTTCGGCTTGCCGAATTATTGTAATTCCTAACATAGAGCAGAAATAACCATTTTCCTTTTACTTTTGTAGATCATACGGCTGCTGGGGATGCTGTCGAACACTCCTGGTGTGTAGCGGCTTTACCCTATCCAAGTGGCGAGGCCCTCGTACTGGTTTGTCGGCACAGTCTCGGCGGTTGGGTAACGTAGCAATTGTCCTGTATTTGTGTATATGATATTGTTTTGATTGCTTGTAACTGTACATTACTTTGCACCGCGCTCCTGAAGAAACATTGGGGTTAAAAAAATGAACCGAAAACGGGACCTATACCACCTGAAACTACAAGATTATACGAATGTTTAAAGACAAAAACGAAAAAAATCTGTTGGGAATTTTTTGAGAAATTCAAGTTTTTGAAAATGTTGTTTATCTCATCACTTGAATACATGTAAAATGGCTTATAATTCAATAAACAAGCTTGAAAACATGATTAAACCTGTTAGTTTAGCTCTCTAAGGAATTTCAATAAAGTTAAAACAATGAAATGAAAATATTTAGCGACTTTTTGAAAGTAAATGTGACACATTGTTTATCACACACCGTATAAATGCAAAATGCTGAAAATAACCAAATTCTCCATATTTTCAATCTTTGGGGTTATTAAACAAATTTGTTATCCTTAAACTAGATATGAAAAAACATCATACAGCTTTTAAAAAGTGAAAGCATGTCTAAAACAGATATAAATATGACAAGTAAGTATCTTCTCACAGCACCAATTATTATTATTTCAGACAGGTTTCTCATTGGACCATTTAGTTTTATATGATACTATATATATACAATAGTTCAAATAGAGTAAAGGTGATGCAGGCTGAAGTATTTGACAGTAATATCTAGAGAGATATCTGAGGCTAAAGTAAACATGTCAAAATTTGATTTTCTAACATAGGATTGTGAAATCAGCTGATATTTTTTGTCTGCATCTGCATTGGAGGCCTAAATTTGGATAAATATGCTTCAAAATTAAGTGCTATTTCACATTGAACGCAATATCCTCAAATCCTTAGACATAATATAGGCTATGAAAATAGGCATGGCTGTTCTCGGCTGTGTGCGAAAATTGGGCTAGATGTTTGCTACACTTTTTCAGGTACCTTGTACATGCCTAACTGTAGTGAACATTATGGTGGTTGTTTGAATATATATCCTGCACCTTGCATGGACTTTTTAATCTGAGAATCTCTTTGAATAGAACAGATTTACATGTAGGGAGGTACCAAAGAATGCTTGCATGCACATAATCATAGAATGCAACAGCTGTAATCGAGCCTACGTTTTTTGAGCAACATATTCTGCACTGCATATCAAGGCTCGAGAGTAACTCGAGATCAGTAACTGGATAAATTAATTTCCCTCAGAGGTTAACCTGCTAATTTTCTCTTTCACAATGAGAAAACGGATGTGAACCTGCGTTTTTAAGTCTGTCATTTGGATCTGGAAAGAGCTGGGACAGCTCACTGTGCAATATATTTATAATAACCATTTTGATAAGGGAGAAGGAAATCGGTACCATTCTCCTTTACTGAGTCAGGAAACTTTGTGTATTTGTGATCACTGCTACCTGCATAATAATGTTTGAAAGTTGGCAATCTGCTGCAGTCCGCTTGATCAAACATAATTTTTAGACCCACTTTTCACATTTAAAGCTTTCCATATACATGTCAAGCAAGGTTTAAAACCTCTTAACAATAAAGAGTGAAAAAATAAAATAAATTGGTTATTTTTAACATTTTTGATTTTCAGTGTGTGACAAACAACGTGTCACATTTATTTCAATAAAGTCAAAAAATATTTTCATTTCATTTTTATAACGTGTTTGCAATTCTTAATGGAGCTAAACTAACAGGTTTATTGTGTTTTGAAGCTTATTTATTGTATTATAAGCCATTTTACATGTATTCAAGTGATGAGATAAACAAGATTTTTTAAAACTTGAATTTCTCAAAAAATTCCCAACAGATTTTTTTCGTTTTTGTCTTAAAATGTTTGTATGATCGTATAGTTTCAGGCAGTATAGGTCCCGTTTTCGGTTCATTTTTTTAACCCCAATGTTTCTTCAGGAGCGCTGTGTTTGTGTATTTGAGCCAGTGTATTCGTAATTTCTGGTAGTTAAATTATATGCTAGGCTAGGCTAGGCTAAGTGCTGACTTTCCTTGGGTGAGTTCTGGGCCATTTGCTCCTTGTTTTGGCCCGCACTCCTGGATTGTTTGTCATTTTGATTTAGTAACTTCGGTAGCCAAATTATCTTAAGCGCTCGGTGACTAGATGATTTAAGTTAGCTCAATTGTATTGTCAGTTAAGTGTTCGTCTGTCAGATTACAAATATTGTGTTATTGATAATTAAATATTAGTTAGTTATCTTATCACCAGGGTGCTAGCTTATCTTGGGTGGAGGGCCTTGCCTATATATTTTTATAACTCGGCCCTTGCCTCCGATTTGCTAGTTTAAGATTTAGCTTTCCATTGATTAATATATTGAATACTAATTAATTACTGAGTGTATCAGCTGTCCCTGGGTTCTGGGCTGTGTAGTTCAAATATTGAAATTATCAGCCCGCTCACTTGGCCTGTTGGTATTCTTGATTAGTTAGTGAATAATTGTATACTTTGTAGTTTATAATCAAATCAGTGAATTGCAGAATTAATTGATACTTAGATCTAGATTGTCATTTATTCAATTAATTTTACATTGGTTAAAGTTAGTGATTAGTTTTAGTGTGGCCTGGTACTAGCTTTCTTTGTGTGAGACCTGGGCCATTATTACTTTGGCCCGCACACTTGGGTTGTTAGTCACTTTGGTCACATTAATCACTTTGATCTACTTTGCCACTTAGGTTGACTTAGTCACTTAGTCAACTCAAATTAGTCACTTAGTTAGCTCAACTTAGTCACTTAGTCATATCAACTTAGTGAGTTAATCAACTTCATTGATTCAATTGAGTTGAATTGGGTCTTGATTTAGTTGAATTGAATTGCATCTTGATTTAGTTGTGTTTAATTGCAGTTTATTGATCAGTTAGTTGAGTTTTGATCTGGTGGTTGCACCTGGCCAGTCAGTTTAAGAAAACTTTGTTTAACTTTAACTTAGTTGATTTATCACTTGATAATTTGTCGGTTGATTTGTCACTTGATAATTTGTCGGTTGATTTGTCACTTGATAATTCGTCAGTGTGACTCAGGTTTAACTTAGTACAATAAGTTTGTTATTAGGGAGTTAAACTTTAGTTGAGTTTAGACTCTGTTTTGGAGTTTAATAGTAATTAACATTAGTGTTAGTGAGTTCTCACTTTGTAAATTTGACGTTGTTGGAACTTTTTGAAGTTAGTTATTTTAACTTTGTTAGACAACGGTGAGTTAGATTTAACAATTGTTGCATTACTGGTTGTTCTTGTGTACTGGGCTCTGTCATCCATATCGGGTAACTAGGCCCGCTCACTTGATTTACTGGTAGTTGGTGACTTTTCACAGGAAAGTTCAATTATTATTCAATTTTGTGTATTGTAAGATTAGTTGATTGATACTTAGGCTAATTCTCTACATCTAAGGTTAACTAACTTAGAGTTTGATTGTGATCTATTTAGTAAATTTCACATTTGTGACGGATAGGACCGATAGTTATCACCGTGTTTTAGTGTGATCTGGTGCTGACTTTCTTTGTGTGAGTTCTGGGCCATTGTTACTTTGGCCCGCACACTTGGTTAGTTGGTCACTTTGATAACATGAGTTAGCCAATCTTGAGTTAGCCAATCTTGAGTTAGTCAATCTTGAGTTAGTCAATCTTGAGTTAGTCAATCTTGAGTTAGTCAATCTTGAGTTAGTCAGTCTATCTTGCGTGAGTCAGTTCGTAAATATCTCACTTGTGCGGTGGGCTCTGATCTTGTCCTGGCCCGCGCGCTTCCCGTGTTGTGGGCTTTGGCTTGACTCGGCCCCCATACTTTTGTGAGTTAGACTTTACTATATTGAGTTAGACTTTACTATATTGAGTTAGACTTTACTATATTGAGTTAGACTTTACTATATTGAGTTAGACTTTACTATATTGAGTTAGACTTTAATAGATTGATTTAGACTTTACTAGATTGATTTAGACTTTCCTATATTGAGGAGTTTACACTTGGTTTGACAATTGCTATCTAGACATTAATATTTCCTAACCCAAGTACATAGCTGTTAGTTGAGGGTTAGCCATTGTGTTTATTAATCCCTGCTTGTTATCGCATTAATATTTTCCAGGCAGTTCTTCGTGGGAGTCTTCGACTTCGTCTTCACCTGGACTTTATCTGTACTTGTCTGATTTCTTGTACTTGTCTGAATTATTGTAGATTGTTGTGAATTATTGACAGTTGTGAATTGTTGAACTTTAGTCGATAAGGTGGAGTTGCCACTGTGGTGACTTGGTTTTGTAATTCAGTTGTGACTTTTGACGTTACTTGTTGTTGACTTGCTTGTTGTTGACTTGCTTGTTGTTGACTTGCTTGTTGTTGACGTTGCTTGTTGTTGACTTGCTTGTTGTTGACTTTGCTTTCGTTAACTTTGTTTATTGTTGACATTACTTGTTGTCATTGCTCATTGGTGACGTTAATTTTTCATTTGAAGTTTAACACGTTATATCCGCGCTTTTTTTGTGTGGGGGGAGGCATGATATATTGAGTTTGTGAATTTGCGAATTTCACTTTGTTGTGTCTTTGCTGTTGTACATACTTTTGATATTGTTCAAGTTTGTATTGATATTGTGTTACTGTTATTACGACTGGTCGTCTGCGATGAAGCCAATTTACATCCCCACCGCCAGTCTGGAGGAACTGAGGTCCTTGCCTGGCATCGGGCCCATCCGGGCGGAGAGGATATTTGATGCCCGACGGGACCAGCAGTTAAATCTTGAGCATTTGGCTGCTCTGACCCAAGTGCCCTCCACCACATGGTGCAAGTGGCTCTTTGATGGAGTCATCAGCCTGGACATTCCTCGCCGGAGCCCTGTTCCACCATCACCACCCCTCCGTGGTGCAACTCCAGTTCGACTGACTGCCAGCGAGGGAGCCATGCTTGATGATACGCCGCTGCAGGATAGGCTTTTGCGAGCCGTCGCCGCCCCGATGGCCCCCAATTCGCCGAAGAAGACTGCGTCCGTGGCGTCCGCCATGGACAGTGCTGAATTAGCACAACAGATGGCAGCTGTGCAACAGGCGTTAAGGGAAACCCAAGACCAACTTAAGGAATTGATGGCTCGCAGCCAGTCTTCCGGAAGGTCCAGCCGCCATTCCTCAAGGATGAGTGCGGCCCTCGCCAACCTTGCACCACCCAGGTCAGACCTTCAGAAGTGTGAAGAGTATATTGACAGAACCTACAGGAAGCTGCAAAGGCTCTCCGCTTCCTCCAAGACCGAACCACCAGCCGCGGACCAAGGCGTGCCCCATCCTTCCACCCAGGACTTGGCTCGGGAGGAAGATGTGTCTGAGGATTCAGCAAGCTGGATACATGAGGTCTTTGATGAGGATCTAGACTCCGAAGAACAATCCGTAGAGATGGAAGAGGATGTCGTCACTCAGCTATCGCGACTGGCTACGCCTTCTGCCATGGTGACGGAGTTTGATAGGATCATCGAGCAACTTCCTGCCAACAGAATTTATGAGCCTAGACGGAAGATCGCCCCTTCCCGTGATCAGCGATCAGCACCCGCTCTTCCCGCCAAGTATTTTGACAAGACATTGGATCTTCACATGGAGAGGGATGGCCCTGCTGATCCAGCTGACAATTCATGCCAGCGTTTTGCTTTCACTGTTGATTCTACTAATCAGTCCAATGTTGATGTTGTTGATAGTGATAAGCGTTATGTTGATGTTGATGTTAATAAAACCAATGTTGATTCTGTTGATGTTGATGGGGCTCGTAATATTAGAAATCAAGGGTTTAATGTTGTTGATGCTGAACATGTTGGCATGGCCCAGTCATTAAATGAGCTTTGGGAGATGAGCAATCCTACTGTTCTTGTTGGAGATGATCTGCTGAGACAGTCTGCCATGGACCGACAACAGGACCACTTGAAACCGGAGCCCTCATCGCAACGACAGAAGACCAAGCTGTCCAGCTCCAAGAGGCCTAACGGCCAATCAGAGTTAAGTGGAGACGGGGGTCACTTGTGGTCACTCAATGAGCAGACCCGAGGGACTCCCTGTTCTGCTACGCTCAATCCATCTGATTCAGCTGATCAGCCATCTACGAAGAAGAATGTTAAGCTAGTGGACATCCGTCCCAGTGTGCCGGACAACCTGCAGAAATTGGAGGAATTCCATCGGTACTACACTCTCTACTATGAAAAAGCTTCACCCCAGGAGACTCAACAGGTGGAGCAACCAGTAGAACGACCTGCAGCTGCAAGTGGTGCTGAAAAGCAAGCGGCCTCTCTTAGGGCACCCGATAATTTATCGCGGGCGTCCTTTGAGCGGGCTGCTTCGCGTGTACCTCCAGCATCTCTGGCCGCACAGGAAAAGACGAAAGCTACCAAGAAGGACCGAAGATCTATTCAGTTCAAGGCTACCCCTGCTGTTGGTGCACAAGTAAGGTATGTGTCTGATGATATACCAGTATTTCCTGCACGCCCCCGGAGGTTACATTCATCCACTGCCCCTCCGGCTTCTACTGTTCCAACTGCTGTGGCAAGGGAGGCTGACTCTATGGGTCGGCCACCTGCGACTGCCCCGGTTGAGATGCCTGCCACCAAGGTTCTTCAAGGATCAACTGGTAAAGCTTCTGCGGCGATGAGAGATTCCCAGCCACTGGATCCCAGCGGGGCTGAAGGTCCTAATCCCATACCCTGCAGGACCAGCCGAGGTACTCCACCCACTCCCACAGGACGTCCTATTGGTGATCGGGGACAAGCGGGTCTGCCACCAGGGCCACCTCCCGCTGGCGGTCATCCCTATGCAGCTTATGGTGGTAATCTTCCTGGTCAGTCTGGACCTCCTTATTATCCACCGCATGCTCCATTCACCCCAATGCCGCCACCTAGTGGATATTGGCCGGCTCATTCCACAGCCATGCAATCTATGCCACCGCCACCTTATTGGCATACCATGTATGGGGATCCAGCATACTGGCATACTATTCAGGGATTTGGTCGACCATCACATGCTTTCTCCTTTCCCCCGGATGCTGTGTCATGTCCCCCGGACTTTGCTTCTCAACATAGGAGTTCTGCACCCTGGATGCAGAATCCTGCGCCACCTTCTCGTGACTCTGAACAATTGCCCAGGGAGTCTAAACAGTCATCTGGGTCAGCTCCAAAACAGGATAATTCCTCTCAACGAGACTCTGCACCTCCACCCGACTCCGCTTCCCGACAGAATTCTTCTCATCGAGAATCCACGGCTCACCGTGGATCTGCTCCCCAACACGAAAATTCTGCCCGACGAGAGTCTGCTCCTCACCGTGATTATTCTTCACGAGATTCTGCTGCCTCTAGACAGGAATCCCGGTCCCGTGATGCCTTGCCCCGTGACTCTGTCTCTCGTGGGCGGGGACCAGCTGATGATTCTCATTCTTCAAGAAGGCCGGATTCTTCCCGATCAGGGACTCCTAGATCTGGACAATCAGGATCTCCACGATATCCCCGAGGAAGGCTCATCCGCCCTGCTTCAGCATCTCCTTCTGGATCATCAGAGGCCGTGGGTGCTGCTGGAGGTTCCCGTGGACATGATAACAGACGCCTGGACTACCCACCTCCGAGGCGTCGCTCTCCGGCGCCCAAGTTGCCTTCATTCAATGGAACGATGGGCGACTGGGACAACTTTAAATTCCAGTTTACAAATGTTGCAGACATCTATGGATGGGACGAAGACCAAATGCTGCGACATCTGAAATCCTGCCTAACTGGCAAAGCTGTGAGCTTTGTCCGGACACTCTCCCGTGGAACCACTGGATCCTACCGACGATTGACTCGTCGCCTCAAAGAAAGATTCCAGGGCTCGGAGCGTCCAGATATTCTACGGAAGGACTTGTATGACACGAAACAACGGGTTGATGAATCAATTGATGAGTTTGCTGACCGTGTTATGCATTTAGTTTCCATTGCTTTCCGCAGAGCGGACAATTATGTCCGCGATATGATGGGCACAGAAGTCTTCATGAGAGGAGTTCGGGACAAAAATGCTGCATATCCTTTCCCTGTCCGTAGTGTGTCAATGTGTGTGCCTTTTGCAGAGATGAAAATTGTGACATTTTAGGCATGACTTTGGCCATAGTGTTTCAATGTTGCTCGAAATTTCCTCACTCAGAAAGGAAAGGAATGTGGGCAAAAACCTTACTCTGGTGGCCAGACACATTTTTGAAACCAGCAAGCCATAGTGTGTTATGTTGATTTTACTGCCATAGATGCTCCCAGGCCAATGTGTGTTTTGCTGATTCTGTACATCAGAGGGTTAAATTAGTGCCATGGATGCTCCCAAGCCAGTGTGTGTTTTGTTGATTTCACTGCCATAGATGCTCCCAGGCCATTGTGTGTTTTGTTGATTTGACTGCATTTTGATTCTCCCAGGCCATAGTGTGTTTTGATGATTTTACTGCCATAGATGCTCCCAGGCCATTGTGTGTTTTGTTGATTCTCTACATCAGAGGGCTAAATCAGTGCCATGGATACTCCCAGACCATTGTGTGTTTTGTTGTTTCTGCCACTATAGATGCTCCCAAGCCATTGTGTGTTATGTTGATTTTACTGGCATAGCTTCTCCTAGGCCAATGTGAGTTTTGTTGATTTTCATCATTTAAGTACTAAATAAGTAAATGCTTCCAGGCCATTTTGTGCTTATTATATTTATTCTTCAGGCCAATTAAGCAGTGGTCCCATTGTTATGAGACCACTCAGTTAGCAGCAGCTTGTGGGCTACAATTGGCACTAGAAATACTACTTGTGCACAGAGTTGAAAAGTTCACACCAAAGTGGTTTTTACCTGGAGATGTTTACTACATTTCTATGAGTTGCTTGGACCACTTCCTACATAGTTTCTAACCTTTTTGTAATTTGCTGATGACCAGTTGAGGACCAATCACAGGAAATTAAAGTGCTACATATCAAGTGGCCTTGCAACTCATAGAAATTGCAGTAACAGTACCTAGGACAATGTTATGCCATTAATTGCCTTAAATCTCAAATTTATAAATTTGCTTGGTACGGGTCATATTTTGGATAAGTTTTAGAAAATTACATAAGGCAATCAAAGATAGTATCTGCCACCTTATTGTACTATACAGAAGTTTAAGGTAGAAGCTATGCTTTAAAGAGTTTACAGCTGGGATTTGTCAATCCTGAACAATGAATAGTGCAGAAGGAAGGTGATCACACAAGGCAAATGTGTAAGTAGAGAGAGAGAGGGAACTCCTTTCTAGTGAATGGGCACATAATATAAGCCACATATAGCTGCTCAGCCCCACACTTCTTTTTCTCACAATCACACTAATTTGCAAAGTATTCATAATGAAGGAAGAAAAAATAAATAAAATAAAATGTTGAAAGTCAATATGAACCATCTCATCTCCATTTTAAATATATGTATACACACAATACAATCAACAGAGAGAAGAAAATTTAAAAGATCAACAATCATCTCATAACCAGAGGTCTTGTAACAAAGTGATCATTTTTGTACCATAGATGATGTCAGGTAAATCTATGTGTTTTATTGACTTTCTGCATTAGAGGGCTACAATTGCACCATAAATGCTCCCAGGCCATTGTGTATTATGTATAATTTCTGATTCAGAGATTTAGATTAGTGCCATGGATACTCTCAGGCCAGTGTGTGTTTTGTTGATTTTCAACTTCAGAGGGCCACATTAGTTCCAAGAATGCTCCAAGGCCATAGCATGTTTTGTTGATTACTACATCAGAGAGCTCAAGTAGGGCCATGGAATCTCCCAGGCCATTGTGTGTTTTGTTGATTTTGCTGCCATGGATGCTCCTAGGCCAATGTGTGTTTCGTTGCTTTTCTACATCAGAGAGCTCAAGTAGTGCCATGGAATCTCCAAGACCATTGTGTGTTTTGTTGATTTTAATGCCATAGATGCTCCCAGGCCAATGTGTGTTTTGTTGATCTTCTACATCAGAGAGCTCAAATAGGGCCAAGGATGCTCCCAGGCCAATGTGTGTTTTGTTGATTTAACTGCCATAGATGCTCCCAGGCCAATGTGTGTTTTGTTGATTTTCAACTACAGAGGGCTTAGTTCGTTCCAAGAACACTCCAAGGCCATTGTGTGTTTTTGTTGATTTCTACATTTCTACACCAGAGAGCTCAAGTAGGGCCATGGAATCTCCCAGGCCATAGTGTGTTTTGTTGATTTTACTGCCATAGATGCTCCCAGGCCATTGTGTGTTTTGTTGATTTTCTACATCAGAGAGCTCAAGTAGGGCCATGGATGCTCACAGGCCATTGTGTGTTTTGTTGATTTAACTGCCATAGATGCTCCCAGGCCAATGTGTGTTTTGTTGATCTTCTACATCAGAGAGCTCAAATAGGGCCAAGGATGCTCCCAGGCCAATGTGTGTTTTGTTGATTTTCTACATCAGAGAGCTCAAGTAGGGCCATGGATGCTCACAGGCCATTGTGTGTTTTGTTGATTTAACTGCCATAGATGCTCCCAGGCCAATGTGTGTTTTGTTGATCTTCTACATCAGAGAGCCAAATATATGCATGTTACAGGAATTTTAATTGCCATGTGATTCTTGTCCTTCACACTTGCCTGTGAGGAATCAATTCTAAACAAGAACTTACTACGTTTTATATATCAAATGTGTGACATTCTAGTACATCTGAACTGATCAGAAGCTATCAGATCAACCAAAAACCCCATGTATTTAGCGGGTCGAGAACCTTAGAATGAGATGCTAACTAAGTAAACTGTAACCCAAAAAGTTTTTACCTGCACGAAAACAAAAACTCGTCTTGAGATTAGCTTTAACCATAAGGCCACCAAAGAGTAAAGATATTTATGTGAATATAACTGGAGATCATGTTTTATATTCAGTCCACTATATGCAGTGTTCTTATTAGGAAGTATAACAAACAACATAAAGCTGTAATGCAGTGATAATTAATAATACAAAAACCCTTAGTCATACGTTAAGGAATAATGCAATCCCCACCATATGGCCAGATCTGTTGACTATTAATGTTTTAATTTATGCATGCCTATTTGAACAGAAAAGCAATGTTTTTCAAGTTGGCCATTTGGCTTTAAAAATTACAAAGATGAATTATCAACTAATACAATATAGACATTGTTAAAAGTTATATATATATATATATATAGTTCAAAGAAGTCCTACGGGGTACAATGACAGTTAATCGATCATAACCAATAACAACCGCATCTGCCGTAATTACGTAGGTGGTTGCAGTTATACATTTTCGTATATTCATAATACACTTTAAATTTCTAATACACATCTATAACAAAGAAAGTATGAGCACATGTTATGTCACATACATGCAATATGGGAATTTTCTGAGAAATGAAGAAGTTGAGCAACGGTTCAGTCATTTAATTCACACAATATACGTCATCTGAAATATGGTTTAGAAGAGGAAAATAGAATTACAATTTCCAAGGGTGCCGGAACAGGGGGGGCAGGGGGGGCAATTGCCCCTCCTGCCCTTGCCCAAGGGGGGCAGGGGGGGCAAGGATGCCCTTTTGATCTTAAAGAAAAATATATTATTAGGCCTTATTTTATAAATTTTAGGCACAAATTAGTAAGTATACCGGTATATATATTCAAATTATTATTAAATCTCGATCTAAATGTTGTCACGTAAAATTGGCGCGAATATGATTTGCCCTTTTTGGTCTGACCGCCCCTGCCGCCTGCAATTCCTTCCGGCACCCTTGACAATTTCCAGATGGCTCTCCACAAACATGACCCAATAGCTGCCACTATTATTGCGCTTGTGGCGGCTAACAAATACAAATATGAACTATATTCTCAATATGGCTTATGATTGTAAAAAAAGCCTGATTTGTCACTTGCAATCCACACACCTTGCTGACTTACTACTTTTTTTTGTTTAGAAATGAAAACAACATCTCTTTATGAGCAAATCACGTATTTCTGAAACAAAGTGTGTTATCCTTCAACGACTAGACAGAAACTATTTCTTCTTTTTTGTATATCTTTTCCTCTGTGGTGGTGTGCTACTTTGCTTAGCAACTTTGGTGGCTGGGATTGGTGGTTCTGCATCATCAAGAAGACGCTTGCGGGATTTTCTTGGGGACCGACGCAATTTCTTCGTTTCTGAAATATTTCACAATTTAATCCCAGTGGTCAAAGGACATATTGTGCCATCATGATGAAGCCTAAGACATACAGATACAGATACAGATGCAGATGTATTTAGTGTCACATCAAATTTGGGAGTGCACTCAGCATGAAGTGTGTCACAATACAGAAAAGTGTGAAACATCTAAATAACGTAAGTGAAAGTTAAAGATTTTGCAGTATTTACTTGTTTTATAGATGCAGTTATGATAGATAGTCTATACTGTTTTATTCCTGCTTTGGCCTGGTAGAAAAAAGGGTACATACCAGGTTGAGACAGCATTGTTTTAGTCGTAGAACGCTTTGGGGAAGTAAAGTTTTCTTCGGCTGGAAGGTGGTCTGTAATGTTTAGAAGATAACTTTCTTTACCATAAATCGTGACTTTAAATTTGACATAATCATAAATGTATTTTTGTCCTGTACATCTTTGTGTGTTGCGCAATATAAAAAGATGTGTGAATTTTTTTACTGCATACAATCAAATTCCAAACACATTATATTAATATGTGGACCAGAATGAATATAACTTACCACTCTGGAGACTTTTCTCTGCAAATGATGTTTGGCTGCTCACATCATGCTTTCCTTTGATGCAAGACAACTGTTCATGGTAGGCTTGGAAGCATTCTCTGTTAGAGAAAATACAAACTGTTAATAAAAACGACGCAAACATGACCAACTGCAAATATTCTTAATCAATTCAGCAAATCAATCAAACACTTTTCAATACTTACGGATGTAAATGAATCCCACACTGTTCACAAATGTACTTTGTTGAACGTACTCGTCCAGCTGCTGTCTTTGTTTGTGTTTTAGAACACTGGCGACAAGTTCTACCCCTAGATTCATCTTTGACAGAGCAGTGGCTTTGAGAACCCGTTTCTATTCTCACTGGATCCCATTCCTTCTCTTGTCGTTTTCTCGACTGGTATCCTGCTATAAGCTGGAGGGCGACCTATATGAATTACATGGAATTCAAAGTGGTGTAATTATTGTCTGTACCTTGCTCCGACAATACTTGCGAATGAAGTTCACTAAAAACTAAGTATAGACAATGCATTCAAAGTTAATTGGTGGTGAATGATACTTACATTGAGTTGAAACTTCTTGTGGTTCATCTTTGGGGCTGACTCCTTCATTACAATATATCCATTTATAAGAGCAATGTCAATTGCAAACCAGGTGAGGTAATGCCACCACTTGACAGAAGGCCGTTGCAAGGAATAGCTGCTTCGCAGATGGTCGTGGCGATCTACTCCTCCCATAAACATGTTAAACTCTTTAATGCTATCTGGACAAGGCAGTTCTTGTTGGTCCCATCCACCTTCAGTGTTCCTTGTCCGTCTTCTAACCAGGTCGGTTTTTGAAATTTTGGCAGAATGGCAAGTTGACAAATTCGCCACAAGAGCCTTGTCCTGCCAAAGCGAAGCCACTAGTCTTCCATCAGTGCTTTGACGGAACAAGGATTCTCCTCTCTGTAAACTTCGAACCTTGTCTTCAGATTTCTTCTTCTTATAATCTGGCTTTAGATCTGATGGCCAGTACTTTCTTCCTAAGTTAAAGGAGCCACATAAAAAAGTATTTTTCGACAACAAAGAAAGTGCCAGAGGAACGGAGGTATAGTACTTGTCTACATATATCACATGTCCTCTATGGTTGTTATTCTCCATCAGACGTTCTACAACATTTCGCGACAGACCAATCTCCCTTTTCCCACGTAGGTACACCTCAAAATTAGATAGATAGCCAGTTTCAGCATCCGCCACAACGAACACCTTAAATCCGCGCTTCGCTGGCTTATTCGGGGCTCCAACGATGCCATAGTGTTTTGCAAAGCATTTGATCATTGCTTCGTCAATACTTATTGACTGGTGTAAATTATAGTTATTTCTGCAACGTTCTTTAACTTCATCCAATAGAGCACCAACTTTCTCGAGAGGGTCCTTCGAACCTTTTTCGGACTTTGGCAGGTGGAAGTACCTTTGTAGTCGCTTGAATTGGTTTCTTGCCATTGTTTTTTTTATGAACGAATTCATAAGGGCAGGACAGTCTGACCATATGTCCTCAAGGCTTGCCCCTTGCAGGGACATTATCATCCGGATACCAAGATAAGCCTTTATATCTCTCTCCGTGACAGCAAAAGGTTCTGCCTTCCATTCTGGGTTTTTATTCTGCCTCATTTTTTCAGAATATGTTTTGACATAATCTTGTGTTGCAACAGCAATATCTTCATACATATTTTTTGGGAAAAACATATGAAAGTAATCCACTTCATCCGAACCAGCACCTGGTTGTTGAACTGGCCCTGGTTTGGGACCTGTGAAAATAGGGGGCTTGACAGGAGATGTCTTTTTTGTCCATTTGACCTGTGAACTTTGGACATCCATATCCTCATCATCAGTTTCATTTTCAGGACCACTATCTTCACTCTCAGATATTTCACTGGATGAGATACTACTGATTGAGTGTTGATCATCCATTGTTGTTGGATCAATAGAGTCATCATCATCACCCTCCTTATTACTGTTACTACTTTCCCCGAATGTGTTCAATGATGGCCTCGGTAAATCTGTCAGTGAAGAACTTAAGGGTGGTGAGAAATCATCAATGACTTCAACGTAACTTGCACAATAATTGTTTCCTGTGATTATATCTTCTTCATCAAGAGTCACTCGAGACTGCTCCAAGATCTCTGAGACCAAGTTTGTATTTTGCAGCTTAGCAAGGGGTGCCTCATCCTCAGTCTCAAAATTATCATCCAAATCTGTTTCATTTACTTTTGCACTGTATTCCTGAAAGTTATATTTGTCTCTTAGATGTTGTTCACTTTCAGTAGCAATTTCAGCGTAATTTAAATTCTTGTTTTTGTTATCAATGTCTTTCAATCCTGCCTTGCATTCCTTGTCAGAGATTACATATTCTTTAGCAACTCTCATTTTTCCTTCCTCAAAAATGGCTGAAATCTTGTCTGATCTGTGCAACTTTGAAAGTGGCATAATTTCTGTTAAAGGAACTTCATCCTCAGTATCATATGTATCTGACATATGATTGCTTCTTTCCAAATTTATATTATTGCGCATCCCATCTATTTCAGCTCTATTAAAATCACTGAGTTCAGTCTCCATGTCTGAAGTTTTTCCATTTTGCTGCTTGTCATGTTCTTTTGATGCGCCTGGTTCAGTCTCCATGTCTGATGTCTTTCCATTTTGTTGCTTGTCATGTTCTTTTGATGCGCCTGGTTCAGTCTCCATGTCTGATGTCTTTCCATTTTGTTGCTTGTCATGTTCTTTTGATGCGCCTGGTTCAGTCTCCATGATTGAAGTTTTTTTTCCGTTTTGTTGCTTTTCATGCTCTTTCGATGCGCCTGGTTCAGTCTCCATGATTGAAGTTTTTCCGTTTTGTTGCTTGTCATGCTCTTTTGATGTACCTTGTTCAGTCTTAATGTCTGAAGTTTTTCCGTTTTGTTGCTTGTCATGTTCTTTTGATGCGCCTGGTTCAGTCTCCATATCTGAAGTTTTTCCGTTTTGTTGCTTGTCATGCTCTTTTGATGCGCCTGGTTCAGTCTCCATGTCTGAAGTTTTTCCGTTATATTGCTTGTCATGTTCTTTTGATGCGCCTGGATCAGTCTCCATGATTGAAGTTTTTCCGTTTTGTTGCTTTTCATGCTCTTTTGATGCGCCTGGTTCAGTCTTAATGTCTGAAGTTTTTCCGTTTTGTTGCTTGTCATGCTCTTTTGATGCGCCTGGTTCAGTCTCCATGATTGAAGTTTTTTTTCCGTTTTGTTGCTTTTCATGCTCTATCGATGCGCCTGGTTCAGTCTCCATGATTGAAGTTTTTCCGTTTTGTTGCTTGTCATGCTCTTTTGATGCTCCTTGTTCAGTCTCCATGCCTGATGTCTTTCCATTTTGCTGCCTGTCATGTTCTTTTGATGCTCCTTGTTCAGTCTCAATGTCTGATGTCTTTCCGTTTTGTTGCGTGTCATGTTCTTTTGATGCGCCTGGTTCAGTCTCCATGTCTGATGTTTTTCCGTTTTGTTGCTTGTCGTGCTCTTTTGATGTACCTTGTTCAGTCTCCATGTCTGAAGTTTTTCCGTTTTGTTGCTTGTCGTGCTCTTTTGATGTACCTTGTTCAGTCTCCATGTCTGAAGTTTTTCCGTTTTGTTGCTTGTCATGTTCTTTTGATGCGCCTGGTTCAGTCTCCATGTCTGATGTTTTTCCGTTTTGTTGCTTGTCATGTTCTTTTGATGCACCTTGTTCAGTCTCCACGTCTGAAGTTTTTCCCTTTTGTTGCTTGTCATGCTCTTTTGATGCGCCTGGTTCAGTTTCCACGTCTGAAGTTTTTCCGTTTTGTTGCTTGTCATGTTCTTTTGATGCGCCTGGTTCAGTCTCCATATCTGAAGTTCTTCCGTTTTGTTGCTTGTCATGCTCTTTTGATGCGCCTGGTTCAGTCTCCATGTCTGAAGTTTTTCCGTTATATTGCTTGTCATGTTCTTTTGATGCGCCTGGATCAGTCTCCATGATTGAAGTTTTTCCGTTTTGTTGCTTGTCATGCTCTTTTGATGCGCCTGGTTCAGTCTCCATGTCTGAAGTTTTTCCGTTTTGTTGCTTGTCATGCTCTTTTGATGCGCCTGGTTCAGTCTCCATGATTGAAGTTTTTTTTCCGTTTTGTTGCTTTTCATGCTCTTTCGATGCGCCTGGTTCAGTCTCCATGATTGAAGTTTTTCCGTTTTGTTGCTTGTCATGCTCTTTTGATGCGTCTGGTTCAGTTTCCATGTCTGAAGTTTTTCCGTTTTGTTGCTTGTCATGTTCTTTTGATGCGCCTGGTTCAGTCTCCATGTCTGATGTTTTTCCGTTTTGTTGCTTGTCATGTTCTTTTGATGTGCCTGGTTCAGTCTCCATGTCTGATGTTTTTCCGTTTTGTTGCTTGTCGTGCTCTTTTGATGCACCTTGTTTAGTCTCCATGTCTGAAGTTTTTCTGTTTTGTTGCTTGTCATGTTCTCTTGATGCGCCTGGTTCAGTCTCCATGTCTGATGTTTTTCTGTTTTGTTGCTTGTCGTGCTCTTTTGATGCGCCTGGTTCAGTCTCCATGTCTGAAGTTTTTCCGTTTTGTTGCTTGTCATGTTCTTTTGATGTGCCTTGTTTAGTCTCAATTTCCTCCCTTGTGAAGTTTTTTTCGTAGTAGTTGATAAGTACCTCGTCTGGTATTTCTTCCTTGTTCAGCATGTCATATTTAACATTATAATGCCAGAGAGGCACAAAATGGTTTGGTTGGAAAAATTTGCCATTCCAATCACCGAGTCGAGACCAGAATATCACAATACCTCTACGCCCCTCAGAGAGGTGGTTGGGTACAGGCTCAATTATTGTGTTAAAAAGGGGCCTTATGGCATGGTTGGCATCTGGGTAGACAGTTTCGATGGTTCGGTGCAGAGCACCAGCCAGTGCATATATCTGGATGAGACCACTCCATCTGCGATCTGTACAGGTGAGCACTGCTTCTTTTTTAATTTTTTCACTGTTCAATGGGCCTGGGAGATCTTCAGGGAAAAGAATCTCCTCATAAGCTGCTTGGCTCAGTGATGAGGCAATATTGCTTTTTGCCATTTCAATGTTGGGGTGGCGTGAATAGATGGTGCTGTGCAGAAAAAGTTCTGCTGCTGCAACAACCCTTAAATTTGCTGCCAGGTCTTCATTTCCTGAAACCATATTAAGATGACAAGTGTGACTCTTTCATCCACAGATATTTGTAATTAGACAGAACATAATTTACTGGCATTATCAGCACACAGCTCTGATATTTTTTTTTACAATTTTCATCTGTACAAAAGATTTTGTCAGAATTAAAATGTTGGTTGAATCTGATTTTTTGTTTGGCCCTATCAATACAAATCTTTTGATAATCTTTCAATTCTACTTTCCAAACTACATTCATCCCTCTCTCAACTAGAATAATTATGTCGACAGTATATTTACTCTTTTCTGGAACATTGTAAGGCTCAAACTGGCTTTATTAGTTAACTACCCTGGAAAGGCTATTTCAATTGATGTGTACAGTTTAAGATTGACATTCTAAATCAAACCAGCATAATAATGCTCTGCACAGTTCGTCATTCATTTAAAAATGCTGATTAAGTGATAATCACAAAAATGCATGGGCCAACAACATTTTATGCATATTTTAGTTATTTTAAGACTGTCAGGAAAGAATTTGTAAATTTCAGCCAAATCGAGTTATAATTGCAAACAATTACAAATAATAATCATATTTTGAAAATGATATTTACCACACAGGCTAATTGATACTGCATTAAACAAGCAGTTCCCATTGCCAGTTGTTTTGAAAGCCATGAGATTGGCTGCATCAGGGGGAAGTAAGAGCTCTGCATCGTAGTCCCTTTCACCGATTGGCGCATGGTCCTCCAACGACTTCTCTTCTATCACTTTCAGGTTTTTCAGCTTGATCTTTGCCACTTCAATAGACGGCCAAGGTTTCTTCATTAAGATTGCGAGATTTTTCAAATCCTCCATCTTCGATTTTCGTATGCTGAAGCTTAGGAATATTTCAGTGATCAGTAAATGTTATGCAAATATATATTATATAAATGGTCCACCAAAAAAAGAGCAAAAACACAAAAAAGTAACAACTTAGTTGCTGTCAGACCGTTTTGGACAAGGCTAGGTTGTCTTAATTCATGAGAAGTGGTCCCTCTTTTTCAATAATGGAACAAGACCCTCAACAGGAGAAAACATTCAAAAAGTTACATTGAGCTATTTTCCCTTCTAGCAGCCCTGAACTTTTGTGATGGATCCAGGGGGGGGGGGGAGCTGGCTCCCTCCTCCCCAATCGATCACTGAGATGAGTATAACAGTTTGAAGAAAATATGGAGCAATGCGGGCCCACTGAAAAGATGCCTGGCTGAAGTACTCACTAATTCCCCCCTCAAACTTATCTGTCTGGGTCCGCCACTGAATTTAATATCCTTCACTCAATTTTAAGCATCCCATAGGGTAATTCAAGAAGATGAGACAAACCTACGTATAAATGACAGAAAATTTCATAGGGTGTGGCAACTGTGGCATTTTACCAGAAGGGATTATCAGGGTGCAATATTTGTATTATAGGGATGTTTCTTTTTAACGACTAATATATTCCACTTCTTTTCCTTTTTTTTTCAACCAAACTGAAATTATTCCCCGCCAGTTCATATTGTGTGTGTGTGCTTTTTGTGTTTTTTTTTTAGAATGAAGTGAGTTTAAATGCCTTTATAAATGAAATTTTTTATCTTTATATGTCACACTTAGCATGGCAATTACGTAAATGTATCAGTCAGAATAATGTTAAATATGACTGAAATCTATCTGTAGGTCATCTTTTAAATCTGTAGATGTACCGCTTTTTTAATCAAATTCAGATTGTACTGCGGCATTTGCATGAAGTAACTTTCTACATATATTATATAAATATATGAAGAATGACATTATTACTAATTGTAAATACGAAATAATCATTTTCAAAACATTTTCATTAAATAAATAAATGGAAATAAACATAAATTTTGACTCACTTAATGTAAACACTTAAGGGGTGACCATTTAATTTCCAGGGGGAATTTTCCTCAGCAGGAAATTATTTATTTTTTAGTAAGGGGGTAAAATAATATTTTATGTTAAGCACAGTAAGTTCCCAATTATTCATTCCTTGGCCGACCAACATCTTTTTAAGAATTACCCCCAGCAGAAATTATTTATTTCAAGACTGCCCAAAAAGAATTTATTCATTTCACCAAAAGTGAGCAGGAAATTATTTATTTAAAAAATTCCAATTCCTCCTCGGATATTAAGTGAGCTTAAATGGTCAGCGCCTAATAAGTAACCCCCCCCCCCCCCCCCCCCCCACCATCATGGCCCACCAGTTACACCACTGGAGCACTGCAGTTTGACATAGACTTACTGAATTAAGATCAGGCATAGCAATACACAGTCAATTGAAAATAAATGAAAATACAGCTAAGAAGCAGGTGTGATTTATTGCTGGTATTAATATACAATGTAATTTGTTCTTCTTGGTTTCATCCCATTTTAACTATTTTAAAAGATAAATAAGTAAATAAATATGTATACCAGGTAAATGATATGTTAGGGCAATTGGGCACCTACCCATTGCGTGGTATCAAGAAGTTATTAAATCAAAAGTATGATTAATACAGTTTGATTTAAACCTATTGGATGGTAATAAGACATTGCAAACAACTGACAAATGAAAATAAATAAGAACATAATGAAGAAGTGTGTTTAACTTACCCAAGTAAACTCAAGCATGAAAGAAATAGACCTGCAAAAGGTTTATCTGCAACTGAGGCAAGCCATGTAGGTTAGTCTGCCCATAAATCTCAAATGCCTTGCATTTCAGAAAAACACATGTGTGAATGACATTTGACACCACTCTACCCTTTTCCTGACTTATAGATTTTATTTTGTATTCTTAAAGTTATTAATCGATGGACAACATCATGAAGTAATATGAACTTGAACATGATTTGCAGAGCTGGTGATTTCTGCAATCAACAAAACACACATAGGACAAAGTCAGACCCAGCAGCATAGACACACCATGGCTGGCCATTTGAGCAACTGGGAAGAAAGTCCTGGCCCTGCACAGACAATCAACATTGACACACAATGGCTGGTGGGTTCAGAATGAGTCTGGCCGTGGAAAGGATATGAAGCTGCCAAGGAAAATCCTGCAACTGTGCAAGCTGCCCTCGCAGCAGTGAAGAATGCTGCGGCTTTGATGAAATGCGTATTGGGTAAATCACATGCTTCTTCCCGTCAAGTCAGCTTCCAAGATGATGCCCCTAACGTCTTCCAAGCCAGCAGCCAAACTGCAGCTCCGAGTAGATTGTCTCCAGTACGACCTGCCAGGGTTCATGTCACCGATGCCGGCGTCCAGTGCAGCCCTCGAAAAACTCCGGATGTTCGCCTGGACAGTCCGCCGCCACCGAGATCGCCAGGTCCATCTCCACGACGACGACCCTTGCATAATCGCTGTTTCCATTGTGACCAGCCGGGACACTTCCGCTCTGAGTGCCCTCTACTGAAGAACAGCCCCAGCCCAAAAGGCCCTGGACGGCAGTAAACGGTCATACTGCTGTCCTTCACTCGTCTACTGACCGTGACTATTCAGAGATGTCACATCCATCACCTGCATCTCAAGCTCTGACCATGTTTGTTCCTATTTTGGTTAATGGAGTGAAAATATTGGCTGTTGTTGATACTGGCTCTCAGGCCACTTTGGCTAGTTCTGAACTTTGTAGACGTGCTAATGTAATTCCTTCTGCTGAACATGGTATCACTTTACGGGGAATTGGTGATGATATGGGGATGTCTGCTTCTCTTGCCTTTAAGGTACCCATTAGTATTGGGAATGGTACTTATTTGTGGACCATAATTGTTGGTGACATCAGAGAGGACTTCATCCTGGGCTTAGATTTTCTGCATGAAGTTGGCGCCCACTTGGACTTTCAGCGAGGTTTCCTGAAGCTGAGTGATGCTATTATCTTCGCTGAATTCACATCCTCCATCGATGGACGTCGGGTACCAGTAGCGCCCGTGGTGGTCAATGAGAGACTCAGCATACCCGCCATGCATGGCGCCGAGGTCATCTGTGATGTAGCCGAGCGGTTTGATCCCAAAGATGACATCCTTGTGGAGCCAATCCCAGTTGATCTTCCTGTCGTCTTTACTCCATTTGTTATCAGCAAGTCGTCCCACATCTCTGTTCATGTTGCCAATTTGAGTGAATCGACTTCGACGTTGCCAGTGGGAACTATTATTGGTGTTGCTAAACCAGTTGACGAAGTACGTCAACTCAGTGATGTTCCATTGGAGTCCGAGTCTATATTGTCATTTTCATGTACCACTTCCGTTCTGAACCATGACTATGAAGTTCGAGGTACCGATCTCGGTACCCCCACCATGTCACCTACTACAACTGAGCCAGCAGCTGATACGTCACCTGCTGATGCCCATTCGTCAGATGCTACTTCTGCCACTGTTGCTCCTGATTTGCAGAAACCCCTTTCTTTTGTGGGTCCTGACATGACCGGATCAACTACTGCTGGTGGTGCCTCTTCTCTTCCGGATCATCTGATTCCATTGTACCTCCGAAGCCTTGAAAATTTGGAGGGGGAGGAGGGTGATGCCCTGCAGGATCTTCTGACGAGATTTTCTGACGTTTTTGCTCAACATGATCTCCGGATTGGAACTGCTCTGGAATCCAGGAAGCAAGTCTATGACCAGAAGACTCTGCAGGACCAGTACCATGTGGGGGATCTGGTGTACTTATTAAACTCGGCTGGTAAGAAAGGCCAGTCCAGGAAACTCCAGCCCATCTACAATGGTCCTTTCCTGGTGGTCCATCAGAGAGCTCCTTGGTTGTATGTCATCGTCAACCAACGTGGGGGGCGCCAAATTGTCCACCATGACCGTCTTCGCCATTGCTCGGAGCAGAATATACCCTTCTGGGCACGCCGCGAAAGACGCCGGCTGCTGGACGTCGACGCCCCCGAACTGCATGACGACTCACCCTATGGCATCAGTGACCTGTGTGACGAGGATGTCACCGAGGATGTCGACGAGGATGAGGGACCATCCAGTGTCGCCGCACCGATGGATGACTCATTTATCCCTGATGAAACTATGCCGCCAGCAGGAGCGGCCACCCCTGAGAGACTATCCGCCACAGAAGACGGGTCCCCGGCCGTTGACCCGGATCCTGTCTTGAGTCCTCTACCGCCTAGCCGGCACAGCGGTCGGAACCGACGGCGGCCGGCGTGGCTTCGCGACTTTATCGTGGAACGTGGCGCGGCAGTAAACAAGAAGTGAAGTTAGGAATTTGTAGTGTTTAGAAATAATAAATAAATAAAAGTTAGGTATTACGGCACCTGTCAGGTGTCGCTGCTAGGCAAATCAATTTTATTCTCAGCTGTATGTATCTGAAGTAATAATATGTGATATTGTATGTTATGCTCTCTCTCCTTGCAGTTGGCACGAATATGGAATTCGCATATGAGGAGAAGAGGCTCCATCCCGAGGGGGTTGTGACCGTCTACAAACGCCGTTGGGATGGTCTACAATTTGTTATTTCAAGAACACTGAGAGGACTGACGGTAGAAGACCTTGAGGAGACGAACCTGCCCCGTAATTACTTTCGGGGTGGATTCCCGCCCCCGGGTCAGGCTCCTGCCGACATTATAGAAGTTGATGAGGAGGAGGAGGAGGTCATCGATCTGACCCAGGACCTCGCCACGGAGGACGACTGGGACAGGACTGTGGCTGTGGTGCCCTGCCGTCGGCGGCCGGCGGTGCCCCTGGGAAACCGGGAGGCGCCACTTGTCGTTCCGGCGACAGCGCCCTCAGCCACCTCCAGGGAGGATCCCCAAGCCAGAAGAGTGACCGAGGAGCCCAGCGTGGACCAGCCCCAAGCAGAGACCAGTGAGGAAGCCTCATCAGCCCCGTCCAGCGGCGGGACGCGTTCGGCTGCCGAGGCTCGGCAGCTCCGGACGCGTCGCCGTCGCAACAGACGTAAAAAGCAGAAGTTGTCCTCTCCGAAACAGTCCCCATCGAAGATGAGCGCTGATGAGGAGGAACCCCTGTTCCTCAGCCAGTATGTCGTGCTTGATGAGGTCACTGGAGAAGATGAAGGACCAGGAGGGCCAGAACCGGACCTGAAGATCCGGCCGGACATGTCCGACTTCTCGGACACCGACGGTGAGTGGAATAAACCAAACTTGTATGATGCCGATGATGAGGGCGGTATGGCAGGATCAGTGCCAGGTGGGCCTCAGCCGGTGACTTCGACCATGTCATCCGTGCTGGCCGGCCATATTGCCCTATTTGCAAGAAGAGAGTGGGGGATTGCCGCCTCCGGCGACACATCGAAACCTTCCACCTGCCTTGGTGGATCGCCCCTGACCGGGCATGTTGGAGGTGCCGGATCACGGAACCGAGTATAAGCAACCTGAAGCTGCGGCATGGAACGACGTGTGCACCGGCGGCGATGACGGAGGCCAACGCCAGCATGTGGGTGCAGTACTGCAATGGTTTGCTGCGCCTGATTCGAGAGGATCTGGGCGCAGTGACCAACGCAGACCTGCTGCGCCTCGTGCTGGACTGTCGGTATTACCCCATCGACCGGTCACCCTTCCACCTGTCCATGTCGCAGCGACTACTCTTCAGGCTGTGGGAAAAGAGAAATGGACTATCGCCCTTGACCCACCTAGATGACTTGCACCCTAAAGTACTGGCATGCATCCTGATGCATACCACGCCACCCGTGATGACCAAGGCCGGGGTTTTTGCTACGCTGGAGAGGACTGAGGCCCTACATCGCTCTGGTCGGGCCCCCTGGGTGATCGATGCCCACATTCATGTGGATGCCTTGGGCGTCGATTTCCGGGACCGACTGGGCGAGGCATCCGACTCTAACGTCAGGGCCCAGTTCCTCATTTGCAACTTCGTATTCCCCCGGAAGTGGTCTTCCTGGGATTCCCTCCGTGGGGCCGAGGACCTGTACGCCACATTTGGCCTCCACCCGACGCTATGCAGTGACCCCCAGGTATTGGCCGATTGGAGATGGGAGTTGAGACGACGGTTGATGTCCCCGAAGGTGGTGGCCCTAGGAGAGATAGGCTTGGACTACAGAGTGGAGACCACTGATGCCCAGCGCCAGACCCAACAGACTGCCCTCATCGAGATGACCCGGATGAGGCCAGAAGCGATGCCCATCGTCGTGCACTGCCGTGGTGTGGGGGCCCTAGACGACTGCCTGAGAATCCTGGCGAGGCGTGTTCGGCCCAACACCGTGGCGGTGCAGGTCCACTGCTTTGCAGGTAGTCGTGGGGATGTCGCCCGTTGGCTGGAGGCATTCCCCAACTGCCTGTTCAGCCTTGGACATCGCTCCATGAGCCTCACCGGGCCAGAGGGCGAGGAGCATCACAAGGCAGCCCGCAGCCTCAGCCTGGACCAGGTCCTTCTGGAGTCGGACGCCCCCTATCTGCGTGGGCGTCCCCTCTACGGCCGCCCTGCCTCTCCGATGGCCGACATCTACGAAACGGGCAGTTGGCTGGCCCAGCTAAAAGGGCTTTGCCCCTCTGTAGTTCTTGAGGCCGCCCGGGTGAACGCCCTACGGGCCTTCGCCCTGCCGAGTTACTAATTGATGTTCTCTTTGATTGACCGCTAATAACGGTCCCTTCCAGGGACCGCATTAGCTCGTATTTTCTTACATGTTTGTTCAAATTTATGTTGCCACAGGTGGCCCGTAGACGTTGTCCGACGGTTAAGGAGCTAAGACTGTAGAAGATAAGAAGATACGCAACGTTAAGAATACTTTTAAGAAGTCCATAGGAAGAGTTCAAGAAGATGCCAAGCCAAGTTCAAGATAAGAAGATACGCAACGTCAAGAATAATTTTAAGAAATCTATAGGAAGAGTCCAAGAAGATGCCAAGCCAAGCCAAGTTCAAGAGATGCCCAGCCAAGGGATGCCCCAGCCAAGAGATGCCCCAGCAACGCAACGTTAAGAAGATAACCCAGCCAGGAGATGCCCAAGAGATGTCCAACCAAGAGCATTGCCAAGTGATGGATGACCCCTGGACGTCCGTGATAGATGACCCCCCCCCTGGACGCCCGTGATGGATGAGATGACCCCCCCGATGGAGTGGAGGACCAGGAGATTTGGAGGGGGAGAGTGTGGCGTGCGCCGTTCGCCGCGTTGAGGGGGGCCTTCCGGTCGACCTGATGCGCGGCGCACCCTGCCCGCTCTCTCCCATTCGAGCAGCGAACAGAGTACAGGTAACAGCAGTTTCTATAATTGCTTTGCAAAGCTGCCAAAAAATCCTCGTGTATCATCTTGCCATGAATTTAACCAAGCTTGTGTTAATTACATAATGTGAAAACATTAATTATTTGCAGATCATGATGCTGCATGGCTCTGTTTTTTTTGGTGGCAAATATTGGTAATCACAATACAAGCACAGAAATGTTAATGCTTTTTGTAAGAAAATGTCAATTGGCTGCCTTTGAGCATGGGCCTGCAAGGTTATTATCAATCATACTTGTATGACCATGCCTTGACACAAGGTGAGCTATAGATTTTGCAGGCATCTGGATATCGACAATCATTTCAATTGACACTTTTATCTATCAATGGCACCGATGGATTCCTATGTACCTACACTGCATTAATCTGGAGCTACTTAAGCAAACAATCTCAGTAGGCAGTGACATAAAAAATCCATGAGTTAGTGGGCGGCATGAATCTAAATTCTCCCAGAACAGGAAACTTGCACGTTCCAAACATTTTGCATACAGGACGGGATAAGGGATCTATCCAGTTGAAGGGTATACAGGCCGAAAATAGTGACTGAGGAGTCACAATGTGTACGCTACAAGTTTTCTGCATACAATTCTGATCAAAGGATAGTGAAACATGGCAAATGTACTAAATATGATTGGTTGAGGCACTGAATCAAAACCATTTCAAGGGCATCAGAACATATTCAAAGATCAGCGACGTGTACATGCACTCTGCTCTCAGTGGTAACTTACTGGTCTGACCCATAGTTAAACTCACTGAAGCAGGAATTATCTTTTTCATTTACTCTTTATTCCAGCAACTGGACTAAGAAGATATGTGATAGCTCACGAGCCAAACAGACAAGGTCAAATATTACATAGAAAGTGAGAAAATTAGGCATAGAAACTCAAGCTAACTGAAACTAACACTGTAACTCTTCATTGAGTCTCAAACTTCTGCTGACTTGTTGACGAGATGACCTATCTCGGTATAATTTGTTGACTCATGGTCCGCTTTCAGAATAACAATGAACTTGAAACGTCCATAATGATGGATGGGGGAAACATCATTAAAAGTCAAGGCTTCATCAGTGTGTTAAACTGTCCTCTGATCCCCTAGATTACCATAACCACTTTGACCTTGGCTAATGGGGAAACCTCTCCAAAATTAAAAGCACAAGTAAAGCGAAATTGCCAAAAAATGAATAAAATGATATACTCTGAAAATTGTTGAGTTCGTTGAGTTTGTCACAGAACAATCAAATGTTTAAAAAAAAAGGTTTAAAAAAAACTAATTGACACATAAAAATTGTAAAAGAACTGAAGGACATTTTGTTCGACCTCACAATGACCATTTTGGTGAATATGGCTACTGATCCATATTTCACCTACTGTAAATGCATGGTATGCATTCCTGTGCTGGATAAATTATTTCCATTGGTCTCAAGATTAAACGGCAAGGTGCTGATTAATTTATAATCATGAATATGCCGGTAATGCACCGTTAATCTCTTTTGATAAGAAGCAAGTAACTTTGATTCTGAAATTTAGGATATTAAATGCAGCTGCGACTTCAGCTCTTAGTAATTTACAGCATTTTCAACAAGTACGAGTTTCTGCAACATAACAATGAAATGTAGCAAATATAGTTCATATGATTGGTTGGGGAACTAAGTTACATTTACATACAGAAATCTAATTTGAATACCACGAAAACGTATTGCAAAGCCATTGACGTGTTTGGTGTGGTGTCTTAAATGGACAGTGACCGTTAGAGTTCTTGATCTGCTAATCTTATTAGGAAATCAAAGTCAGTTGCTCACTGACGCACAGGAATCTATGTTCTTCTTGCGGATCTGAAGGACATTTGATTGCTCATAGACCAACCAGGCAAGCCTATAATGCCACATGAACAGTGAGAGAACGAGCCATGGAAACTCATACTAACTGAATCCGCTGTAGCAAGAAAGTTTGGTTTATCTTGAAGTAATTCGTGACATAAGAAAGTGATACATTTTTCACTTTGTTATATATTCCAACAAAATCAGTCAAGAAATTGATCGGAGTATTTGCCAAAATTGGGTCACTGTGCCTGTAAATTATGTTTGTCTGTGATATTTGATTTGTGCAAATATCATTTTGTACAAAATAGGCATTTAATAAGCTGTGTAATGGAGCATCATAACAATGACAATAACTTTTGCATTCAAGAGGTTAAAAAATTCTGGATGAATCCATTCAACTCCCATTGAAAGATTTCCGTGAGGAGCTGCCAGGTGAAACATTTCCAGAAAAACATGAGACAAAAAGGAAGAAAAAGGCTTTTGTAATACATTCATCTGTACAATATCAATGTTCTGATTATTTTCTTATTAAGACATAAATTGGTTTATACTGGAAAGGTGAAGGCCCAATTTCGACCTGTGAATCATGCCAATTTGCCATGGATTTAAGAAAATTGATTTTATTAATCAAATTATTGCCAATTGATTTGTACGCTGTCAAAGTTTGTGTGGTACCTTGTTAAATAACGCTTCGTCAATTTTAGAATATTATTGCATTGTATTTTTTCCATCCCATATAAAGTTACTTCTCAAATGTTTACTAAAGAAAATCATTATATACATGTAGTAGTTCATATATCATGTACATGAACAACACAGGAGAATCGTATGCATATATATCCACTCATTCTGTGGCTTTTAAATATTAGTTCTAAACTATAAATGTTGCATGATGAGCACATATATTTAACCATATATTTAACCATAAAATCTGCACTACCTGAGCCACATAATCTCTACATTGTGTAATTGCATTGTTATCGCCAATTACAGCTCTGTCCGAGTATGTGATGCAGCCAAGCAATCACCCAAGAGGATTTGTGACAAGAAGAGCTAGATGTGATTTACCGCTTGTACAACTGCACATCGTCTGGCAACAACCCTTGACCAGGCAGAAATATATCATACATGGATTGGACAAAATAGAATACCCTTGAAAAGAATATTTGGCCAAAGAAATTGTAATTGTGAAAATGTGGAAATACGTGTACCAATGATTTTGAACAAATCATCAATGAACAGTCTTGCTCAAAGATTCAGTGGCTTTGTGGAACCTCTAAATATTTCATTAATTTGGATATAAATTTGAAACATACTGAGATTTACTTTCCATCGACGTAAAATCAGAATTAATGAACCAGATAAGGGGCATGCATTTTGTACCAGAGAAATGATTTTTGGATCACCTTAATCATTATGCATGCATGTTTTTGAGTCATTGGGTTTTATTTTTATTTTATGAGCTTTTGAGCTTATGCATGATTTTAATAATTCTTGAGATTGCTTCAGTAATCAAAGAATCTAATGAATTTTTGAGAAAACTAAATCAGACACTTATGCACATTTGATCAGCATAATGCAAAGACCCCTTGAATGCTTTCTTGTGAGAAAAAGGAAAATTTCAAGATTGTGAAAATCATTTTAATTGAACCATGGAGAGAATGCACGTTTTAAGCATTCATGTTCAATTAAGGGGTGTGATTTTGAGTACTGCCCATTCCATCAGCTTGAAGGGCCTCATTCTATTGTCATTTATAAAAATCTTTTTTGTGTCACCTGCTTAGAACTGACAACAGCCAAAAAAATTCTTGACAACAGCACTGCGCTTACAACCGCATAATAGCTGATGTCTATAACTTTTTCCTGAAATTGTTATGCTAGCCTTCTGTCAATCCATTCTTTTACAGCAGAAGTCATAAGAATGTATTCAGAAGTAGTTCAGTGTGTCAAGCCAGCAGCCAATGCCTAAAACTTTTTTCGAAATTGTTATGCTAGCCTTCTGCCAATCCATTCTTTTACAGCAGAAGTCACAAGTATGGATTCAGAAGCAGTTTAGTATGTTAAGTTTCCTGCTTGGTCCACGTAAGTGAAAGTATGATGTCGTCAGCCATTCTTGGTACATGCGCTGACTCCTTTAAAGAGTCCTGGAGCCATCTGATTTGCAAAAGTAAAAAGAGGTGTGAGAAAAGGCATACATGTCTTTTACATGTTTTGCAAACCTAACTCATTCCATTGATAGGTTTTTGAACTGACATTGAAAGTTTGGTTATAAACCAACCTCCTGGCATACAAAAGCAGGGACCCTCTTAAAAAATTCATAAGGATGATGGAAAAACAAATTGACTTTTACACATAATGGCTCTGAAGCCTATAATCTCCAATAAACTAGTGCAGTTTTGTCACAGAGCATCTTTCAGAGCAAATCATTTTGTCAAATTTTCTTGCAAGTTACCATCTCAGCTTGACCTTGATGAGGTTTTCTCATTAGCCCTAAGTCAAAGTGGTTACAGTAATCTAAAGGATTAGTGGATAGATCAGTCCCCCGGCCAAGACCATGAATTTTAAGCATGTTTGTCCCATCCATCAAAAGAGTCTTTACAAGTCCATCAGCAATGTAAAATCAAAGCTGCTGGCAACAAAGCTTACAGCGGAAGTCATATTCTGGTAGGCCCTATATAGTTTCAGGGAACTGTGAAGTATGCATATTACTTAACAGAAATGTTTTAAGCCCCTTCTTTTCGAATATCTGCATGGTGTTCATTTACATTTTGGCAGGCTGATCACCCCTCTACCCCCCCCCCCCCTGGTACACCTGTTGTAAGTCACTTACTACAATAATGTATAAGATGGTCAGTTGGTCATCTTTACCAATGTCTCAGAATCTTGCATTTAACGCTGTACAAACGAACAGACTCAACGGCAGTTATCAGGCAAATATGGTAGTGAACATATTTTAAAAGAATAAAAATAACCATGTACATATATTGACTTTGATATTATGATGTTAAATGAAAGGAATCATTGCAGGGCCATTTATCTGAACGAAAAATTCTATTAGAAATAACCCCAGGCATCTTGACGTATGTTTACCAACTGGTGTCTCACTTTTGTCTTTGTAACTCACTTTTTAGGTAGTTGCAATGAAAAACTTGGGAAAATTGTGGAAGGGGTTAACAGCTAAAGATACAAAGCATTTTATAAGATCATTTTCAAGCTTCTATGTGCTTTATTAAGGCACTAGATTAGCATTTCAAAATTTGCTTCTGCACACTCATCTTGATAGGACAGCCAAATAAGGCAGGCTTCACTCAGCGCATTGCAATAGTGCATTCATATTTTGTTAATTTAAGGGTGATTGACTGGAGAGACATTTATGAAATAGTGTGCATAAAATGACCAACAATATTAGGTACACATTCATGTAACTTCTAACATATTGGTATCAAATAATTAACCGCAAATTGTGTCACAGTGTGGAAATTTGTGCTATTTTTTTATTCTTTGATAACTTGATAAATCATTGAAATGTGAAGATGTTGTGCACCCAGTACCACCAAGAGACGCAAGTTAAACTATCTAGACTATGCAAGTATCAAATGTTAAATTTTCAAAGCATAATATTAAAGGAACTATTTGGTTGACTGCCGCAATTGTCACATCACTGCCGTTAAGTCTGTCCGTTTGTACAGTGTGATTTATGGTGACACTAAATCTTCTAAATTGGTCCCATTATTGTTTTCCTTCAAAAGCCTGGCAATCTTCTCGGTGCTGTCTTGACACAGGTTACATGCAGGGTCAGTGCCTAATCCCATCTCACATGCCAAGCACTCTGTGACTTGTTTTTTCAGTGAGGATTTAGATTCTCGATTCACTGGAAGAATCCTGTGAATGTATCTCCCACTTCTTTTAGCTGTCATCGTCAAGCAAGAGTGTTGGCCTATGCGGCTCTAGCTTAACCCTACAGGTCAAAGATGTGATTACTTATCACAAGGTCAAGGATCACCAAATGAAATATCTGTGGAAAATAACACAAGTTGCATGCCAGTGAGATTCGCTGACAGAATATGGATGGGGTGGAATAGACTAATCCTGCAGCCCATGCTAATAACAGTGTTATAGGTACATTTGTAATATCATATGGGATGAGAATAATCATTGTTGACTCGTTCACTTGACCTTAAATCTCCATCCTCTGAATGTAAATTGAGTTTGTCTAGCAGTAATTTATTAAACAAAATAAATCAACTTAAACTCTAAACCAATTAATATCCAATGGCCAAAAAGGACTACTTCAACTTTTCTGAGAGATTACCACAACCACTTTGACCTTGGGCTAATAGGGAAGCCTACCAAGCTTAAAAAGACAAGAAAAAGGTGAATGAAATATCAAATTCTGAAAGTTTTGAGTCTGTTGTAGAACAATCCAATGAACAGAAAAGACTTTTTGCTTAATTAAAATAGTAAGAAATTGCAGAAAAAACTTTATAAAATAGAAAATTAGGGCATCCCATGTTCTAGCCAGGCACTTTTCTGCCATACATACAACTTGTCAAGTGGATAAACTGTTGGTCATTCAGCTCTTTCACAGCCGGGGAAGAAAGTGTAGTTAAATTCAGCTTATTTAGACACTGATGATCTCACTGATGCTTCAACCTTTTTCATTGGAATGAATGGTTAATCAGACATTGGGTGCATGAGACCTCACTGGTGATTGTTACGACTATTTCACTGACTTTAAGACTGGTATTGATAACGTTAACATGTCAAGTGTTGGATATGACCTCACTTACTGGATATGAGTCGTAAAATAACATTGCAAGTATAGGGATGTGACTTCACAAGGAGCATTTCAGACATCTTGCTACTCACTCATATTTGCACTGCTGTAAATGCATGGTCTTGATTCTTATGCTGGATACATTATTTTAATCGGTCTTAAGATTTCATCAGTAATCAACAGTGTTGGAGGTCTCGAGGCCGGCTTCGTCCTCGAGGCCGCCCGCGGAGCCATATTTTCATGGCCTCGGCCTTGGCTCGGTCTCGGGTGTCTAATGGCCAGTGATGGAGGCCTCGGGACCAATGTCGCCGTCGAGGCCGGCCTCGGGGCCTTATTTTGATGGCCTCGGCCTTGCCTCGGTCTTGCACACCAAATCCTTGGCCTTGCCTCAGTCTCTGATGTCCTGGCCTCGACTACATCACTGGTAATCAAAGGTGCTGATTGTTTTATAATCGTGAAATCTCACCTCTTACGCACCCTTAATGAAAGATGCAAGGCGGTTTTTCTTTTGATAAAAACTAAGACATCTTTAAGATCTTGGATTTTAGGAAATTAAAAGAAACAAAATATTTTTCAGTTTGTCATACATTGAAACAAATTATGTGCCAGTCTATCATTCTTCACACAAGTATGGTTGTCTACATATATGATATGAAAACATATTGCTTTGTGCACAATTTATAAACATCTATTTCATAAAAGCTGTGTAATGCAGCATGATAAAAATGACAATCACATTTGCACAAGAGGGTAAAAAACGCAGCATGATTCCATTCAGCCTTCATCAAAAGATTTGCCTGAGAAGCTGCCAGGTGAGACATTTACAGAAAAACATGAGACACAAATGAAGGAAAAGGCTTTTGTAAACATAAAACCATTGTACCACAACGTTCTGATTATTTTTATTCAGACATCAATTGGTTTTGATTGGAACGGTTGAGGTCCAATTTGGAACTGTGAATGATTGAATGAAAAAAGGCATACCATGCCCTAAACTGTGATAAAAGAGCAAAACAGACGTAATCTTATCATCTGATTGTATATGTTGTTTTGATGGCAGTACACAACTATATATGTATGTCCTGGATGGTTCTTAATGATTTGATATTGTTTCATGATCAAGTGACTGGCAGAATTGGCACAAAGCTGCTAATTTGCCGTGGATTTAAAAAAAATTAATCAAATTATTGCCAATTGATATGTACGCTGTCAAAGTTTGTGTATTACTTTGTTAAACACTTCTTCAATTTTAGAATATTATTATATTGAATTATTTCCATCCTCTATAGAGTTTATTCTGAAATTTTTACCAAAGAATTTATCTAGTTGATACAAAATGGGCATGAAGAACACAGGAGAATCATATGCATATATCCGCTTATTCTGATTCTACTGCTTAATATTAGTTCTAAATTATCAATGTTGCATGATGAGCACATAGTTTTTACCATTAAATCTGCACTACCTGAGCCACATAATCTCAACATTGTATAATGCCAATTATAGCTGTGTCCAAGTATGTAATGCGGCCAAGTAATAACCCAAGAGGAATTTGTGACAAGAAGAATTAGATGTGTTTTACTGCTTGTGCAACTGCAGGGGAAACCAGGTCACATAGGGATGCTTTTAACGTCTACTAATTTAGCTCAATGAAAGCACTGAGCAACTCAGATGTTGGCATGAATGTCACCAATACTATTGAGCTTAATTCCAAGGCATAAAAAATTAGACTGCACCAGTGCACCTACCCTTTTGCAGCCAGACAGCAAAATTTGAGTAGTGATTATGTAGTGATCAGGACTTGGGACATCAATTAAAAATCATTTTAACGCTGCATGCACTCTAGATATTACATACAAGAAGTGCGTAAGACTATATACAGTGCACTAACACCTTGTAGTGCCAATAGTTAATAACTTAAAACGGTTTTAAAAATTTGACAATTTGCGATAAATTTGTTCACAGAGCATGGTAATCCACTATGCCTCTATTCAATGTGGGCTGAATACCTATTGCGTGCTGTCAGCCTGTCACAGTTCATTCAGTTGACTTAGACACTTACATTCTGCCATATAAAGTGTGTCCCAATATGCCCCGTGTTCAGTGTCCCAATGAACTCCAATATGACTTTTACACCAAAATGATAATTTTTAAGGCACTAGTGGGTGTGTTTATCAAGATAGCAATTCATAACTGTTTTTTACGATGTATCAAATTCATACAAGCATTGAGAAAGCCTCATTGCTCATGGTTTGTCCAGAGAATGGTTTGAATTGAACCCCTCTGAATTTAGTTGACTAGTAGGAAAACAAAATTTTCTTACCATATGTTTGCATGTGGCTGTAATTGCCGAAACACGAATAGGAACATCAGGATGGGAATTTACAAGATTTGATAGCACTACCATATCGTAAACCTTGTCAGGAACCATGAAAACTCCACTGTCCCATGTGCCCCATGTGCCCCATGTCCCAATGTGCCCCGGTTCCCCCTACATCATCTGCCTACAACACTTGCCCAGGCAAAAGAATATCATACATTGATACAATGACAGGACACCATAAAATTACCCTTGAAAAGGATATTTGGCCAAAGAAATTGTTATTGTGAAAATATGGAAATACATGTGCCAATGATTTTGAAAAATTCTTAAAGGAACAGTCTTATTTAAAGATTCAGTGGCCTTGTGCAACCTCAAAATATTTCATCAATTTGGATGCAAATTTGAAACATACTGAGAGTTACTTTCGATCAATGTAAAATCAGAATTAAGGAACCAAATAAGAGGTATACATTTTGTACCAGAAAAATGATTTTTGGACCGCCTTAATCATTATGCATGCATGTTTTTGAGTCATTGGGGTTTGTTTTTATTTTTATGAGCTTTTGTGGAGCTTATGCATGATTTTCATAATTCTTGAGATTGCTTCAGTAATCAAAGGCTTTAATGAATTTTTGAGAAAACGAAATCAGATACTAATGCGCATTTGATCAGAATAATGCAAAGACACTTTGAATGCTTTCTCTTGTGAGAAAAAGGAAAATTGCAATATTGTGAAAATCACTTTAATTGAACCATGGAGAGAACACACGTTTGAAGCATTCATGATGAATTAAGAGTTGTTATTTTGAGTACTGCCCATTCCATCAGCTTGAAGGGCATCATTCTTTTGTCATTTATAAAAATCTTTTTCGTGTCACCTTCTTAGAACTGGCAACAGCCAAAAAATTCCTGACAAGAGCATTGCACTTACAACTGCATAATAGCTGATGTCCAAAACTTCTTCCTGTAATTGTTATGCTAGCCTTCTGTCAATAAATTATATTACAGCAGAAGTCGTAAGAATGTATTCAGAAGTAGTTCAGTGTGTCAAGCCAACAGCCAATGTCTATAACTTTTTCCTGAAATTGTTATGCCAGCCTTCTGTCAATCCATTCTTTTACAGCAGAAGTCATAAGCATGGATTGAATTTGATTCAGAAGGAGTTCAGCATGTCATGCTTCAACTTGGTCCAGCTGTGTGAAAGCATGATGTAGTAAGCCACTTCTGAGTTTATGTTTGTGATTTCTGCTTCAAAGAGTCTTGGGGCCATCTGATTTGTTCTGAAATTCCATGATCATAAAATATTTTGCAAAAGTAAAACAGGTGAGAGAAAAGGCATACATTTCTTTTACATGTTTTGCAAACCTAAGTCATTTCATTGAAAGGTTTTTCAACTTGCATTGAAAGTTTGGTTATAAACCTCCCACCTGGCATGCAAAGCAAGGACCCATTTAACAAATTCATAAGGATGATGGAAAAACCAATTGACTTTTACCCATAATGGCTCTGAAGCCTATAATCCACAACAAACTAGTGCAGTTTTGTCACAAAGCAGCTTTCATAGCAAATCATTTTGTCCAATTTTCTTGCCTGTTACCTTCTCAGCTTGACCCCGACGAGCTTTCCCCATTAGCTCAAAGTCAAAGTGGTTACAGTAATCTAAAGGATTAGTGGATAGATCAGTCCCCTGGCTGAGACTATGAATTTTAAGCATGTTTGTCCCATCCATCAAAAGAGTCTTTACAAGTTCATCAGCAATGTAAAAACAAAGCTGCTGGCAACAAAGCTTACAGCGTAAGTCATCTTCTGGTAGGCCCAATATAGTTTCAGGGAACTGTGAAGTATGCATATTACTTAACAAAAATGTTTTGAACCCCTCTGTCTGAATATTATGTGTTCGCCTAAATTTTGGCAGGCTGATCACCCCTATGCCCCCCCCCCCGGTACGCCTGTTATAAGTCACATACTATAATAATGTATTTAAGATGGTCAGTTGGTCAAATTACCAATGTTTCAGAATCTTACATTTAATGTGACACTCAATTTCTAAATTGGTCCAATTTTTGTTTTCCTTCGAAAGCCTGACAATCTTCCAGGTGCTGGCTTGACACAGGTTATATGCAGGGTCAGTGCCTAATCCCATCTCACATGCCAAACTTTTTTCTTCAGTGAGGATTTAGATTCTTTATTTGCAGGAAGAGCCCAAAGAAATCTCCAACCTCTCTTAGCTGTTATAGTCAAGCAAGATTGTTTGCTTATGTGGCTCTAGCTTAATCCAAAAGGTCAGATATGTGATTACTTATCCCAAAGTCAAGGATCACCAAATGAAATATCTGTGGAAAATAACACAAGTTGCATGCCACTGAGATTCACTGACAGAATCTGGATGGGTGAATAGACTAATCCTGCAACCAATGCTAAAAACAGTGTAATAGGTACATTTTCAATATCATATGGAACGAGCACAATCATTGTTGACTCGTTCACCTGAAATCGCCATCCTCTGAATGTAAATTGAGTTTGTCTGGCAGTAATTTCTCAAACAAATAAATCAACTTAAACTTTAAACCAATTAATATCCAGTGGCCAAAAAGGACTACTTCAACTTTTCTGAGATAACTTGTTCTCTTTTGGTTCTCCTTTTTACTGCTTATCAAATCTCAGGACTGTTTCGGACTTGATGACTAAAGGTAACTCATCCCTGTATAATTTGTTGGCTTATTGCAGCTTTCAGAATAACAATGAACTTGAAATTTCTCCATTGACGGATGAGGGAAACATCATGAAAAGTCATGGCTTCATCATGATGTACTAATCCCTGAGATTGCCTTAACCACTTTGACCTTGGCCTAATAGGGAAGCCTACCAAGCTTAAAAACACAAGCAAAAAAGTGAATGAAAGATCACATTCTGAAGGTTTTGAGTCCGTCATGGAACAACAAAATGTTCAAAAACAACTTAGTTTTTAAATAAAAAATATGCGAGAGCAAATTGCCATCGCTTAGCGATCCTTCCAACACTAGTCATGTACGTACTGGAAAATCATGCTAGTCTGTCCCTTCAATCTCAGCGTGTCATTCGCCATCTTTGTTTTGACCACGTGACCGTCATGCTCGACGCCATTATTCTGCATGTGCAGTCGCGTGTATGCGTGACGCCATTCATGAAGCCGCAAAAAACGACAGAGGGCGGGCCGAAACAGTGGCGCCTCTAGCAGCCGTTCACAAAATTGGCAAAAACGATGCTAATTAAAACGAAATTTCTGATCTGATTTACAGTTCAAACCATGGATACACACATGGAAACAGTGTTGGCCTTGTAAATCTACACCTGCTTGCTGCTCTTTACTGGCTTGGCAGATTACATATTAAGCTGTGTGTGAGCATCACAAAAATGACAACAACATAAATTTGCTTTATTAGGGGTAAAGAATCCCAGAATGAATCCACTCATCATTACATGAAAGAATCTGTGAGAAACTAACAGGTGAGACATTTTAGAAAAAATAACATTAGAGACCAATGAATGAAAAGGCTTTTGTGTTACATTCATCCATAATACCATGGTGTTCTGATTCTTTTGAAATTGATTTAATTGCTCAAACTATTGCCATCAACTTGATTTTTACACTATTGAAGTTCATTTTGTTTTGCTTTGTTGAACCTCAATTTTTGAATAGTAACACGAAAAACACAGCAAAATCTTCTGGTTGTTGTATAATTTAATACATTGGATAACTGAAAACAAAATTTACAAAAAGACATTTTAACTCTGCAGAGAAAATTTTCATCTGAAGGAATGATGGTACCCTCCAATGAAGATTCATTAAGACTACTAGATTGTAAGGGTTTGCATGGTACATACATGTATGAGTATGATGAAAAATTATTTCCCAACAGACTTCTTGTTGCAAGTCCTCTTGGGTGATTAGTTGGTCATGTTTTGTAGATGGACAGTACCGCCATGGACAAAGACACTTCAATTACACAATGTTGGCTTATATCATTATTATGTGGTTCAGGTAGCAAACTACTGGCAATCGTTTTGGGCTGTCTTGACACAGGTTATATGCAGGCCAATTGCAGGGTCAGTTCCAAATCACATCCGGTATGCTAAGCACTTTAGATTCTCGATTCACGGGAAGAATCCCAATAAATTATCTCCCATCTATTTTGGCAGTCATCACCTAGCAATATTGTTTGCCGATGCGGCTGCAGCTTAATCATATGGGTCAAGGATGTGATTACTTATCCCAAAGTCAAGGATAAGCTAATCAAATATCTGTGGAAAATTGCGCGAGTCGCATGCCAGTGAGATTCACTAACAGAATCACAATTAAGGAACAAACAAATCCTGCTAACCGTTTTGAAAAGTGGTAATACCCATTTGCAATATGGGATGAGATAAATCGTTCTTGACCCCATCATTTGTCATCAAAAAATTATTTATCACCCCCTTGCTTTAATGGTTTGATCAATTGTTCAAATAGATTCGCTTCTCTCTGACTAATTTCATTTGTACTATTATTATAGTCTATCGATTAGCTTAAAGCTTCCGAAGACTTTGTTAAAGTTTGTTTTTTTTCAGATCAGATTAAGTAACTATACTGTAATAATTTATCATGCATTGTTTAGTGTTACTTTTGTCACTGACTACATTAAATCAAATTAAATCAATGGACTTGTGGATAGATGATTGTTTGTTTGAATTATCAAATAAATCCTTAGCTTGCTTAATGCCAAGATGTATCTAGCAGAATATGAATTGTGTGCTAATGACATAAAGTAATCATTACATCTATCATGGTGTTTGCAAGAATGTGGATTAATCTTCCTAATGACACACCAATGGTCGGAAAAATGCTGTCTCAGTTCTACGTGTAATTAACATGGCGCGTATGTTGGAGTGGTTTGATTAAATGACAAACTGCTTCCCCACAGGATATGTCATTATCTTAATTAATGGTTTACTCGCCATTTTTTCCCAAACAGAAAACTGCAAGTTCTGAGAAAATCGACAATTTGCCTCAATTCTTAAAAGAAAATAAGCTATAGTACTAGATTGTATCAACATTTAACATGGATTATCGTAATGTGGTTACATATGACGTAGGTCATTATACTGCTGCATGTTTTGTGTCGATGCGGAGGACTGGTTGGATAGCCAATTTTAATTGAATGAGTTTATGTTGTAACATGACTAAACTATTTTACAAGTTACTCTATTAGATCATAAGTTGCAGGAGTTAACCAGACTAAGATAATCTGTTTTATAAAAGAACTAATAAAATCCAGTTCAGAAGATTGATTTTCACTAACCCCAACGAAAAATATGTTTTGGGTTTATGTAATCTGTGCAACATCTAAAATTCGTATCGATCGACAAAATGTATAATACATTTGGTTAGCCAAGATGTATTGCTCATTTCAATACACAACAAATAGACCTGGACAGTTTAGACTCCACGAGATGATTGATCAGGCAAGGGAAATGACTCCAATTTGTGCAGTGGACTTCCAGATAGAAGGATGAAGGTCTGTGATCAATGGGTTCAACAGTTCAACAGTTGTTATTTAGTTTCGGTTACATCATTCCGTTCTGGACCAAACCAGAGGGCATGAACATTAAACAATGGTCATTTGTCTCGCCTGCCACATATACAGAGCTCTGCAATTGCAAGAATTCATTGGATTGCAGAACTGTGTCTTCTTTCCTTTTTTCAAAATTAGCTTGTTTACAGTCAATGAATGTCAAGTGCGTACAGAATTGAACCAAAATGTTTCTTGTGAGGTCATATGCATGTCCATGCTATGTAATTATCTCTGGATCACAAGCAATTTCTGAGGTCATATTGTATACTTGTAATGCTATTAAAACAAGGCACCACATACAAATCTATCGATGAGGTCACAAGTTACTCAATATCAAATTGACAGTTCATTTTAATGCAGTGGATGGGGCCTGTTGTGAGGTCATTGATGTCCACTAGAAGCTGAATGTACAATGTAAGTTCTCGTCATTTATCAACTGTAACAAAGTCTTGTGAATTAGAAGACATAGTGATGCCATGATGCTTATATCATACAGAAAGCTACTGAAAAATTAATTGCCACAGTAACCCTCCCGAGCAGCTACGTAAATCAAACCTTTCCCTACGTAATTATTTTGGATAGAATCAAACGTTGGGCTAAACAATGTATGTCAAAGGTTGGGCAAAGGTAATTTCCAAACGTTGCACTCAGATGGAAAACCAAACGTAGGTCGCAACCTTAGTAAGAGGTTGGCAGATAGTTTGTTTTATAGTTTGGCCTAACGTTCAAGTCATACGTAAGTCATACCTTTGGTTGAGAGGTTGGAAGACTGTTTGGTCGTGACGTTTGGCTAAACGTGTCAGTCATACATAAGTCATACCTTTGTTTGAGAGGTTAGAAGAACGTTTGACTATTACGTATGACCATACCTTTGATTCAAAGGTTTGTCGAACATTCATTTGAGAGGTTTTTAAAACCTTAGACTATTACGTAAGTGATACCTTTGGTTGAGAAGTTTGAAGGAAGTTTGACAACTACGTATGACCGTACCTTTGATTAATAGGTTTGTCGAACATTCATTTGAGAGGTTTTTACAACCTTAGACTGTTACGTATGACCATACCTTTGATTCATAGGTTTATCAAAGGTATGGTCGCACATTTGGCAATATGTAAGTTCCAAGGTTTCTCCAACGTGTTTTTGATATGCATGGACAACGTTTGAAAGTAATGTTCAGGGCAAACGTCTGATCATACATATCTGCCAAAGGTTTGTTGAAGGTTTGCACAAAGTTGCAGAACCTGGGATCCTGAGTGTCAGAGAGCCTTGTAGCGCCATCTATACCTTACCTAATTCAATCTATTTCGTAACTTTGAGATAATAAAATCTCCAACAGGATGCTTGCTGGTGATAATTGGATGAAGCCATAAAGAAATAGTAGCTACAAGAGTACAAAAATTACCAAATAAATATCTTTTAAACTATGTAAGATTAAATTGGGCAAAAAAATTTCCCAAGTACTGCTCAACAGCAAATGACCAAGAGAGAATCACTTAAGACCGGAGTTGAAGTGAGCTTACTTGCAGCTATCCTGAATGCCACCTATCCAAGACCAATTTGGATTGGGATTTTCCCAACTCTTCAGAGTTGAAGTATTAATCCCTCACAAGGTAAGTGAATTTTGTTATTTATATTTATATATTGTAGTCCTTAAATGGACTGCAGACTACTTGGTAAAACAAGGAAGAAAAGTCTGCCTATTTTGGAGCCACCTTCAGTGCTTGCTGCCTGGCTCTGCTCTCTCTATCTCTCTCTGTTTTTCTCTCTTCACTGTTTTAATTCATATTTTCTCTTGGCAGGTGTTCAACAAAAATCCAAACCAAGCACAACCCCTAGATAAATAAAAATTCTTGAACCCCCCCCCCAAAAAAAAATCCTGCAGCAAAAATCAAATGAGAACATTCTTTTATCATATCAAGAAAAAAACAGTTTATCATATATAAGGGCCATTGTATAAGGGCTTTATTATTATTTTTTTCCACGGGGGTCGCAGCCTGGCAGGGTGGCTGGACGGCAAGAAGCAATACGGCAGTCCCCCGGGCCCCTCCGAGCGCTCCGCCCCTGGCCGGCGCCTCCCTGGTACAGCGAATCCACATCTTCCAGATCACCGATTGACAGGATGATTGTGAAGCATACACACCAGCTAGAGTCCATCCGAAGGAGTCATTTGACCCATACACATCCTAGAATCAATCGGCCATGGTTAAATAAATTAGTACGGTTGTATAAATGGTGTTCTAGGCCGAAATAACTCCAATCAACACGAGCGTTGTCCCAGCCATGGCCGCCTCCTCCCACTTATGCGCATGCGCAAGAACCAGCGCGCTGGGCTGGCCTGCCACGCCTGACGCCCCAGAAGCGTATAACGACCGATCCTTCAACGTGGGGGGTACGTAGTCAAGGGAGGTTGGAGAAATACGCATTATTTACGATATATACGTACGTAGTAATCTCGTAAGCATTTGTCGACAGAATGCGTAGTTTTCAAACGTTGGGTCCGATGTGGATTGGAGGTTTAATCGAACCTCAGACCAACGTTCCTCAAAGGAAATTGTCCACAAGGGAAGGTGAAGATTGACACATGAGCAGGAGCAGACTGTGCCCTAACCTCCTTGTCAGACTTTGTCTTTACAAGTTAGATTCTAGGCGGCATGGCAGCACTTGTGTTATGTATCACTTTGGTGTGTGTAGACACCTGTTGTTACAAGAGGGTTAAAATTACATCACCTGAGTGATATGAACAATGAGTACAAGTTTGTTTGTTTGTAAACTTGTGTTTTACGCCTCTGCAGCACCTTAGTGGGCTATATCAAGGCAGGTGATCGCCGTATGATGATGAGATGGGAAGACTGAGTCTGACACATACCCTATTAATTAGGGGTTGCCCAGGGTCTTTCAGTTGCCCCAGCATAGAACACCGGATACAACCCGCCTCCATTTAATGTCCCATGGGCTCGGACTAAAGTGAGTTCCCGGGGTGAGATTTGAACCCACGCCCTCAAAGCCAGTTGACAAGCGCACTTACCAGTTAGGCCATGGGAGAACTGCAATGAGTACAAGCTTGTAGTGCATGATAACGGTGATTTAATTGGTTCTACAGAGTGGTTTGTAAGTAAATTAAATGGGTCACATTTCGCCATTAACTCAATACGGGGGGCGTCCCAAAAGTTCTGACCAATTTTTTTGTTTGGCAGACCTTTCTATTTAAAGTATCTGTATGAAATGTTCACATAATTAATTTCAATTATATCACTATCTATTTTGAAAATTTGGTACCTGTTAGAAGAATTTAAATTACTTTTCTGTTACCATGAAAACAAAAGGTCAGTGCACCCCAAAAGGTCAGTGCACCCATTTTTTAGCCCAAATCCAAGTGTCCAGTGTGTAAATAATCATGAGATTTACTGTAAATATGCAACTGACGATCATGAAAAATTTTAATTGGCAGCTTGACAGTATCTCAAAGTTATTCTCTGACATTTAACTCACTATGAATCGGTTTAATCCCTCTGTCAAAGCAATCTCCAAGGTCCTCGAAAATGGAGCTGTACCTAGAATGTGGAATTTCAGTAAATTTGGCTACAGCTTCATTTCTGATTATGAGTATGATCTATCTAATTTGTGAACTGATACATGTATATATTTCTTTTTTATGATGTCATTTAAAACTGGAAACTTCTAGTACACCCAAAAAATGTTCCTAAATCCCAAGTCCTCAGGAAGATAATCGCCCTTCCACACCCTTCAGTTCTTACACATAATGACTCCTACCCTCGCCCATCAATGCCCTCACTACCCAACTCACTCTAAAAGTAAATTACTTTAAATTAGCTAAAATATGAAAAAAATGTATTATCAAAAGGTTATGTTCGTTTTAAAAGCTGTTTTGAATGACATATTTTAATTTATCTATGTAAATTAACTGTTACAATTTTTCTGACAAGTCAGTGGAAGGGAAGGTTGGGGAGTGCAAAGGCATGGAAGCGCATGGAAGTGCATGGAAGTGCATGGAAGTGCATGGAAGTGCATGGAAGTGCATGGAAGTGCATGGAAGTACATGAAAGTAAATGGAAGTGCATGGAAGTACATGGAAGTACCTGAAAGTACATGAAAGTAAATGGAAGTGCATGGAAGTGCATGGAAGTGCATGGAAGTTCATGGAAGTAAATGGAGGTGCATGGAGGTGTATGGAGGTGCATGGAGGTGTATGGAGGTGCATGGAAGTAAATGGTAGTAAATGGAAGTGCACGGAAGCACATGGAAGTAAATGGAAGTGCACGGAGGTGCATGGAAGTGCATGGAAGTAAATGGAGGTGCATGGAAGTGCATGGAAGTACATGAAAGTAAATGGAAGGGCAAAGAAGTGCATGGAAGTAAATGGAGGTGCATGGAAGTGCGTGGAAGTAAATGGAAGTAAATGGAAGCGCGTGGAAGTGAATGGAAGTGCATGGAGGTTCATGGAAGTGCATGGAAGTTCACGGAAATGTTGGGGAGTGCAAGTATGAGTATCTGCTTGGAAAATTAATTCAGTTGAACTGCACAAAATTGGAAGATATGAAGTTAACGCCTCTGATTCACCCCTGAGAGAATCAGCCCTAGGTTTTGTTCACATTTGAGGACAACCCCAGATGGCTTGATGTGTTTGCTGAACAGGGCCGTTACAAATGTACACCATCTTGAAAACACTTTGAGTTTGAATATTTCCAATTATGCCGGTTTTTTAAGAAATCACAGCTCAGTCAATTGAAGCCTGCCATTTGAAATTTTGGATGTACTAGTTTCTCCTAGTATACTAAATGTGTGGAAAGTGTTGCCAACCAGAGAAGGTGAGGTGAACATTTTTTTTATTTGACCTGAAATGTTGTCTCCTTATCATTCCAATGTCGTCATTAATGAACAAATGGTCAAATTGAAAGATTGATGACAATTTAAAAGCACATGATGTCTCCTGAAAACAGAAGCCACTAATGCCTTTACTCTTGGGATTAACCGGACAAGATACTAAGTTGAAAAAAATTTGTCACTGATGAGTGATTAATGAATATGAAATTAAATATTGATGAATAGAATGGTTTTCTCTTTTCAATAATTTTCAATGGCAAATAGATAAAAACCGAATACCAACCAAATCTCTGTTAGAAACTCATGGCAAACTGTGGAAGTGCTAATCACAACTTGAAAGAATTGACGCTGCATCTATGATGATGTTACCTGGCTTTGCATTGACTTCCTTTTGGAAATTTTGTTATTGTTTATGTTATCACTATTATGTAATATCAACAATCTAGCATAGACATAAATTTGGCAGCTTTCAGTGTTGTCTTCCTTTTTACTATTTATTGATTATCTATCAATTCTATTTATTTTTAATCCTATTTATTTGCTATCATTATATCTATCTATTTATCTATCCATCTATCTATCTATTTATTAATATATATTGTATGTTTGATCTATTTTATCTTTCTAGTAGTTTCTAGTCTAAATTTCTCTCTATTTTTCTATAGCCGTCTTTCAATTTCTTTGAAACAGTAACATAACTGCCTTTCATACATAGAATATGAAATAAATTAAATGAAAGTTCTAAAAAAAACTTTTTAAGAGCTGCGCGAATTTCATGGCTGTGCCATTTACATGTTATTCATGATTGTCATCCAATGTCATGTTACCTTATATATTTATGGCAATTCTGGACACTGCCTCACATGCCAACACTTCATCACCCTGTACACCATTACCAATAACATTGCCTCAGCAATACTAACACAGTGTGGTATAGAATGTCTAATTCTGCCTTTCAATATTACAATTGTAGAATCCAACAAGCCTTCATACATTGCAAGGCTAGAATTACACACAAAGAGCAAATGTTGGAAATTCAGCAGACTGCCTTTTTGTGGTTACAAATAAACTATCAGATTTCTTTGTGAGCTGCAGGATCTGTAAAAGAATTGTGAAACACATGGACATTCCCATGGAAGCTTTTGATTCAGGCTAATGTGATTTGAAACCATTGTTCCTGCTGAGAAGGTGTTGTCATTTAACATTCCTTATTTAAAGAAAGCAATCACAGAAAAATTGTAGTTGTTGCAATTGGTAACCTGAATACAACTAAAACAACACAATTCCATCGTCATTGCTTCAAACGATATCAAATAAGACGAAGAAACTAAGCAGCTTCCATTGCTTGAATTTGCACTTCACTGAAGGTCCTAATTGTCTAAACATGTCAATCTTTATCTGTATCACATTGTGTATAGCATGTTGGTGACATATTCAAACACTTCTGAGTCTATTCTTTTGACTTCAGTTGTAATCATACACCAGATTAGAACCTACAACCTCTGTCATGCACTGCAAGCTAGTAAGATCACTCAACAGGTTTTCTGGTGAACATGGCACATGTCACTTCAGTGTTGTCCTTTTGACTCTCATTACCCAAAAGGTGTTTATACACACCAGGATGATTTATCATAATGGTGCTGCCATGGCACCCAGAAACTAACTTGTTGAGACATAGTCCCTGAGGTTAGGCCGCAGTCTGCTCCTGTATCTAGTGCCAAGCTTCATCTTTTCAGCAGCCATTATTAGCGCTGCCTGAGGGGGTTCCCCCCTGGGCAAGCAGCTCTCCATTTCGTAAGGAAGATTTTTTGCACACACTGAAATGTTCACATCTAGGCCTACTTTTATGTAGAAGCTACTGGGCACCTGCTACTTCTTCCATTGCCCTTCTTCACATAAATGTTCTGTTCCTGTCATATAGTTTGTCACTGGGTCTTTATTTCTACTTCTAGTGGCTTTATTGTGTAGTTTAGCAACAAATGTTCCTCTAATCTTTCCACCACTGTCTTCACACACGCTCTCCCAGCGTGGCTATGAGCTGTGGCTGCTGCACCTCCCTGTACTGTATAGATGGGCCCTGGCTGCAACACTTGACACATTACTGTAACTTTGAGGGGGGCACTTGCTTTCAATTCAGTGAAATACTTGTAGCAGTCCTGTTTGATGTTAACTGTAAAAGTTAGCTGTTATCAAAAACTTGTTTATACTAAATTTGTCCTAAAAGCATCCTAGTGCCAGCTAGATCCAGCGTTTACAAATTCTGTAGAAAGAATGCAGGAAGGAATGAAGAAAAGAAGGCATGAAGGAAGGAATGAACAAAGGAATGAACAAAGGAATGAACAAAGGAATGAAGGGAGGAATGTAGTGGGGGAAGGAAGGGAAGGCCTCGAGATAGATAGACAGATAGATAGACAGCTAAACACATAGATAGATAGATAGATAGATAGATAGATAGATAGATAGATAGATAGATAGATAAATAGATAGATAGATAGATAGATAGATAGATAGACAGATAGCTGCACCTCCCTGTATAGATGGGCCCTGGCTGCAACACTTGACAAATTACTGTAACTTTGAGGGGGGCACTTGCTTTCAATTCAGTGAAATACTTGTAGCAGTCCTGTTTGATGTTAACTGTAAAAGTTCGCTGTTATCAAAAACTTGTTTATACTAAATTTGTCCTAAAAGCATCCTAGTGCCAGCTAGATCCAGCGTTTACAAATTCTGTAGAAAGAATGCAGGAAGGAATGAAGAAAAGAAGGAATGAAGGAAGGAATGAACAAAGGAATGAACAAAGGAATGAACAAAGGAATGAACAAAGGAATGAAGGGAGGAATGTAGTGGGGGAAGGAAGGGAAGGCCTCGAGATAGATAGACAGATAGATAGACAGCTAAACACATAGATAGATAGATAGATAGATAGATAGATAGATAGATAGATAGATAGATAAATAGATAGATAGATAGATAGATAGATAGACAGATAGATAGATAGATAGATAGATAGATAGATAGATAGATAGACAGACAGATAGATAGATAGATAGATAGATAGATAGATAGATAGATAGATAGATAGATAGATGCAAGCAACTGTTAAAAGTGCTTGCACTTTTTTTTTTTAAAGGAATAGCAGTGTTGCCAATCGTAAATGAGAGAACAATAACAAGCTGGTAAATTACTCCTGGGCAGAAAGACAGGAGAGTAAAATCAAAGACAGGTGGATAGTTTTGGTCAGTGGGATGGCCATGAAATGTGTATTTAGCCAAGACAGCAGTGATCCTGTGAGCCAAGATTTGACTGAAATATTACATGGAGGGATATACACTAACTACGGATACATGTGTGATTCACCCTTAGGACTCAGTCCGGGCAGCGCATCACTCACCGGTTTCCGGTTATGACATTTCTAGTTTTTCAGTAGTTTTCTGAATGATATAAGCATTATGTCACCTCTATTTTTGGAAAAAATAGACCATTCTTTTTATATAAAGAAAAACTAATTTCCTAAGTATAGCAATGTTTCAAAGTTGACACATTGATCTATGCAATGCAGTCAAAGCCACCTTTGACTGATATTTCATATGTGCTGCCTGAGAGAGATGACCATTGCTTATATTTGGTTAGCTCAGGACAGAATGATAGAAAACTGTTGAACGACTGTATTACAGCCCTCACCCATTTACCCAGATGTCCATCGGCATTGGACCATTGCCAAAACTGGAGGAGTGTCACCCGCTTGATCTATCATTTTGTAGAATCAAACCCTCTCCTGTATGCTTCATTTGTTGTTACTAAATTGATTAGTGGTACACATATTGGTAACTATTTTGTTGCATACATTTTGCCAATAAGTCAGATTTTTGACGTTGGTATCATGTCACTATTCAGATTGAATCGATCACAGAGCAAATTAAGCCAGTGACCTCAAACGTTTCTATTGAGGTTTATAATTATCCATTGTAATTTCTGTTTAAATTTTTTTCCAAAACAAAGCATACTGCTTAAATGACCTGAAACACAAAAATGTCTTTCTTTTTGTCAGCGGGCAAGGGTATAGGAAAACTAAGAACAGAGTATTATCCCATGTCTAGGCACATTTTCTCCCCGATACAGTGTTTTTCCCTGGGCAATACAGCAGGGAAAAAGTCAGTATAGGGGAGAAAAAGCAGTATATGGTCACCTGACCTGTATACGACGTTTTTTCCCTGTAATTACAGGGAATATACTGAAAGCAACCAATCAGAGAGCAGTATTCAGACACACCCCCACAAATCTGGTATGGCGTCACAATCTCTGCTGCTGCTCAACATCTTTTCTTGCAATTTTGACAACACACAAAAGTGATCAGTCTTTTTCAATTTTAGAAGGATCTATTGGGGTTACAGACAAATGGATTAAAGCATTAGAAGCGCAGAAAAAAGCTGGTGTGGGCTATAATAGTTTTGACTTTCCATCTGTTATAGATAATTTTCCAATGTGATTTTCGTAAATTAGTTTACTTTTTTCAAAGTGAGTTAGTTGTACAAATACTGATTTATATGAGTGTCCATCGGGATGAGGACCCCTTTTTATTTTGTTTTATTGTTTTAGACAATATTTCACAACATATGACAAAGTAATAATGTTAAATTCTATTGACTAGTATTGTTTCAGTCCTATGGATCTTTGATTTCAGAAACGTTTTTCTGCCGTGCACTGCCGTTTTATTTTATTTCTCTAGCTCTAATCAATGTAGATACATCAGATTCACACAGTAGGTCGAACATATAGTATAGATTACAAATCAATATCTTAAAAACTCTTGCCACAAACAAATCATAACTGAAACAAGAATTTTCACTTTAAGCGTAAAATCACTGATTTGAGTCAACGTTTTTTTAAGTTCCATGGCCGTTTTATTTATTATCTCAGCACCTGAAAGCACCAGACCTATTAAATTCTCCAGTACTGCCGTACATATAGTATAGAGTACAAATCCAAAATTTCAAGGCGATATCTCAAAAACTAATGCCACAAAAAAATCATAACTGAAACAGTAATTTTCAGTTTCATCGTAAAATCATAGATTTGAATCGACGTTTTTTTTATTTAGTTCCATGGCCGTTTTACTTTATATCTCGAAAATGTGCCTGGACATTTTCGACATTTTCGACCCCAGTATATTCCCTTGACCCTTCGGTTCCGGGAATATACTGGGGTCTCGGGGAGTATACCGGGGATGTACTGCACCTACCCATGGTATAACCTCATACTTATGATGAAAATTTCTTAAAATACATCCTCAAAAGATTAAAATACAAGTTTTTCATTTTTTTCTTGGAAATATATTTGGGAAACCTATCTACAGTATCTATCTATCTATCTATCTATCTATCTATCTATATATCTATATATCTATCTTTATCCCATGTCTAGCCAACTTTTGTCCCTCATACAGAGCTTTTCCCTGGAAAATACAGATTGAGAGAGGGAAATACAACAGAAAGAAACAGGGATATATTTAGTTCAACCAATCAAATTCCTTCGGCTAAATAGCCAGGAGGGATATACAGAAAGATAATGAGATTAACAGGGATATACTGGAACTGACCAATCAAAAGACGACAGTGCCCCTATATATCATGCTTATTAGCATGCAGATACCAGCATATTTGCTGATTGTTGTGATTTAAGGCAATTAAGTGCTGCCAATTAAGAGTATTGATTTTTTTTTTGTAGCACAGCTGCATTCACATTAAGTGCTTCAAACTGTTTACATTGATATAAAATAAAATTATTAAAAAAAAGACATGGGATAAAAAGGTTACATCATGGGTGGGGGCAGTATATCCTGGTATACGTAGTCACCCTTGACCCAGTATATCCCTCGACCCTTCGGGTCTCGGGATATACGGGGTCTTGGGTGACTATACCAGGGATATACTTCCCCCACCCATGATATAACCTCATAGTCTATCTATCTATCTATCTATCTATCCATCTATCTATCTATCTATCTATCTATCTATCTATCTATCTATCTATCTATCTATCTATCTATTTATCTATCTATTTATCTATCTATAATGAAAAGATAATCTATTACAGTGTAACTTCCACCCTCTTTTTCTTATAATATCATTCAGAATATCGTTTCATTATACATTCCTTATTATTAGACACATCCTGAGGTCTTGGCATCTCATGATAAATATTCAAGATCCACAATGCTATTTACATGATAGGGCTGATTCCTGCTTGATATTCACCTTTAAGAAAGTATCCTGTTCTCCTTGGGTGCTATATATGGTCACAAAAAAGGACGCCAGATTCAGATTCTTACCAGGGGCTAGTCTGTCATACACTGTTTGACTTTACCATCATAAGTGCTTGGAGAGAAACCTATACATGTTGGCATGCACATCAGTGTCTGGCCAAGCACAATGGAACAGAAAAGGAAGAATTTTATGAAACTGATCTGAATATTACCTATTCTTCTTCTTACATATATGGAACTGAGCTTTGTCTTTCAGGAAATTCCAAGGTCACAAATGCATTGACTATATATTTTAGTTTACTAACAAGCAGATGCCTTTCTTTATAGATAGATAGATAGATGTTTATTTTTCCAATTTCATAAACAAACAGTACAAGTGTACAAATTTCTCATTATATATAACATAGAAATTGGCGGAGCTAGCAAGAGCCAATACAGGCTGTAATCGCTGCACCTACGAACATGACAAATTATGTAAAATATTTAAAATATACTAATATATGACGGAAAACTGAATATGATTAATGGATGAAGAACAAATGAGTTATGAATGATGATGAGGGTGGGATGGTAATGGTGTTTTCAACTTAATTTTTGGCAAATATAACAATTTATGAGAAGACAGGTGAGGTTATACATACTTAACAAATATTCTTTGAGTTTGTATATCGAATGGGGTGATCTTAAATTGTCTTTTACATTGTTTGGTAGGTTGTTCCATGCTTGGGAGATCTTAAAACTAAATAATTGCTCTTCTAACTTCGTTCTAATTGGGGGATAATATAAATCATATTGACGTCTTGTAAAATGATTATGCATGTCATTGCGAATTGCTAGTTGCTGGGTATGGTATTGTGGTTGGATTTTCAGTTTATGTTTTAAGAAAAGTTTATTACACTGGATAATGTAAATATCATCTAATTTCAATAAGCCTAATTTTCTGAATAAGGGGTCAGTATGGCTATTGTACTTGGACTTTGTTATCAATCTAATGGCCTTTTTCTGGAGTGTTTTGATCCGCGACATTTCTTTGCATTTGATGTTTCCCCAGGCTACTATTGCATATGAAATATGTGGTAAAATTAAGGCATTGTAGATATTTTTCAGGATATTTATTGATATTGTGTGCTTTAATCTAGAAAGAACTGAAATGATCTTAACTATTTGGTTAGCCTTCAGGGTGATATGGTTTTTCCAATTTAGTTTATCATCTATTTGAACACCAAGGAATTTTGCACTACTTTCTCTATTGATATTTGTTTCTCCGATAGTTATATTGCTATGGTCCGTGATTTTTGTATGGGGGCTGTGAAATATAATGTAACTTGTCTTGTTTATGTTAAGAGATAATTTATTGGCAGAAAACCAGGTTTTGACTCTTTAGACAGAGTAACATGTGTATTTGTCTTTGGAGTCTTGCTTGCCACAAAACTAGAATCTTGCATGTCATTAGCATGACTAGAGAATATGTGAGACAATTCTTTATTTATGAGGCTGTACACTACCTTTTAATTTAATTTCACACTCAAGTCTATTTTCATGCAGGTCCATGTGGTATTGTATTTACTGAGCCCTGAACATAATTTTAAGGGTCAATTAATCAGTAAGACCCGTTTTATTTAAAAAAGTTAACACAGAAATTGCATAATCATTGGCACAATAGAAAAGCATCAGGTTTTATCCTCACTGGAACATATCATTGACGTCCAAAATCTTATTGTTAAAATTTGCACAGCAAAATAGTATGTGCCTCTACCCATTTTAGTGAGCAAATAGAGCAGGACAGTGTTAATTCTGCAAAATGATTGATAGAGTGGGGACCATGCCGCCACCTTGTGCAATGGACTTCTAGGTATATTGATGAGGGCCTGTGAGGCACAAGCTGAGCAGTTTTATATATCTTCATTTTAGGCCAAAGTAGAGATCAATTGGCATAACCATGGACATTTGTTTGACCTGCCACTCATAGCATTGTATAACTGTTACAGCAACCATGAGGATTGATTGCATGAATACATACGTATAGATGAGTCAATTTTGACCACATTGATATACTGAACAAGAACCCAGGGGTTCAAAATGGAGGTGGCATGGTATCTTACTTCATATCCCCCGAAAAAGACTTTCCCCGAGACTCCCGAGTGGCCAGAACCAGGTGTTGTTTATACCGTGTGCTAAATTTCAGAATTTTCAAAATAAACCATTTCAAGAAAATTTTACACTAAACTATATATTTAATAACTTTATTCATTCACGTGTTAAAATTACATGGAATACTTGAGGGTGTAGAATATCAAATATATAACATATTATGTAAAGTAAAATCCAGTCACATCAATAAAAACAGTCAATTTGTACATAAATCATGAAATATAAAATCAAGTTCATCAAATGTAAAACCATCAATAAAAGTCTTTCCAATTCTGCAATCACAGACATCTCTTATCACACTGACAATATCACAGTCTCTTTTACTTATCATCTTTAACAGTCTCTGTCCTTGCTGCAGCACCACATGCGTATCACAGTTGGCTTCTTTACATATCACAGTCAGGTTCCCACCAATAATGCTCCTCTGATCACCAATACACATCTTGGCTAGAAATGCCAGTCTTTCATTGTCACTTTTCTTCATTGTAAGCAGGAGTTTTAAGAATCGTGCATAAATCTGATTCAATGCACTTGGACAGTTCAGCAACTGAGGAAGAAAGCGCCTATGGGTAGTGTGTGGCAGGTGTAACAATCGCCTCACGCACCTGTTCCACATTGTTTGAAAATCAGCTACTGACTTGTCTGAATATCTCCAGGCTTCTGATCCATAAAAATGGGCACATTGAGCATTAAACACCTTGCTAACAATGTCAATATTACTATTCCCAAGTGTCACACACACTGAATTCACTCTCTGAACAAGGTCAAGGCTACAATAGTAACTTCCTAATATGATTAGGTAAATATTTGTTGAACTTGAAGTTTACCAATTTATTGTTTACCATTAATTTTTGAGAAACCGAAATTTGAGAAAAATATCTGAAATCCTCATTTTCCCAAGTTTTTTGGTTTTTAGGAAAATTTCATAAGATTGGCCCTCCAAATGAGTTAAGTCATTTAAAGAGGTATCTAAAGCAAAATTTCTGCAGTGTAACTCCAAAATTGATGGAATCATGGAGCATTAAAAAAAACAACATTTTTTTCACATTTTTTCTGAATTTACTGTAATTAATTTTCGTAAGAGCATTTAGACCCCCAAAAGGAACATTAATAGTATTTAATGCATATGATGGTAGCTTTTCATGCCCATAGGTATAACCGTTTCAGAGTTCTGCTCTGGAAAAGAAAAAAAAAGTTTTTTTCTAATTTTCAATATTTTACAAAAACTTGACAAATTGCTTGAATACGAACACCAAAATGCACATATATGCTATAAGTCCCATTCATGTGCCAAATATCATATATACAAGCACAATAGTTTAGGCACAGCAGCCAATACACAATGTGTGCAGCAGCACCCAGTGGATCCAAGCAAGATATAAAAGGAAGTCACGTCCTAATTTCAACATGCCTGGTATTCATTCCTATGCCAGATGCATGTTCTATAATCAAGTTATCCACATCTCTTGACCCAAACATCTTCAAACAAAATAGCCAAGACAGCACCCAAAAGACATTCTGAAAATGCTCAAATTTCAAATTTCCCGCCAAAACTGTCCATTATGTCGCTGTGACTGCATAAATGGAGATCTGTACACACCTCCATTAAAATTAAAGAGGTTTTTTACACAAAGCAGTCTTGTTTTTTTTCCGAACGAATAATGGTGACATTTTGCTTATATCATGCAGAAACCACTGAAAAATTAATGGCTGCAGGAAGGGTGTAGCTTGACACTTGATACAGGAGCAGACTGTGGCCTAACCTCAGTGTCAGACCATGCCTTAACAAGTTAGTGTCTGGGCACTGTGGTAGCACTAGTGTTATAAATCACCGTGGTGTGTGAAGACACCTTTTGGGTAATGAGAGTCAACAGGACATCAGAAAGTGACAAGGAAAATGATCAGCAGAACGTTCTGTGGGGGTGAAAAGGAATCTTATAAACTTGTGGCACATGATACAGGCCATAATTCTAATCCTGTGTATGAGTAAAAATGAAAGTCATCCTTCAATCCCTGTCAATCTGTCAATAAATTTCATTTGTATAAGAAGTTGCACTAGAGGCTGCAGTGATCACATTCGTCAATATAAGCAAAAGCAGTTTCAGAATCAAGAATTCAGACATTGACACTGTCACTGACATTTGATAAAATTATATTTACAACACAGACATCTTAGCAAATAGATTAAATTTGTCTGCTAGCGAGTTTCTACTTTTTGGATGATCATTAGATTTCCCACAAGGAGCATCTATCATAAGCTAATGAGATTGTTATCCACCGGGATCTTGATAATGAGTCTTTTTGTCTTGCTGTATCATATGATTATTACCTCCAGCGAAAAAAATGACTAATGTATTTAGACAAGCATGTTCCAGCAGCTTTGTTTGCAAGATAAACCAGAAAGCATTTGATATAATATGTAGCCTAGATAGTCTGATTGTCTGAGAGAAAAGATAATTTCTATATGTTATCATCATGCATTATACAATTGGATATACATAGCATATAAACAGTTCAACAAAAATAAATCTCCCTTTACGAAAACATGAATATCTCAAATACCTCTTCTCCGATTTCTGTGAGAGTCAGCCAGTTTGTAGGCCTGCATATATTGACAGCGTGCGTGTGTATTTGAAGCTTTATTGCTGAATTTTGGTTTGAGCCAGCAGACTCTGAGTGCACGTCATCCTCTTTTAAAAGATTCGAAGTTTTGGCTGTTCCTAAAATTTCCCAGAGAGACCCATGCTGCAGTACCATAATGAAATGACTGAGCAATCTGTCTTGATCCAGAGCAATTCGGTTTTGATTAGTTTTAAAATAACTAGGTAACTTTCAATAATGCAGTCAAAACAGTTTGCAAGTTGAAAATATTTCCAATAGACCTTGGATTTTCAGACAGAAGCAAATTACACTTACCTTTGCCATTTAACACAAAAAATACGTTTTTGTTTCAAACCTGTCAATTTAACTGTTAGCCTCATCTTTATAGACTCTCATATTCCTAGCAACTTATTATCTCTGCCTAATATTCTTATTGACAAAATGTATAAAATTATCTGGTGGCCAAGATGTATTGCCCATTTTAATACACAACAAATAGAACTGGACAGTTTAGACTCAACAAGATGATTGATCAGGCAAGGGACATGACTCCAATTTGTGCAGTGGACTTCCAGATAAAAGGATGAAGGTCTGTGATCCATGGGTTCAGCAGGTCAACAGTTGTTATTTAGTTTCAGTTACATCATTCCGTTCTGGTCCAAAGCAGAGGGCATGAACATTAAACAATGGTCATTTGTCTTGCCTGCCACATATACAGAGTTCTGCAACTGCAAGAATTCATCTAACTGTAGAAATGTGTCATTTCTTCCTATCTCCAAAATCAGCTTTTTGCCTTCGACGAATGTCCATTGCTTACAGAATTTGAAGGAAATGTTCCTTGTGCGGTTATATACCTAATTCTTACCTATCCATGCCATGGTATTCTCTCTGACACATAAGCAATTTTTGAGGTCATATTGTATACTTTCAATGCTATTAAAACAAGTCACCAACTAACAATACTCTTACAATACTATCAATGAGTCACTAGTTACTTAATGACAAATTGACAGTTCATTTCATTGCAGTGGATGGGGCCTGTTGTGGGGTCATTGATGTCCACTAGCAGCTGAATATAAGTACTCGCCATTTGTCAACTGTAACGAAGTGTTGTGAATTAGAAGACATAGTGGTGCCATGATGCTTATATCATGCAGAAAGCTACTGAAAAATTAATGGTTGCAGGAAGGGTGGAGATTGACACATGAGGGGGAGCAGACTCTGCCCTAACCTCCTTGTCAGACTGTGTCTTTACAAGTTAGATTCTAGGCGGCATGGGAGCACTTGTGTTATGTATCAGTCTGGTGTGTGTAGACACCTGTTGTTACAAGAGGGTTAAAATTACATCACCTGAGTGATATGAACAATGAGTACAAGCTTGTAGTGCATGATAAAGGTGATCGGTTCTACCATGAGGTTTGTAAGTAAATGAAATCGGTCAAAGCTTCGCCATTGAGTCAATATTAAACATCCCCAACCAAACACTTCATCACCCTGTATAGTACACCTTGACCAACCACATTGCTTCAGCTATATGACGTCACATACCAATTTTTCATGATTTACCATATTCTACATACCTTTTGGAAGAACAGAAACACAGTTTGATTGACTGTTGAATTCAGCCTTTGAAGATTACAATTGTAGAATCCAGCAAGCTTGAATTGCGAAGCTACAATTACACACAAAGAGCAAATGTTTGAAATTCAGCAGACTGTCTTTTTATGGTTACAAATAAACTATCAAATTTCATTGCAAGCTGCAGAATCTGTTGAAGAATTGTAACACATGGACATTCCCATGGATGCTTTTGATTAAGGCTAATGTGATTTGAAACCATTGTTCCTGCTAAGAAGGCGTTGTCATTTAACATTCCTTATTTGAAGAAAGCAATCATAGATAATTGTAGTTGTTGCCATTGGTAATCTGAATCAAGCTACATGTAAAACAACACAATTCCATAGTCTTTTTTAAAAGATATCAAATGAGACAAAGAAACTAAGCAGTTCCATTGCTTGAATTTACACTACACTAAAGGTCCCAAATGCATGTACATGTCAATCTTTATCTGTATCACACTAAGCATGTTGGTGACATATTCAAACACTTCCAAGAGTATTCTTTTGAGTTCAGAACTTTGTAATCATACACTGGATTAGAACCTACAACCTCTGTCATGCACTGCAAGCTTGTGAGATCACTCATTATTCTTACAGGATTTTCTGGTGAACATGGTCCATGTCACTTCAGTGATGTCCTTTTGACTCTCATTAGCCAAGCTGCCAAGAGGTGTCTATACACACCAGGGTGATTTATCATAATGGTGCTGCCATGGCGCCCAGAAACTAACTTGTTGAGACAATGAGACATAGTCAGTCACTGAGGTTAGGCCGCAATCTTCTCCTGTATCAAGCGTCAAGCTCCATTCGTGCAGCATCCATTAATTTTTCAACAGTTTTCTGAATTATATAAGCATCATGTAACTTCAAAGTTTCGGGAAAAAAATAGACCTTCCCTTTAAAGAAAAACTAATTGTCTACATGTAAGTATAGCAATGTGGACACATAGGTAGATCAAAGCAATGCACTCAATCTCACCTTTCACTGTTATGAAATTTGTGCTGGTTGAGAGAGATGACCATTGCTTTTATATTTGCACTTTGGTCAGCTCAGGATCGAATGATATATCACTGTCAGACCTGTGTTTTACAGCCCTCACCCATTTACCCAGATGTCCATTGCCCAAATAGGAGCAGTGTCACCCACTTGATCACTCATTTCTTATAATCAAACACTCTCCTGCATGAGTTTGTCTTTCAGGAAATTTGAGGGTCACAAAAACATTGACTCCCGAAAGTTCAGTTATATTTGAAAAGTGTTGTCTCTGCTCATGAAATCTGACATAATTTACCCGTATATATATGTCTTACGATTATTGTACATTGTATTGACCTCAGATATTATTAAAACAACCAACAAAATGTGTGCACATATTTCTCAGGTGCTTATAGACAAGCACATTCCAACACATAGACAAGCTTCATTTTGCAGCACATTTTCCTGAATGCAGACAAGCTTCATCTGCAGGACATTTTCCTGAATGCAAACAGCCTTGTAACATACACCATTTACTGTAAATGCTATGTTTGCTCCTGATATTTCTTAGCCAGACTCATACATGTTGGTCCTTGGGGAAGCAAGCATCCTATCAGAAATTCGATCTATCTTGCTATATAAAAGAGAAGCTCTACCAGTAACCATAGCCGCTTCTTCAAAAAGTGTGTAAATATACTGGGAATAGTTGACAGGAAAGTGCAGGAATTCATAGACAAGGTATTTTGGATTTCCAAAAATATTTCACAGAAATCTTTAAAAAAAACCCTGTCAGAACCTTTCAAATCTATTTGCATCTATTTGCATGTTGGTCCATGTGTGGTAATCTTTACTTAGCCTTGGACATAATTTTACATCCTAAGTCCCTTCTTGTTTGAAAATGTACACAGAAATTGTGATTGATAATGATTAGCATCAATATAAAAACATAATATGACTAATTCAGTTGCTCTGTAATTGATTTTTACCTTCACCGCAACATATTATCGATGTCCAACATCTTATTGTTAAAATTTTGCTGCAAAAGTAGTGTACGCCTCTACCCATTTTAGTGGGCAAATAGAGCAGGACAGTGTTAATTCTTCAAAATGATTGATCAGGTGGGTCACTGTAGGTGCCATGCCTCCACCTTGTGCAATGGACTTCTATGTATGTGGATGAGGGCCTGTGAGGCACAAGTGGAGCAGTTTTATATATTTTCATTCTGGGCCAAAGCAAAGATCTGTGGGTATAACCATGGAAATATGTCTGACCTGCCACTCATGGCATTGTACAATTGTTACAGTAACCGAAAGGATTACATTGTGTATAAATGTGTCATTTTTGACAAAATTGTTATACTAAACATTAATGAGGTTTTTACACAAAGCAGTTTTTTTCTGAAAGAATAATGGTGACACGATGCTTATATCATGCAGAAACCACTGAAAAATTAATGGCTGTAGGAAGGGTGGAGCTTGACACTTGATACAGGAGCAGACTGCGGCCTAACCTCAGTGTCAAACTATGCCTTAACAAGTTAGTGTCTGGACACAGTGGCAGCACTAGTGTTGTAAATCACCCTTGTGTGTGAAGACACCTTTTGGGTAGTGAGAGTCAATAGGACATCAGAATGTGACAAGGTAAATGATCAACAGAAGGTTCTGTGAGGGTGAAGAGAGATCTTATTATGACTTATAAACTTGTGGCAGATCCTGTGCATGATTAAAACTGAAAGTCATACTTCAATCCCTGTCAATAAATTCCTTTCGTATAAGAAGTTGCGCTAGAGGCTGCAGTGATCACATTTGACAATATAAGCAAAAGCAGTTTCAGACATTAACACTGTCACTGACATTTGATAAAATTATATTTACAACACAGACATCTTAGCAAATAGATTAAATTTGTCTGCTAGCGAGTTTCCACTGTTTGGATGGTCATTAGATTTCCCGCAAGGAGCATCTATCATAAGCTAATGAGATCGTTATCCACCGGGATCTTGATAATGAGTCTTTTTGTCTTGCTGTATCATATGATTATTACCTCCAGGGGAAAAAATAACTAATTTATTTAGACAAGCATGCTCCAGCAGCTTTGTTTGCAAGATAAACCAGAAAGCATTTGATATAATATGTAGCCTAGATAGTTTGATTGTCTGAGAGAAAAGATAATTTCTATATGTTATCATCGTGCATTATACTATTGGAAATACATAGCATATAAAGAGTTCAACAAAAATAAATCCCCCTTTACGAAAACATGAATATCTCAAATACCTCTTCTCCGATTTCTGTGAAAGTTGGCCAATTTGTAGGCCTGCATATTGAGGGTGAGTGACTGTGCATGTGCATTTGAAACTGTGTTGCTTAATTTTGGTTTGAGCCAGAAGACCCTGAGTGCAAAAGGTATTCAAACTCCACTCAGTTTATTTGTAATTGCATCCAAGGAACCTATACTGTAAAACTGTTACAAAATAGGTCCCTGGTTGTCTTCAACTACAATTGAGAAACAAATTTTCTCCAGACAAATGATGAAGTTTATCCAGCTGGTGGCTCCCTCGCATGGTGAAATTGTTCATATCCATTGGAAAATCCTGGGATTTTTGAAAACAGGGGTAGGCTCACTCGAAGGCTGCTGGCTCAGCCAAGAATAATGCCTCTGAGCTAGAAAAACACACATGTAAGGTTGATATGAGAGGCTAAAATTCAGCCAACTGTCATAAAAATCAGCGATGGAATCTTTGAGATATTCAAGTTTATTCAAAGGGGGACTTATTTTGGTTGAACATTTTATTTTGCATTTCAACAATTATTTTTTAATCATATTCAGTAACATTCATCCATAGGAGTGTTGTTAGAGATGGAACTCTTGAATTGAGAATTTTAGGATGCGCATTTCCCATATTACATTTTTGAACCTTTAACATCATTCTCCTTCCAACCATTTCAACACAATGCAACGGAAAGAATTTTCAATTCTGCATTTCAAAATTACAACCGGAAGAATCCAACAAGCCTTTTGTTGCACATCTACAATTACACACAAAGGACAAATGTTGGAAGCAGAGGAGACTCCACTTTTTGTCATTACAAATAAACTATCATATTTCATTGCAAGTTGTAGAATCTATTGGAAAATTACGAAACACATGGACATTCCCAAGCAAGTTCCTGATTTAAGCCAATGTGAATCTTGAAACCGTCCTTCTTGCTGAGAGGGCATTGTCATTTAACATTCCTAATGTAATGAATGCAATCAAAGAATAATCAAAACGGTTGTCCTTGGTAATCTGATGATTCTCTTTAAACATAAGCACCACTAACATAAAACAATTCCTTTTTCATTGCTCAAGATATCAAACAGGACAAAGAAAAACTCAGCTTCCAATGTTGAAATTTACATTAGGTCTGTTCAGGTCTTGGATTCAAATTCCAATCAGAACACCAACAGGGGAAAATCGGCTGATCTTCAAAAGTACATGTAACGTTCCATATCGATGTTTGTTTGGCTTTCAACGTTAATTTATAGGTCAAAAGTATCAGTGACTTTGCTGGGTGAGAGAAAAATCACTTTGAAAGTGCGAAAAATTATGAGTATTCCAACAGTCTCTCTCTCATCAAACTTCCCTTGAGAGTTGAAAAAATGGCAATTGAAGGGATGTACATTTAGTAAAAAGTTATCTTCCACTGATCACATTTTTGAAAGCCTCATACACAATTTTAGCGAGAATTTTGCATTTTTGGTTGGATACACTTACACCCTACCTTCATAAATTCCCTTACCTGTATTTCCTTATTTCAAACGGCAGTATCTCTATTTGGGTTGATGCTGAAATAATTAATTGTCTCTCCTCCAAGACTTCTGTTATTTAAGTCAATTATACCTAAATGATGTTAATTCTGGACAGTCTGGATGGATTGAAACTTTGAAACTCCAACTGAAATAGAAATATAAGCCTATTACTAGATATTAAATGTGTAAGTGCAGCCCTGTACGCCCAGTTCTGGGCGCTCAAGTCATGAGGGTTAATGGATGATAAGGAAAAGAGTGAGTGCCAGTCATTAACATGTTCAAGATTTTCTCCATGTGAGGGATCTTTTAACTTCTCAAAAGAAGGTGGTGTAGTGATTCTTGTGATTAATGTAAATTTGCTGATGATTTTGATGAAGTTGCCCAAAGGGACAGTTTCTCTATGCCATTGTCTCCTCATGTTACTTATTTTCCCCCATTGTCCCTTCATCATTTCGATGTCATCATTAATTGTGATAAGTGGCCAAGCTGAAAGGTTATTGTCAATTTATGAGCACAAAAAATTTGGTTTTCTTTTGAAAATGAAGCTTAATAGGCTCCCAAATGCCCTTTTCTCCTGGGATCACATGGACAAGACACTTAAGTGGAAAATTGTTTGTTAGAAATGAAATGAGTGATTGGCGAATTAATCAAATTTTGATTAATCGGTTGAATTTTTTTACGTTGCATGTTAATTGAAAGACCGGCAGAAAGATTTTCTCATCAAATCTCAGCGAGTTATCCAATGGCATATGCAAAGATTAATTGAAGCATCCATCATGATAGTTCATGGCTTGGCATCAATTTCCTTCTGATGACACTTGATTACAATCCAGCCAGTGTTGGTATCCTTCAAGATTAAACCCACAGAAGAAGATCTGTTAATGTTTAAGTCTTTATTTCAAACCAAATTGTCCTGAGAACGAGCAACTAGTTTCATCTATTTTCCAGGCACTTATCAACAAGCACAATGCCAATACACAGACAATTAGACATGCACTTATTTTCTAAGATACTTTTCTAAGTAGATTATGCCTTGCAGCAGACACCATTCAAAGAGACAATATAGTTTACAAGGGTTTCTCAAAAAAAGGTTTCACAAAAATCGTTAATGAACCCATGTTATAATCTTTAAAGGATGCATTTGACTGTTGGACAGTCAGTTTCACCTGAAAGACGTTTTACTACTTCGAATCACTGAGAAATTCCGTATAATATGTAAAATATGCAGCGTTTTGAGGAAATCATTTACACGATTCCTCAATCGCAGGATTCTTTATGTAATCTAAGGAATTTTTCAGTGATTTGAGCAAATCACTCCTGCTATCATGAGAGTGATTGGCTCAAATCACTGCTGCTTTTTGTTTCGACCCAATAACGAATGGTGAAGTCCAAAAGAGTGTGAAGATTTTGTTCATTAGATTATTTACATTCTACTAAGTGATCAGTTGGTGATATAATCCAATTGGTGCTATGGGCTTCCAGGTACAGGATGAGGACCTGCAATCCACAGGTTCAACAGTTAACATCATTCTGCTTGAAGGAAACCAGACCGCATGAACATAGGCCAATAATTAATTTGGACTATCCTGCCACACATGAAATGATCAAATAGCACTGTAACTGTGAAAATGTATTACATGTTATAAATGCAGACTCCATGAGTCCCTCTATAAGCCGATGATATGAAGTGTCAGAGGGACTCCTTGAATTGGATTTTGTTTGGATTCTCCATAATGTTGACAGATTGGTTACATAATGTATTTATAAACATTGGTCTTTGCCAAATAAATCTAGCTGATTGGTTAGGTAACTTTTCATAAACATTATTTTTGTTTATATCTTTTGTGACAAATTATCAAAACTAGTTATGTCACTTTGTTGTGTTCCTCCCATTGTTACTGTATAACTTGCGGAGGCACTAATAACTTAAAAGTATAAACATTGAGTTTGTTATCCAATGTTATAGTTATTAATCTAAGATTCCCACAGTATGAAAGAAAACAATTTTTTACTGCCATATCATGCTCATTTGCATATGCTGCTTGTGGCTGTTTACTTGCCAGTTCCAGTAGACTGTTATAAATGTGTCAATTTTGACAACAAACGATGATTTGGTTTTGGAAGACACAGTGGTGATATGATGCTTATATCATTCAGAAAACTGCTGAAGAATTAATGGCTGTAGGAAGGGTGGAGCTTGACACTTGATACAGGAGCAGACTGCGGCCTAACCTCAGTGTCAGACTAAGCCTTAACAAGTGAGTGTCTGGGCACCGTGGCAGCACTAGTGGTATAAATAATTTTGGTGTGAGAAGACACCTGCTGGTAAATGAGGGTTATAACTGAGCAGCTGGGGTTATATGAGTCCTGATCAGAAGAAAACTTGTGGAAACAATGAGGGATTGTATAACAAGCCAGTGTTGTATGATGGAGATCTTGCCATGTCTGACCTCAAGAAATTAAGGTTTTTTCAGGACTGAATTTTAATTAGAACTGGGTTGCTGTAATGGCTGCGCTTCTGTGAAATATGACCTTTTTCGTATTGGCTCCTAATCATTTCAACGTCATCATTGAAACTAAATGACCAAACTGAAAAGTTCATTTCAATTTAAGAGCTCATAATGAGGATGTCTTTTGAAATGCAACTTAAGCCTCTGATTCCTTTTACTCCTGGGAGCCATTGGATGCGAGGCAGAAAAAATAATTGCCACAAATGTGTGATCAGGTGAGTGATGATTTAAACATAACTTTGACAAATTTTTTTGTCGTTTGCAATAAACTTGTTGATGGCAATATTGTCATAAATGGATCATAGTAAAATCAATGCAAGATAATATTATCCCATGGCTTCTTCAAGCAAACTATGGAAATGATAATTCTACAAGCAAACTATGGAAATGATGATAAGTAAGTTGGGAAAGACATCCCGGAATTGCATATTAAAACTGCTGTATTATAACGCAATGGGATTTCCAACTGTGCCTTTCAAAATTACAACTGGAAGAATCCAAATAGCCTTGTGTTGCAATTCCGCAATTACAAAAGATAAATGTTGAAAATGGAGCAGGCTGGGACTTTCTATCACCACGAATAAACTATCAAATTTTATTGAAAGTTGTAGAATAAATCGAAAAATCACAAAACGCATGAATATTCCCATGCAATATTCTGATTTAAGCCATTGTGAATCTTGTCATTTACGTTTCTTTTTAGAGGAAAGCGATCAAAGAACAATCACAGTTGTTGCCCTTGCAATCTGATAATTATTTTTTACATACTAAAATAACGTCGTTAAAGAAAAAAATGAAAGTAATTAACTTAGATTTCATGTCTGCTCCACTGAAGGTCGTGGAATCGATTCCGAACACGGAAAAAGGTACATCTTCAGATGCAACATTCCATTTGGATGTTGTTTGAGTATTAGTTAGACACCAATTGGGAGGGTTCTAACGTGCATTTGTGTCAGTTAGATCCCGACAAAAGGTATAAGTATCTTGGTGATGTCTAAATGAGATTAAAATTGGTGTGTCTTAGCTTTGTACAAAGTCTTTTTTATTTGATTTGCATCAGTGTCAATGCTGGGCAAGTGAAAGATCCCTCACATTGCAAAATAGGCCCAAGTTAAATGTTGTGAACCCCCACACCATTCTCTTCCTTTACTGCTATAGAATGAGAAACACACATAATAAGAAAAGTACTTAAGTTGGATATCTGTTCATGTGTACATTTAATATAATACATTTAACTATCTTCAAGGGTGATGGATTCTCTGAGGTATGTATGGGTATCCTCTTAAGTTCTACAATTTATAACTGCACATCATTAAAGGTGAATATTAAAGGATTGATCCAAGTCAACTAAATACCGAGCTGGAGGATTTCACTGGTTACTTAATTCCATGAGGAATATCTGTGATAAACTAATGGCATTTGTATCCAAATAGATGTTGACAGTAACTAAGGTGGAGACCATCAAATATACAGGGGGGGGGGGGGGTTGGAGTTTTCCTTGGCAAGAAATCATCAGTCCCTGAATATTCATTCCAAATCAAGCAACACGTTGTTGAGCCCCCACAAGAAATTATTTATTTCGAAACTGTTCAGAAAGAAAGAATTTATTTATTTCGACAAAATTGAGCAAGGAATTCTTATTCAGAAGAAAATCCAACGCCACCCCCCCCCCCCCCCGCCCCCGGATTATTAAATAGTCGGCCCCAAACGTAAACTTTTGTTTGCAGTGCAAGATATGTACAATGCTGCATCGGCCATTAAGTGTGGCAGTTGAGCAGGATCATTCAGAGGAACTGTCATTGCCCAACTGTGTCCTTTATTGACTATTCTCTGTTGGTATGCCCTGTTTGCTTTGACATTTCCGAGTAAACTCACATTGAGAAGGTCACAGAGGAAGCAGACATCTCATCAGAAATTCTATCTTGCAAAATACATGAGGTGTCTCAAGACCAACATCCATAAGACCAGGGATTATGCAAGATGTCTGTGAAAGTTTCAGACTGTTGCTTTCGACATGAATATGCTTGAATAGGTATCATTACTTTTTGAAGAGGCTGATTACTTGAATAAACCTGGAGTGGGGTGCAGCTCATCAGGCATAATAAGGACAGACGTTTTTGAATTTTTAGTTTCTCGGATCGACCGGCCCAACAGATTTACTGCCTATGGAAAAGAAAATTGAGTATAACGAGAACTTTTGCCAAATTGACATTGTAAAAAATTGAGATTTCACCTTTTTTTTCCGTCCTAGCAACCTACCCTAGAAAAAGTGCCGTGAGAAGATCTGAGAAGCTACAGGTGTGTCTAGCCTTATCTTTTAAATAAAGCCATCTCTGGACTTCCTCTTTAAACCTTGTACTGATCCAAATATTGCAACCATTTTTGCCATTGTTGGTAGCTGAGAGAAATTGGAAAAATGAGACCAAGAGCAGGTGCTTTGCCTTTCAGACTAACTCCAATGTAAAATAACTCCATTCTTTAAGTTCATTTTAAAAATAAAACCAAAATGTAAAAGGTTTCTCTTGATGGTGTATCGAACATATCCCATCCAATTACATATATTGCTATTTCCAATGCAATTAGTGTGTTTTTAATTTCTTAAAACAGCCTTGCATCGGCCAGAATCCGGGCACTTAAATAAAGGTATTTCATACATGTATGTATTTTGTTAAGCAGAAAAGACAACTTGAACCTTGTTCTTATGTACGGCTTTTTGGTCATAAAACAAGCCATCCGGCCGTAAAAATGTCTGCAAGGAGGCAATGTGGCACCTCTTGTATCTATAACTCACAACATGCATGTAGGATAGAGCACAGCTGCAAGGCAACAAAATCATCCTGACATGTCTGGTACATCCACCCTTATGCTTTCTTTGTTCAGCATTAGGTTATCTTATTTCATTGTTTTCTTGTGTATAAAGTCTCTTTATCTTGATCTTGTTTTATGTGATATCATATTGAACAGGAGTGTACATTACTAACAACGTCATACCACAAGTAATTGGCAGTAAATCTCTTTCTTTGCATAATTGATTCCCAGCTGCTTCTGTACTGCTAAGCAAGAGCAATTGCCCCCAGACATATTCATAGAAGATCAGACAGATTTTTGTGTCTGCATAGAAGCTGAAGTACTTGTGATGGTCAGACTGCAGGTATAAGATGTTGTTGTAATCTTAACCTCACATTATACCTCACCATTATACATTTATCATTGAAAAAAAACAACTGCTATCTTAAAGACAATTCTACATGTTACGCATGGCTATCAAATGATCAGCAAACACACAGATTATTATTTATTTTACAAAAATTACTTGTATAGTTCAAGAAGTGTATGAAGTCTAAGTCACTTAGTCACACCTCAACTGACATGTTAGAACCCACAAAATTTGGATGATATGCCATATACGGGCAAGAATTTATATAATGAATTCGTCCAGAAGGACAGCTTCTTAAATATTTTCTCATATTACCCCATTGTCTCCTTCTTATCTAAATGCTAACATTAATAGACATAAATGACACAGGTTAAGAATGAGTGTGAATTTGATTCTGCATAATGAGATTGTCTTTCGAAGTACACATTAATAAGTCTAATTACCCTTTCCTCTGGAGATCAAATGGACAAGACAATAAATAAAAAAATGTTGAAAATGAGTGATTGATGAATCTATTACGTTTCGATTAATCAAACCATTCTTTGCTCATTAAATCTCAGCAAGGTATCTATTGGCGAAAGCAAAGCTAAGCATGTGCTAACTACGCAAAGTGAAAAGATTTATTGCAGCATCAATCATGATGTTGCATGGCTCAGCATTGATTTAATTCTAGTAGCAGCACTAGATTACAGTGGTCACTGTTGATCATGCATCTTCTTCCAATGTGTGAACTATGCTTAAATGGGAATTTAAATGGTGGAAGGCTAGGAAACTACCAGGACCATATTTTACCGATTTTATAATAGTGTTGAAAAGCAGTGGTGTAGCCAGACATCTGCCACAGGTGGGGCAGTGGGTCGGGCAGGACTTCTTGAGGGGGGGCAAGACCTTTATCAACATGTATCGACATTTTTCGGATAAAATTCACATGACTCCCACAATGGTCATTATCATCATCATTAAACAAGTTAAATTGACCATGAAGTGCAAGAAATTTAATCATATGTTGTATTTACATATCATTTTTTGAAGGCATTAGTTATTTTGCTGCTAAATGTTAAGTTATTATTATATCTTGCATAAATTCACTTGACTGAATGCCACTAAATATTGAATCTACATGATTGGATTCATAGATGAGGAAAACACCATAGAAAAACATCAGAAAAGTGACATTTTTATCAAAACAAGAATTCTGGTATCAATGAAAATATTCTTTCAGTCTCGAACAAGAAACAGAAAAGTTATAATGCTCATCACATAGCAATCATTATCTTAGCTATGTCATCACACTAGAACAGAAAAATTGCATGATTTTTCATCAGACTAGGCCTATAAACTATTCATAAATATATTATAGGAATGTAATGGGTGTCATATAGAATAATGAAAAACTATCTCTATCCTTAATTAGAACATAGCAGTGTAATAACAATAGCAGGCCTCCTAGCAGGCCTCCAGAAAAAAAAAGAGTTTGGCCACAAAAAATTAGGATCATTAATTGTGGTAATGTAGGAGCCTGTTTTAGTCACATGTTGCCAAAAAACAAGACAAAGGGTCAAGATATTGTCTTCATTTTTGACGCCTTCATTGAAAGTACACAATTTATTCCTTCAAGATAAGTTCCAAACCTTGTCGAAAGAATGTACAATGAGCCTTAAGATTTTTTTCAGTCAAATATCTGACATTTCTGACTCAAAGCTTGAACTTCGTGCAATGAAGAGACAAGATTTGCCACTTCACTAAATTTACCATTTCTGAATTTTAAAAAAGTAGGAGTGGCCAAAAAGGAAAAGTAGGATGATTTCTAAAAAAGGCAGGAAAAGTAGGAGTTCTAGGAGGCCTGCAATAGAGACACTAAATTTCAATGTGGCAACATCAGTCTCTGATATGAGTTAAGAAGCTTGATCCTGTTTGAAAATATCTCTACAAACTCATCCAAATCAAATGAATTTGACCTTTGTAATTCAATATGGATTACTCTTAGGTTTGAGAGCCTCTCATCTGCCATTGAATTTTCACAAAAGTTTTTGTCCTCTTCATGACAGAGAAGCTTCGCTCACAAGAAGCACTGGACGCTGGGATTGTCATTGCAATTTTACAAAGCCTCACTGTATGGTTGAATAAATTTGACAAATTCGGGAGAGTTCAGTTGGTGTTTCGAGGCCCTGCATTTTTCGGCTCCACCAGTCCCTTGGCCCGCTAAATAATTAGGTCGGCGTTTGAAACACTATTTGGTAGAGGCCATCTTAAGCAGAATAGTATAACCAGGTCATGCACTGGACATTTCAGGCTAATTTTATTTTATTTTACTCCAAAGCCAGAGGGGGGGCAAGAGGGGGGGGGGTAAGAGCAGCCACAGGGGGGGGGGGGTAATTGCCCCACCTTGCCCCCCCCTGGCTACACCACTGTTGAAAAGTGTGCAAAGACCTTTTTTTTAAGCTTGAATCAGAAAAATATCGTTTAAAAGCAATATCTGTGACAGCCTCATATGCATAATGTTAACAAACTACAATCCCTACACATTCGGACAATGCCATAAAATTACCCAATCTACATCAATATCAAGAAGAATCCAAGTGGCCTGGCATTGCAAAAGACAACTTTGCAAGTGGAGGAGATAAGAATTTTTCATCAATAAAAGATCAAATTTCATTACAAGTTCCAGTATCTAAAATGTGGAAACAACGTCTCAAGCAACACATGGATGTTCCCAAGCTTCTGTTTCAGCAAATACAAAAAAGTAGGCTGTATTGTTGTTTGACATTCCTTATTTGAAGATAGGGCCTAATTATCAAACAATATATTCTAGACCACAATGGGCCAGGCACCCTTGGTGATTTGGTGATTCTGTTGACATGCACGAAAAGAAAATATTTTAGATTTTGAACGGTTTTTTAAATTCAGATACGAGAAATCATGCAACTTGGAATTTTCTTGAAATGTAATATCTTTTAGTAATTTTCTTAATATGGAGTATCTCTAAGGTATTTGTAAATTAGGGGGCGACCATTTAATGATCAGGGGAGCTTGGAGTTTTCATAGGCGGGAAATAATTTATTTTGCGACAACGGCTGCCGTAATTATTTCAAGCGCTCAAAGTCCCTAAATATTCATTCCCAAATCAAGCAATGCCTTACTAAGAAATACCTCCTCCAGGAATTATTCATTTCAAGACTGCCCAAAAAGAATTTATTTATTTCACCAAAACTTAGCAAGAAATTATTCATTTAAAAAAAAACTCCAAGCCCCTTTACCTTTAGATTAAATTGTGACCCCATTACTACTTTGGATGAAAATGAGAGACAAACATACAATCATTGTTTATGTTCATCAACACAAGCAAGCCGTACAATTACACAACCATGTACTGTGAGGACACTTTTCTTCTGGCTTCAATCAGCAGACTTCATCCAAAGCATCCCCCTGATTCCCCCATACTTGCATGCATGCATCTGTAAATGGTAATTTTTGGAGTGCCTCATGTTTCCTTTATTCAAACCTGCTTCATATTCTTTGGTAGCTATTTCGGAAAGGAACATTAATAGTATTTTCTGATACATGATGTCCATAACCCATTCCATCCATTTGCGTATGAAACAATAAATGGTAATGGTCAATCCCTGATGGGTTCTGAATTAAATTGAAGAAATGAGACTGCAGAAGTGTTGGACCAGGTGCTTTGCCTCAATGACTATTGCGAAGGTAGATTAAGTCTTTGCTACTATGGCAACAAGTAACACATTGACACCATGAGGAATTTCAAGAGGAAGTGGGGTCATGAAACTTGTATCAGAGTACCAAACCATGAACCAAAACCTTCCTGTGGTTAGTGATAAACTGGGAAATGGGCAAAGATAAAGAACAGCATAGGCACCTGCTTTGTTGTTTTTGTGACACTCTTCTCAGTTAGAATTTGCCCCATCAAATAAGATATAATGTTAACAGGATGAATAGCTTGTTTCTAGTGCCACTTGTTGCAAGTGATGTTCAATTCCAATACTTTTGAATATTTCAAAATTTAGTCAAATTGATTTAATTTGACTGAGTTTTCCTAGAGATAGAGGAAGAGATGTCAATGACACTATCCAGTCTTTTGGTCTTATTGTGATTAGTCGTAACTACCATTCTCTTGGCAATAGTCATAGCAACCTGTTAATGGCATCCTTGAACATTGATGGATGCAGAATCTAACTGAAGAAATGAGACTATGCATGGAAGCACTGGATCAGGCACATTATTACAGATTTCGTATAAGTGTGCCATGTTCCATGTGAATATATGCCCAGATGATGTCAGTATTGCAAAACTGACATCACTATTGGCACTCCAAGCTTGAGTGTTGATTCCAACTGCTACCAACAAGTCAGGCTTATGGGCTGTCTAAGTGTGAATGACAATTGGTTAATCTGCATTCATTGGTATGGTTGTTTGATTCAGTTGGAGCAGGTTTTAAGATTACTGATCCTCATTAGGTACTTTGATCATTAAATCCATAACTGTTAAGTCCTTAACTTAAGACTTCATAACTTTCCAAGTTTCCCAAAATTGGAAGAATGCGATAAACACATAGATGACAAACTCCAGATTTGAAAGTGGAAATAATCAAATACAATCTGCCTTGGCACAACTGCCTCAGCCTTTTTATTCATAATACATGCATATTCATTAGCATCCCCAATCAGCCCAAATGGCAGCCCCTTATTGGGCCACCCCAAAACATAGGCCAAGCCTGTCCCTACTGGACCGGCTCCTATTGGTCCACCACATCCCTGGTGGACATAGCGGGACCCCTATTGGATCCCTAATCCAGCCAAGCCAAGAACCCAAGCATGGAGCATCACTAGCCAAGCAAACCTGCTTCCCACGCTCCTGTTTTACCCAAGCTCCTTTATCAAAATACCCAAGCTCTTTTATCTCAAAGCCCAAATTCCATCCTGACAGTTTTCATTGATGTTTCCCAGTTACTCCCTGGACTGACCCTTAGCATGGTTCTGGAATTTGATTTCCCAAGAGCAATCATGCCTCACAAGATATTGATTGAAGAGCTATATGATTGCCCCTTGGGTCCCCAAAGGCCAGGTGCCAGAGTCAAATCATTAATTAATAGCTTTTCATTGTCAGCTCAACTTAACGGAAAGTGCCCTTTTACACAGAAGTGGTCATGATACCCCATTGTCCCCATGCTCAAGCCCCTTGACTGGCAGCATACAATACATCACACTTGAACACAATACAATCACAATACAATCAGTACAATACAACTAGGGTTCCTCAGTTGGCCCCCAACTGGTATCCCAATCACCCCTTTGCCCTGGGGTCATGTAGTGCAGTCCAGCACTGAACAGAATACAATTCCCAAATAATACAAAACCATTTTCAAATAATATAAAACGTACAATATGTCTGAAATATTCATAAACTGGCTTTTAAGTAACTTTAACTGCTAAAGGCCTCATGGACTTTACACTTCTTATCTCTATTTTGAGATAAATTGCTATGCAATGGCAATTTATCTGGTGCAATGGTTTAAACTTTCCCTCCACTTAGATCCCCTCCCCTTCCAACTTTCTTTTTCACCCCTTTTTGTTTGCACCCTGCTAACTACATGATAATTAATGTGACAGTGACATATTCCTAATGAACATGGAAGAATGATATTGACAGCCCAGCTAATCAGGCATTGCTCATGGCAGAGTTCATCGTTAAATTTGATATTGTTTATGTGTAGAGTTCTTGTAATCAAGGAGTTTATATAAAAATATTGGTCCATGGGAAACGAGGTTGAGCGATCAGCATCTTCGCGTTCTTTTGTCTTCTCATCGTCCAATAGACCGAGGGCGTTAGATGATGTCGATTGTAGAACTGGATGAACACTGGAATGACAGAATGAAAAGCTGGGCAGTCATGGTGTAATGATGAAAAGGACAATGGGTATTGTCCTGAGGGCACTGCCTTGGGAGCGCTTGTGTGGCCAACGTTGAATAGGCTGTGGTCTCAGGACAATACATAAAATATAACATTAGTACACATTAGTAGAAAGGCACACTACAGTGCTTGTGTACATAGTACTTGAGATGCAGCTGTATAGATCTGTGGATAAATTAGCTTATAATTTGACATAAAAGTCGACTGCTAGATCCACCATGTGGGCGACAGTCCACAGATCACTGCATAATAGACAATATAAAGTAATATACATGAAGTAAAAGACATTGAAAATATACATGAAGTAAAAGATATTGAAAATATACATGAAGTGAAAGATATTGAAATTATACATGAAGTAAAAAAAACATTGAAAATAGCAATTGAATTGCGAATATAATGTAAGTGTACAACTAGACACGACATATGGACATATCTAACAGCGATTTCAGTACCATCCCCAACGCAATACCCTGCGACAAATTGATACCGTAGACATAAGTAGGCCAATTCCTGGCGAATTAACACTGGATAAATGAATTAGGCATCCAGAGGAAGGTCCCTCCTGCCGAGACAGGAGGTTAGAACAACTAGTGGTAGCTACTACACTGCTGCTGGACCTCCTCTGGTGACGATCTCATTATCGGACTCGTCGTCAGAAGGAGAGGTGTATCTCACCATGGTGACGACATTCTGGGGGTTATGAGTAAGCTGTCTCTTCTGGAGACACTTGGGACCATATCGGGCTCCCATAGCATAATAATAAAAGGCAAAGGCCATGACCAGGACCAGTAGCAGCAGGAGTGTGCCAATGACGATTGACCACACTGGAGTGTGTCAAGTAATAGTCGCAAAGTGGCCATCGTTGAGCTGGAGTGCTTCAGAGAATAAGTGGGCACTAACTGAGGGAATTTTGACCTTGGAGGGAGACTGTAGTGCTGGAAAGGCTGCCAGCAGCTGTGGAGCACTCAGCGTCGCTGTGAAATTAGTGGGGGCATGTATAGTGATCTGAGGGAGAATAATCTGTTTGGTTAGGTGAAAGGTTTGAATGCATTCCAACTGGAATGTGTCACCTTCAATGACACATGGAGGCAAGCACTTGATCTGGTAGGTACCTGGTCCCAGACGATGTGCTTGTTCCAGCTGGTTGGGACAACGAATTTTAATAAGATCTGACCAGATCGAAAGAAGGTACAGGTTCTGTGAGACCTGGACTACCTGCGTGACATTTTTGTGTTTAGTAATGGTAAATTCACATGCCTGGATTAGTTCGGTTTGATTGAAAATTAGTCCCCTGGCACAACGATGGGCTGAGGCTTTGTACAAAGCCCCACTCTGGCAGACCAGAGGTTTATCACCAAAACAAGAAAATGGGGTAAACAGTTTGCCCGTTCGTGTGGAGACGCCATATTGGCTCTCCAATTCTATATGGGCGGACATCTCCGAGCGCGCTACTGGGACTGGCATGGTATGCAAGTTGAAATACAGGTAGCTGTGCTCATTCAGCACGGGCAACGCCATTCTGTAGACTAAATTACTCCCTGAGACCACCACTGGCTCTATTCTAATATAGCGATATAGCCACAACAAGTCACTCACCGTAGCATGGCCCGCCTTGGCCGTGTGTTCCACGATGCCCTGCAGAAGAGTTGGGGTCAGCACGTCTTCGGTCAACATCCCCCTTTCCAGAGCACTCCTTTGGGTGTGGAAGTGTCGGACCTGCTGCTTGTAGTATGCAAACGTTCGCTCAGCGTCAGATACAGCCCTCTCCATCTCCAGTCGGACTTCAACGCGGTGCAACCTCATGTCGATGCCGTTCATGTGTGTCACGATGTTGTTGACGTAGGTGTCTACCTCTTTGACGTGGGCTTCCAACTGCCATAAAGCATCCTGGGTCTTCCTGAGGTACATTCTGGTTTGGTCAACCACGGTCAGCATCTTATGGGTGACGTGCATCAGGTCACCGGTCCTGCTTTGCAGCTGCTTGATGGCAACCTGATACTGACGCACCTCGTCTTGGGTGGCTGTTCCAAACAGGAATCCCATAAGACTGCCAACAGCATTGAAGAGGCCTCGTCGTTGCCTGGATGGAGTGGCTGGCTGAGCTCGGTAGAGGACTTGTGGGTCTCCTGACGGCGTTGGGGTGTGGAGTCCAATCCTGCCATCCATGGCGTCCAGTCGGTAGGACCAACCCAGCTGCACGTGAGCATAGAACTTGATCTTCTTTTGGCTGGCTCGGATGGCATCAATGAGATTCTGGAGACCTCGAGGATATTCTGGTGCTTGGAGCGTTACCAACACGATCCAAGAGGCCATGAGGGTGCGCAGGTCTGTCCCTCCTCTCACAAGTACTCCATCAAGCAGAGGTGTTGGCAGCAGCTCCGAGGTTAGGGGAGCATCAGTGCTCGCATCCTGGGTTGTCTGTGCGTGGTTTAAAGTTACAGCTCCCAGTGAGATGAGCATCGTGAAGAACAGTAGCCAGGGGTGATGAGTAGGGTTCGATCCCATGGTGATGTCGATCGCACCGTACTTGCGAGTGTGTGTGGATGGATTGTCCAAGTGACAAGTGATCAGTGACAAGGTGGTAGGATCCTTGTACTGACAGAGTTCATGTAATGTCTCGGCACTCGATAACAAGTCAGTCGAATTCCACAATGGGTAGGAGTAGTGGAGTTTAGGTTCTATAGAGTCAGGCAAGAGCAGAAGATGTGTCCAGCTTGAGGTCCCAGGACAGAATGGTTGTCCTTTGCTGTTCTGGGCAGATAAATGCGCTGCCTCTTTGGTTCTGGGTCACTGGAGCTGTTTCCCTCCTCCTGCGAGTGGTGGTCACGCTTCATGGATGCTGGCTGCAAGTCCATTGGCTCGTCTGGAGTGGGGGCAGGGTCCGTGTGCATGGCTTGGTCCGCCAGGGCGTCATGGTCCGATGCTGGGCCATCCTGATTCAGCCTGACGTCTTGGTCCTGTGGGAAAGTTGAGGGGTCACGGTCTGGTGAGTAGGGTTGCTGTGGGTTCCCAGCGCCCTTGTGCCTCAACGGTGGGGGTCCACCATCAGTCAAGGGACTACGTTTTCTGCTGCCTGATGGGCCCTGAGGTGCCCATGCAGGAGGCGATGGGCCTGAGCTTGGATCAGTCTCCATCTTTCTGCCTGTGTGCTCGGCCGGGTCTGTGGCTGTCGCACTGTGTCGTTTGCCTCCATTGTCTCTCTCTCCTTCATTCTCTCTCCTCCCTTCATTCTCTCTCTTTCCTTCATTCTCTCTCTTCCTTGAATTCTCTCCTCCCTCAGCCAATCGCCTGCGCTTTGGGGGTTTAGCTGCTCTCTTGCCAGCAGTGTCATCCTCAAAGGCATCTGGTTGCAAGGGCTGCACCGTGGGCTTGTGGCCCCGAGGGCGCTGCCACAATCGGTCTGACTGCTTTCTGACCTTTCTGACCGGTCTCAAGTTCACTCCATCCCAAGCCAGGTCAGAGCTTACTAGACGCACCTTATTTCTGTTAAGGATCTTTTGGACGCCTGATGGCTGATGAGTCACCCAAATGACCTTTCCTCTGACTTGGGTCACAGTCCAGCGGGGGTCCCACTGGCTCGTGAGGGTCAAAGCCTCCTGTGCCCTGATGATCACAGAATCCCCTGGGGCTATGTCGTTAGCATTCTGTTTCTTGGCCAGTCGCGCACGGTTGTGCTTCCTGGAGTCACTGGTCATTTGACGTGCTTGAGCGAGGGCCTCGTAATAGTCATGCAAACGTCCCTGCAACAGAGGAGCGTCCTGGTGTGTCGTGAGGGCCCTGTGAATGGGAAGGCGAGGGTGTCTCCCAAAATGCAGAAAGTATGGGGTATGGCCTGTCGTGACTGAAGTGGAGGCATTGTAGAATGCCACTGCCTGGCCCAGCTGATCCTGCCAATCTGCCACTTTATTATTGACTAGTTTGGCCAGTATGGACTTCATGGTGCGGTTGAAGCGCTCGACCTTCCCATTGCACTGTGGGTTATAGGGTGTGGTGCGGCGATGCTCCACGCCAATGCCCTCCAAATAGGCTCGCATTGCCCTGGCATTTAGTTCCAAGCCGCGATCCGTGATTAGGCAATTGGGCACTCCAAATCGTGGGAAGTAGTCCTGTCTGAACCTAGCCCAAACCGCTTCATTGGTTTTGTCTTTCAATGGATAGCAGTCAGCGTACCCACTGGCATGGTCAATAAGCACCAGAATGTAAGTGTTTCCTTGTGGAGAGGGCATCAGTGGTCCTACCAGGTCAGCTGACACGATTTGAGAAGGGCCTCGGGCGATGGGCATTTCGCCTAGGGGTGTGTGCACTTTTTGCTTGCTGTATACCAGACAAGTGGGACAATTGTGAACCCATCCAGTAACGTCCTTTCGCATGCCTGGCCAAACATAGGCTTCCTGGAGTTTCCGAAGAGTCTTCACATGGGACATGTGGCCTACCTCCTCATGCGCCCATTTTATGACCTGCTCCCTGTGGGGTTGAGGCAGTACTAGCCTGGGGTAATCAGGAGCATATGCATGTGGACGCTTGACTGAATACAGCACCCCTTCTATGACTTCATAGTCGCTGTCTTCATCCACGGCCTCCAGCCATTGAGGCATGTCACGCTGCTGGTCCTTAATGGCCTGCAGATCCAGCTCTTCATGGATTATGGGATGCTGCTCCTCTGCCTCTTCTAGGATGGGGTATGTCTCTTCCAGGTGCCAATCCAGTTCATCATAGGTGGCCACTATGTCAGGCTCGATGCGAGAGAGCATGTCAGCTCGCACATTGTTCTTGCCTTTCCTGTAGCTAACTTTGCAGCCGTACTCAGCCAGCAAGATGGCCCACCTCTGGATCTTTGTGTTATGTAATTCTTTTGTAAATAAAGAACACAATGGTTTATGATCCGTGAACACTGAGAACTGAGCCCCATAGAGGTACGGCCTGAAGGCTTTGAGTGCTGTGATCAAAGCGAAGCCCTCACATTCGATCGCAGCCCAACGTTGTTGCGTGCTGGACAGCAGCTTCGAAAGATAACAGATCGGCCTCTCGATCCCTGTATCCTCCTCCTTCTGCACTAATATGGCGCCACAAGCTACGTCACTCGCATCTGTGTAGATTATATAAGGCTTGTCAGTCCTGGGATGTGCCATCACTCGATCACTGCATAATATGTCCTTCAGCCGCTGGAAGCTATTTTGCATTTCATCAGTCCACTCATACCGTGCGTGCTTCTTTGTGAGGCGCACCAGGGGTTCAGATATCTGGGCGTAATTCTCCATGCATGAGCGATAATAGGAAGTCGTTCCCAAAAATCTGCGGATGCCTTTCACCGTGGTGGGGTGTGGCATCTCCTTAATTGCTCTGACTTTGTCAGGGTCCGCCCTATGCCCTCGGGCGCCGACAACAAAGCCGAGGAGTTTTACCTCCTTTTGGCCAAACACACACTTTTTAGAGTTCAAGGTGAGATTGTATTTCTTCATACGATCAAATACCTCCTGCAAATGCCTGACATGGTCCTTTTCTGATCGGCTGAAGATTACCAGATCATCGACGTAACACATCACGCTGACGCCGATCAGTCCATGGAGGACCTTTTCCATGGCCCTTTGAAATTCTGCAGTTGCGTTGGTCATGCCCATGGGCATGGTTGTGAATTGGTATAGGCCCCTATAACAGGTGAAAGCGGTCTTGTGTTTGTCCCTGGGGTCTAGTGGTAACTGGTGGAACCCGCTCTTCAGGTCCAGAGTTGAGAAGATCGTCGCACCCTGCAGCGAGTCAAGTACCTCCTGGATCAAGGGCACTGGATAACTGTCCTTGACCGTGACCTTGTTAAGCTTTGTATAATCCACACAAAATCTTGGGGGGTCCAAAGGACATTTCTTTTGTACTAAGACTACTGGGCTAGCCCAAGGGGAAAAGGAAGGCTCGATAATCCCATCGGCCAACATTTCGTCCAACTTCAAGCCTAAAGCTTGCCTCTTCATGAATGGCACCCTATAAGGCCTCTGCTTGACTGGAGGGCCTGTGGTGTGGATCCTGACAGCTATCTCTGGATGCCTGCCTAGCTTTTTCCCAGCTGCACTAAAGACACACTGATTCCTGCGGACACATTCCATTATGTCATCTCCAGATCCCTGGATCGTGCATATTTCCACACCACTGCTTACAGGGACCAGTGGCAGCACCCTGCCATTCCATTTCAGCTCCCCTGTGGAGTAGTCTAATACAATCCCATCCCTCTTCATTACATCTCGTCCCAATATTAATTGGTAAGGCAATTCATCTATCACTACTACACTAATTGGGTTTCCCCCCACACCTTCAATTCATGGCCGGTTACTCCTGTGAGTCCAGCTGTTTTCGTCACAATGGGCTGTCTGCCTGCTATTGTGCACATTGTCAAGAAATCACTGTGCCGCAACGCACTCCTCGTTGCCCCGGAATCTACGAGACTGCGCATGCTCAGTCCATGGGCAGTCAAGTGGACGAAGGCCTGGGTGGTCATGGCGCTCAATACCCCCCCTTTCGACCATGGGGTGGTCCTTGTCGCCTGGTGGGAGGGCCTGGTCTTTGTGGACACGCAGCCTTCATGTGTCCCGCACGATCGCAGCGAGCACAGATGGGTCGGCCATCCTCAGTGAACTTCAACAGGGGCGTCGTCTAGGAGGTGGGGGGTTGCTGGCTCCCTGGTTCCATTGTCCTCGTTCACGCCTGCCTGGCTCGGGGGCTCCTCTTGGTCCTCTCTCGGCGGCCATCAACTTGGTGAACTCTCTGGTCAAACCATTAATCTTTCTCTCAATGGAATCCAGCCTACTTTCACCACCCGTGGCTCCCTGTTCTTTGACAGCTGAGATATCCATTGGCTCTTCTTGTCTTTCTGGAGGTGCCTCTCCATTTAAAGCTCTATAGACACTGTAGCTGTCTGACTCATACTGGGCTACCGACTCAATTGCTTCCAAGTAATCTTTGGGACCTCTCTCCTGCACCAGTCGCAGAACCAGTTTCTCGTCCTTCAGCCCCTTCATGTACGTGCGCAGCATGGTCCTTTGCTGGTCCTGATTTCTTTGGGCTGACGGATAGGCGAGGTTGGCCGTTTCCGAGAATCTTCGGCCATAAGTCGCAGTGGTCTCATATGGGTTCCTCTTGATCTGCTCTAACTCATCCCTGAGCTTCTCATCCTCATGCAGGGACAGGAACGTCTTCTGCAGGTGCTTTTGAACCGCATTCCATTGGACGGCAGCTCGGTCATTCTGGCCTGCCAGGTATTTTTCCAATTCCAACCTAAGAGCACCCTCGGCCGTTAATGACGCAATATACACCGTCCTGGTGGCATATGGGATAGTCAATTCAATGTCTCGGAACCATTCCCTCAGTCTTTGGTTAGAGGTTCCATCACAATTTCTGATCCTCTTAGCCTGAGCCTCAGCCTTCCTCTGCTCCGAACCCTCGGCATACTGTTTAGCTTGAGCCTTTAAGTGAGCAACCTGCTCCTTCCTGAGGGCATGATCATCAGCTATCAACTTATTCATATCCATCTTGCGTCCCGAGAGTCCTGACCTACAATCCCACGGAGTTTAGAGACCACTGCACTTCCTCAGATTACTTGTTAGCACCAGCGTCAACTCTCTCTCACTTAAAACTGATCTGCATATTCCAAAACTTGGATTAGCAATTTAATGTCACTTACTGTGGTATTCTGAAGGGGCCGACAGTTGTGTCCCAGTTTCCTCAGTTCCTTGGTGATGAGAAGAGCATATGCGTCCCGCTGGGCTTGTGTAAATTGCTCGAGTCGTGCGGTGAGAATTTCTATGAACGATTTCATTGTTCCTGTCGACAACGTCTAATCTCTCGATCCTTGGATTATGTAATGAGTCACAGTCGGGGTCACCATTTTAAGATTACTGATCCTCATTAGGTACTTTGATCATTAAATCCATAACTGTTAAGTCCTTAACTTAAGACTTCATAACTTTCCAAGTTTCCCAAAATTGGAAGAATGCGATAAACACATAGATGACAAACTCCAGATTTGAAAGTGGAAATAATCAAATACAATCTGCCTTGGCACAACTGCCTCAGCCTTTTTATTCATAATACATGCATATTCATTAGCATCCCCAATCAGCCCAAATGGCAGCCCCTTATTGGGCCACCCCAAAACATAGGCCAAGCCTGTCCCTACTGGACCGGCTCCTATTGGTCCACCACATCCCTGGTGGACATAGCGGGACCCCTATTGGATCCCTAATCCAGCCAAGCCAAGAACCCAAGCATGGAGCATCACTAGCCAAGCAAACCTGCTTCCCACGCTCCTGTTTTACCCAAGCTCCTTTATCAAAATACCCAAGCTCTTTTATCTCAAAGCCCAAATTCCATCCTGACAGTTTTCATTGATGTTTCCCAGTTACTCCCTGGACTGACCCTTAGCATGGTTCTGGAATTTGATTTCCCAAGAGCAATCATGCCTCACAAGATATTGATTGAAGAGCTATATGATTGCCCCTTGGGTCCCCAAAGGCCAGGTGCCAGAGTCAAATCATTAATTAATAGCTTTTCATTGTCAGCTCAACTTAACGGAAAGTGCCCTTTTACACAGAAGTGGTCATGATACCCCATTGTCCCCATGCTCAAGCCCCTTGACTGGCAGCATACAATACATCACACTTGAACACAATACAATCACAATACAATCAGTACAATACAACTAGGGTTCCTCAGTTGGCCCCCAACTGGTATCCCAATCACCCCTTTGCCCTGGGGTCATGTAGTGCAGTCCAGCACTGAACAGAATACAATTCCCAAATAATACAAAACCATTTTCAAATAATATAAAACGTACAATATGTCTGAAATATTCATAAACTGGCTTTTAAGTAACTTTAACTGCTAAAGGCCTCATGGACTTTACAAGGTGAAACTGATATGTTTGAGCCACTTGCTTGATCCATCATGGACATTCATGGTGTCCTGTTGTGAAATTTCTCATTGAGGGCAGCACCTTGTGGCTTTCCAGCCTTTTTGGTGAGATCTGCACCAAAGAAACTGTTCAGAATTGATGACTGGAATGGGGATGATGGGGAGATTTTTCGGAAGTGAACGTGGCGGTGTTGCATGGGCATACCAGAGGACGAGAAATGGGGGGGGGGGGGTAGTTGCTCCCCAAAAATTTGGGGAAAAGGCCAGACAAGGAGGCTAAAAATTTGATCATCAAATAAACATTATTGGAAATCAGTGATAAGGATGCCCCCGAGCAAAACTCCCCCCCCCCCTTAAGTCTTTAATTCTGAATGGATCCTGAGTATATTATTTTTGCCAAGACGGAGCAGCACATGATAACCTCTCAGACCAACTAATGAATGTGAGAGTGAATGAATTTGTTTTGTTGTAAAAGTGCTAAAACTGATAGCAGTTATACACAAAATCCATGCATTATATATAGCTGGATATTGTAACTTTTGGATTTATTCAAAACATCAAACTGAATAATCAATGTTGAGCAACAATCTATCAGCTTATGTCTGAATTTGTAATGGTGTGATCAGTATGGGTTCCAAGTGACACAGCTGAAACTGCAAATATACCAACTGTGAAATCATTATGCTGATACTGACATCACAAGAGCACTGTGGCAGTTGAAAAGAACATGGCACACTTATACGAAATCTGTAATAACACTTGGCTAAGTAAATTGCTTCTTTGTTACTATGGTGACAAGTAGCACAACTAAACCATAAGGAATCTTAACAGGAAGTTGGTCTTGTCACTTGTCCCCTGCGACTCAACTTTCTCTGGTGATTGATAAAAGGGGAAATGGGATAAAATAAAGAACTCAGGCAGCTGCTTTGCTGACTTTGACGGGAACCATACTTTATTCTGCCCTGCCAGGTAATTTATTAACTCTTTTTGTTACGGAAGAAGGAACCGGAGGAGGGCTGAGGGTAGCAAATGGATGTAGGAGACCACAGTTGATCTTAGCGGCTTGAACTCATTGAAATAATATTTGTTCCTTGCTTAAAAATGTTAACTTCTTTATTCAGCTATTTCAGGTGGAGAGTGAGTATACATGTAGTATCAGGATTCTTCTTTTGTCATTATTATATCATCATTGTGGCCTTTTCCAAAGAATGATTAATGGCACTGTTCTGCACAGTAAAATTTTTAATTGAGTAAAACCTATATTGGAAGAGTCATGGCCTTTTTAAGTTAAGTCCAAACCAAGGCTAGACTCACGAACTGGCTAAAGGAGCCTCAGACAGAAAATGGCAACTGTGTATGATGGTTCAGCTTTGTACAATGTCAAAAAGGAGCATTTTTATGCAGAAAGCATGACACATAGGCATCTTGAAATGCAGAATACTTCAAGTGTAATCCACTAACATATCAGGGATATTAATGCAGAGTCATGCAACGCCATGGAAGATACAGCGATTAATCTCTTCACATTATATTTAATTAACACAACCTTAGCTTGCTCATGTCATTGGATACATTGCTCAGACCTAATGAGTGTACTTTTTCCTGAAATTCTATGCCGTTCAATAATGGCCAATCCATCAATCATAATTTCCTTGATAATCATTATGATCCCAGGAGGAAAGTGCTTCGGAGGGTAAGGAATAAAGACACTTTAATAGGCATCCTTTTTACATTGAAAGTTAAATATGCCCAAAAGTTAAGCATGACACCACCCTCTTACTAAATGAACATTAATATTTTGTTAATTTAACTTCATCTGTACCTTTGAGAATTCTCCTGGACTAACACGATTTATCTAACCATTGATAAGTTATGGTGTAGAATTTGATATAATTATTTAAATTAAATTTAAGTAGGCTAATGCTGCAAATCAGAAGATCAATAATGTAATCATCATCCTACGTAATGATGCCTGTTGTATGGGCGCGAGATTATAAAGGTAGATTTGCTGATGATAATGATGAATTTGTCCAAAAGTACAGTTTCTTTGATATAACACAAAACGTTTTCGTGATAGAATGCTTGATCCACGAAAGTTGACTAAATAAACAAACAGGATATTATATTGTTTAGCAGACAAGAGAAATTAAACCTTGTTCTTATGTGTGAGGCTATGGACTATGGTCATAAAAACGTCCATTCAGTCGTCAAAATGTCTGCAAGGAGGCACTGTGGCACCTTGTGTTTGGATAACTCAGAACAAGTATGCATGATATGTCTGGCACATTCAGAATTCTGCATACTTTATTCAGCATCACATGAGCTTTTACTATTTATGTATGTTTAGACCTATAAGGTCTTTCAACCTTGATCTTGATTCAGATCATTCAATATACACAGTATGTATTTATATCATATGGCTAGCGGAAATACTCGCTTCTCATTGGCCTATAGCCGTGCAATATTCTACGATATTGCACGCATTATATTGCACGCTCATTTTAACATGTGAAAGATTGGACGGACCTGAGAGGAAGCACCACATTTTGATGCTGCTGCAGCCACAAGCTGACAAGAACTTTGTGTTTTTCAATTTTACTAAAACATTTATTGCGCGGCAACGGAGGAAGATAGGAAGATGGCTTTGACGGCAAAAGATGCGCCTGTTAAAGGGCTACGTGGATATCAACTTTTTGTTCTGATTATATTATTTTTTGCTTCAGAATAGAGCATTAAGTGGCCGAAAAACGGATTTTTTGCCGATTTTTCAGTGACTTTGTTGTATTTAAAGGTCGAAAGTCTGCTATAAAGTTTAAGAAAAAAATCTGAAAAAAATCCATGATCAAGTATATCATTTTTGGATTCCAATAGTGTAAAAAAAAAATTTGTGAGTGAAATAGTCATTGACTTTTGACGCAATACATTTTAAACAGGCGGGTCAAAAGAAACACAAAACGATTTTGGACAAGGAATTCCAGCCCTTTTCTCTGCTTTTACCACAAAAAACCATATGATATAACAGTTATTGCACATCACCTCGTGCAATATCAGTTTTTATGGCACCTCGGTGACTAATATTGCACTCGGGCTGCGCCCTCGTGCAATATTAGTCACCTCGGTGCCATAAAAACTGATATTGCACTCGGTGCTGTGCGATAACTGTATAATATCATATGGCTAGCGGAAATACTCCCTTCTCATTGGCCGACAGCCGTGCAATATTCTACGATATTGCACGCATTATATTGCACGCTCATTTTAACATGTGAAAGATCATGAGATTGGACGGACCTGAGAGGAAGCACCATATTTTGATGATGCTGCAGCCACAAGCTGACAAAAATATTGTGTTTTCTCATTTCACTAAAAACTGCACTGCAGAGCAACGGAGGCAGTTAGAAAGCTGGTTTTGCGGCAAAAGATGCGTCTATTAAAGGGCTATTAGGATATAAACTTTTTGTACTGATTATATTATTTGTTTTATCAGAATAAAGCAATAAGTTGCCGAAAAACGGCATTTTTGCCGATTTTTCGGTGATTTTTTTGTGTTTGGAGGACAAAAGTCTGCTATAAAGTTTTAGAAAAAAATCGAAAATAAGATCCATCATCAAGTATATAATTTTTGCATTCCAAAAGTGTGAACATTTAATTTGTGAGTGAAATAGAAATTGATTTCTGTTGAGATACATTTAAGATATGTAGTTCAAAAGAAACACAGACTCTTGCAGCAGCACAAGACCGTTTCTTGGTTTTAGTAATAAGAAATAGATCACCGCCCAGCAATGGAAAAAGATAGGAAAATGATTGGGGTGGAAAAAGGTGCGTAAATTGAAGGGCTAAGTAGATACCAACTTTTTGTATTGTCTATGTCATTTTTTAATCAGTAGGCCTATAAAGCATTAAGAGGCCGAAAAACCTTTTCCCCCATTTTCAGTGACTTTGTTGAGTTAAGAGATCTAAAGTCTGCTAAAAAAAGAGAAAATATTTCAAAATAAATTTAAAGAAGTCCCATCATCAAGTATATCATTTATGGATTCCAAAAGAGTAAATCTTTTTTTTGGGTGAAATATTCAGCGAACTTTGATTCATCATGAGATACATTTTAAATATGTGGGTCAAAAGAAACAAAAAAAAAAGAGTCTAGACATCCGAATTCCAGCAAAAAAAAAAGAGTCTAGACATCCGAATTCCAGCCCTTTTCTTTGCATTTGCCACAGAAAACCATATGATATAACAGTTATTGCACATCACCTCGTGCAATATCAGTTTTTATGGCACCTCGGTGACTAATATTGCACTCGGGCTGCGCCCTCGTGCAGTCACCTCGGTGCCATAAAAACTGATATTGCACTCGGTGCTGTGCGATAACTGTATAATATTGAACAGGAGTGTCCATGAAAGTTATACAAGACTTATTGGCAGTAAATCTCTTTGCATGCATAATTGGTTATCTGCTGCTTCTATCCTGCTAAGCAAGAGAAATTGCCTCCGGAGATATTCATCGAAGATCAGAATGTTGTGTCTGCATAAAAGTTAAGTACCTGTGATGGTGATCCCGTCCAGCTCATTGGGAGTGTGAACTTTGACTGGAATCACTAGACAGTCAGTTATTTGAAACATCGTAACTTCTGCTGCAAATCAGAAGATCAATAATGTAATCTTCATCCTTCGTAGTGATGCCTGACGTATGGGCACAAGATTATAAAGATAGATTTGCTGATGATAATGATGAATTTGTCCAAAAGTACAGTTTCTCTGATATTGCTTCCCCCCCCCCCCCTTGTCTTGTTATTATTTAAATGTCAACATTAATTTTGACAAATGGCCACGCTTAAGAATTAAAGCGAATGTAATAGCGCATAATGAGATTGTCTTCGAAACACAAATCAATTAGTCCCCATTGCCCTTTGCTCCTTGGATACCAGGACAAGACGCTAAGTAGAAAATTGTTTGTTAAAGATGAGTGATTGGTTACAGATGGGTTAATCAATCACATTTTGATTAAATAATTCCACTCCTAATCTTGTGGAAGGAAAAGATGATGAAAGTGCACATGTGCTCATCAAATATCTGCAACGTATGCCATGGCAAGTGAAAACCAAGCGTGTGAGGACCACATTATTTATCATCACCCACCCCTCACCAATGAGCGTACCCACTATTATATTTTCACTGGAATATGTGACATCAATAAGAAATTGAGTGGTAGAAATTACCAAGAAGTGATCTATGTGAACGATGGCAGTCTTATATCTAACATTAAGAACAAAATTACGACCCTTGAGAAATTTATTTTTGATCAGGGTGCCGTCCCTATCTTCTGCACAATTCCAAGTATGCAGATCCAAGTGTGGAATGAACACAGACTTGCCAGTAACAAAACATCGAGTTTAGTATACCAAGAATCGTACTATCAAATGCAGATAGATCTAGAACTCACCATCGATCACATAAATGATTTCTTAACCAAGTGCAATTTGAATAATGGAGTCGCCACCCCTTTGACGCACACAGCCCTTTTCCGCCAAAAACACGGGAAAAGATTTATTTTGCACAAGTGTCTCCACGATGGGTGTCACCCAGATGATTATACTATAGGAAAAATCATTACCTCGCTCAACAGGGCCATACTTCAGAATAATCATCTTCATTAATAACCACCCCCAATCATCACCACAGTTGTTCCTTGTTTTTGTTGTTGTTTTTATATAAAACCAATTCATATATGACTTTCCACCTAAGAGATAACCTTATCCTACGGGGGTATAGTCGTTCAACTTTGAACCTTTGACCCCGAGTATTAAAAAGCCTGTATTCGGGCCAACTAAGAAACTAGCAACATGTGAGCCGTTCCCCTCTGCCCTAATACTACATGTCGTTCAACCTTGAACCAGTTTTGTTGGGGTACTAACAGAGGAGGTAAAGGTCCACTGAGCTTGTCATTTATCCACATTTGCTTTTGAAACCTATCAGTCATTCACAGCAGGAGTCATATCATGAAAAAACGAAATCTCAACCAAAAAAAATAATAAAATAAAAACGAATAGAAAAAAAAATAAATAAATAAATAAAAATTAAAACTATTTTTCTTAATTATAAAATCGATAAAGGTATATTCATATTTATCTTGTTGACTCACGGTGTTGGTTTACAATTTTTGTTCAGGAAGGTTGGAGTGAAGGTTTTAATTGATGTCGTTGTAATCTGGCCACTGGTAACATTATACACCGTCGACCTGAATATCTACGCATGGAAGCGCAGCTTCAAAACCTGAAGACCAGAAGCGACAACAAGGGGGGCCAATAACCGAAGAGATTACGGCCCAATCCAGCTACAAAGCTACAAAGTGTGATAAATATGCAATGCAAAAAGATTAATTGTTGAATCTTCTTAAGATTTAGCATGGCTCTGCATTAATTTTTTAATTCCAATGGAAGCGGTGAGTCCTTTGTTGGACCAGCAGACATGGCTCCGTGGTACAATGGTTAGCATTCCCGCCTAGTACACAAGAGGATGTGGGTTCAAACCCCGCTCCGGCCATGTCCGGAGGTTATCACTAAAATGATTGGTATGATTGCCGTTCAGAATGGTGAGCGCGGGTGAGTAGATTTATCTGGAATGGGCGCAATATAAAACCATACTATATTACTATATTATTATCTTTGATCACAGGTCTTAAAACTAGTTGACATTCATACCATGAGCTTGTTTTGCCAACTTTACTTGAACTTCTCATGTTGAAAAGTGTGCAAAAGCAAAAACAAAGTTTCTTATAGCATCTGTTGGAATGGAGGAGAATGGCATTTCTCATCAATACAAATAAAGGATCAAATTTCGTCGCAAGTTCCAGGATGTAAAATGTGGAAAAAATTCTCATGCAACAAACACATTGATGTTCCCAAGCTTCTGTAACAGTTGTAGCAAATATAGAGTCGACAGAGAAAGTATTGTTGTTTGATATTCCTTATTTGCAGACAAACATCAAAGAAAGCCATCCTAGATCACAGTTGGTGACTTTGATTCAGATGGCCTGAACAAAAATGAAAATATTTTTGAAATTGGAAGTTGACTTAATTCAGATAAAAAAATCAAGCAACTTGAAATTTTCATGAAATCAAATATCTTTTAGGTATTCATGACTGTTGATGAAAGGGAAAAACAACATACAATATTGGGCGATGTGCATCAACATGGCAAAGCTACGTAGCTGCGCAACTGCCATTATGAATCCTAACTGGATTAACAGCGCTTGGGACATAATTTTCTCTGGTGAGTGATAAATGGCGGACAGTGTAAAGATAAAGAACACAAACAGCTGCTTTATTAATTTTGGTGACATTGTACTAGCCTTTGCCTCATCAAATAAATTATGGGGTTAAGAGTTTTTTTTCTAGTGCTTTAAAGAGTTTAAAGCAGTCAGGACAAGTTATGAATAGCTCTGTTTAGTCGGGTTTGTTTCTTGTGTCATTTATTGTTAGACACATCAATTTCAATTATTCCAAGTATATTAAAATTCAGTCAAATTGTTCAATGCAGAGTCTCTGGAGAACGAGGAAGTAATGCTAGTGATACTATCCTGTATTTTGGTCCTGTTGTGATAAATCGTAACTACCATTCTTTTAACAATCGTCATAGTAACCTGTTAATTGCATCCTTGGACCTTGACTGATGCAGAATCTAACTGAAGAAATGAGACTGGAGAAGCACTGGATCAGGTGCTTGGCGACAGTGATTCTTGGCAAAGTATATTACTTCTTTGTTAGTATGGCGACAAGTAGCGAAACAACCCCATAAGGGATCTTAACAAGAAGTTGGCTCTTGTCACTTGTGCCAGAGTAATAACCCCTTGGACACAACTTTTTCTGGTGAGTGATAAAAGGGGAAATGGGAAATGATAAAGAATTCAGGCAGCTGCTTTGCAAACTTTGGTGGGAACCATACTTTGTTCTGCCTTGCCAAATAATTCATCAGCCCTCTTTTGCATTGAAAGATGGAACAGGAAAGAAATAACGCTTAAGACGATCCCGTACAAAGAAAACCTGTTAATCACTAAAAAGTGATGGTATAGAATCCGCAAAAGCTCATTGCATCATTTTCTCGATTACAAATATGTTGACGTTTCAGTTGTAAGACCTATGGCAGATTTCACGAAATTCTGCAAAATGACTTACCACAACTTGGTCCACAAGTTACATTAGCACAATGACGACAATGCTGATCTTGCAGTTACATTAGCAGTTACATTAGCAATGAAAAAAACAGCTACCACTTCAAGTTGTTTATTTTGTCGGTGATCTTTATAGGTAAATAATACACATTTCACAATTAAATTTCAGAATTTCATATTTTAGATTAGCCTAGATAGCAAGAACACTGAGAAATTCTGATGGAAAAGTTGCTAATGTAACATTAGAGTCCAGTGAGACGGAATGGAGTTACATTAGCAGTCTCTCTTATTTTTCCTTTTTAAAAATAGTTTATAGTTGTGAAGGTAATTACAACTGGTGCCAAACAAGTATTTTAAGTGTATTTTACTAATCATATATTATTATGTTTCGCTAAAGTATTTTCTGTTGATTCTACAGAATGCCAAAGTTGGCATGTCAGATGACCAGTAAGTTTTGCCTTCCATTATTGTCCTTGTGAGAGATTAAAAAAAATTTTTTTTAGAGCAAAAAGCGTCATATTGGTGAATTCTTTTATTGATATTTATTCTTTAGCTTACTTATTTACTTGATGATGGGTTCACGTGCTTCAGGAAGCAACAGATAGCTAATGAAAAAGGTGGGACAGTTTAAGATAGTCTTTGAGCACATTTTCGTGAAATCTGCCCTATCTATTCTATTGACCAACACAACAATCTTCTTGTTTGGCACAATAAGCCTGGTCAGACAGATTGTCATCTAATGTAACGTACCAGAAATGTCATTTTCACCTCTACATTTCGTTATATGTTGTGATGTATGTAATTGAATTGTATAATTAATTATAACCGCATAGTTGTTATATTGTTCGTCAAAAGTTGGCAACCATGCTACAATTGTACAGTGGCTTGTTTTACGGGTTTTTTTAGAAGTCATGCTGACTATTATAAATGCCTACTGCTGAAATAATAATATAACCACTCAAACTGAGTCTGAAGGGCACTCAATTGAATATATGTAGTGTATGAGTTTCAGCATCATTCTATACCAAATTTTAAAGACATATTAAGAGAAATATGGAATTATTAGACAGTTTGTCTGCATTGTTGGTGAAAATCTTTGAATATGAATGACTCCCCTGTAGTGTAATATTGTATTTCTTTTGAAAGATAGAGCACCTGAGACAAAAGCATTAAATAAACACACCTGCTGCACCTTTGTGGCTTAGTAAAGAGGACTTTAACATCCTATGCCTTGATTTACCAGGGAAGATTCATGGGCAGCAAGGAGATGGAAGAATAACTTTCCTACTTTTTACCTATATAAGACAATGTTGGAAATAGGAGGGGGACAGGGGGTGGAGTTGGGGGGACTTGAACTCCCTTGACCAAAAAAGTGTGGGAGATTTTTTTATTACTTGCTACAGCTATCCCAATTGTGGGAGTAAATTACTAGTACACGAATGCAAGACATGGTGCTGATCAAAGAAAGCTGTTGTTTTAACTATGGTTAAGCGGCCATCATTTAATCTTAAGGGGGGGGGGGGGCTTGAAGTTTTTTTTAAATAAATAATTTCTTGCCCTGTTTTGGTGAAATAAACAAATAAATTCTAAGACAGCCTTGGAATAAATAATTTCTTGAGAGGGTATTTCTTAATAAGGTGATGCTTTATTTGGGAATGAATATTCAGGGACTTAGCTAGCTTGAAATAAATAAATATGGGCGCCGTTACCATGAAATAAATGATTTCCCCCACCTATAGGTAAACTCCAAGCCCCCCTGATCATTAAATCGTCACCCCTTAGGTGTTTTACCTCTTCACAAGCTAAGTGTGATTTATGACTCTGGCGTTGCCACTACGTCAGAGACTATCTTGTTAAGACAGAGTCCGACACTGAGGTCACGTCCCAGTCTGCTCAAGTCTCAAGTGTCAATCTTCACCCTTCCTGTAGCCATGAATATTTAAGCAGCTTTTCTTACATGATGTAAACATCCTGTCTTCAATAATTCCAGCATAACGTGTTTTCTTTTTCGAAATATAAGCCATCCTGTCCAAAAAAATGACACACTATGGCCTCATGGGAAAAAGTGATTTTTTATTTTGAAAAAAAAGAAAGAGAAGAGGTAACATTGTGACTCAGCATAGTAAGCTTTTTATGTGTGACTGTTGTTACATGTACATGCTGTAGCTTGTTTTCTATTTCATAATCGAACCAACATACTTTATGATCAGCATTCAGGTCACACATGTATTTACAAATTTATACTTTATTTTCCTACAAGTACAGAATTTTGTCCAGGCATCACTTTTGTTTTGTTGTAATCAGTGAACCAATACAAATCACTACATAATATTCACGCAAATAAGACATACAAGGAGCCTGGCATACGTATCAGAATAAAAAATTGAGTAGCCCCCCATCCGCTAAGGACTCGAAGGCATGCTTGTTTGCCTATTAATCAGACCTTCACCTCTAGAGAAATAAAGCTTGTAGTCCAAAAACACTTCCAAGGTAGGCCTACTTATAGTCATGGACCCTTCCTACAGCCATGTCATTGATCACAATGGGCTGAGGTGTCACAGACCTTACTCTAAGCCCTAAGGCAATCAAAGGATTCAGTACTTGCTTCTTAATTTTAAGTGCTGGTGTTGTTATGAATTTCAATACAAGTGTCACCATTTTAAATGTTTTGTGATTTAAAAATAAAAATTGACTTTTACATCTTGAAATGCTGACTTACAAAGTCAAAATTTAAAATTCTGAACTTTAAACACAAAATTTTGAGTTTTAAACCAGATTTTGAATTAAAAAGTCAACACTTAGACTTTAAGAAGTCAAAATTTTTACTTTGAAAGTCAAATTTCGAGTTTAAAAGACAAAATTTCGAGTTTAAAAGTTTTTTAACTGTGGCCCTGATATGCTTCCGTAGTTCAATAAAAGATGAGTAAAACTGGAGAAATGAGCTGCGGAAGCACCTGTAGGTCATTGGCTGTGGCAATTATTACTGAGAGACAAATAATTTATTACTTCTTTGTTAGTTTGAGTCGTTGACAACAGTTTTAAACACAACAAAACCATAAGGAACCTTAACAGGAAGTGGGGTCTTGTCACATGTGCCAGAGTAAAAACGCCTGGGACTCAACTTTGTTTGGTGCATGATAAATAGGGAAATGGGAAGAGATAAAAAGCACAGGCAGCTGCTTTGCAGACATTGTTACTCACATTTGCCCCATCAAATAAGGTATCGTGTAAAAGTTTAGTGCTGTAGTTTTAAGACATTGTACTTTCAACTTTCAAGTGTCTAAAAAAGTCAGGAACACTGGAAAATAGATATGTTGGGATTGTTTCTAGAATCACCTGTGGTAAGAGACATTAAATTTTTGATTATTTTAAATATTTCAAAATTCATTCAAACCAATTTGCTGTGTCTTCCTTCAGATAAACAAAACAATATATCACTACCAGCGATACTATCTTGCCTTTGGTGCTATTGCGATTTCTCATAAATTGACAATGTCTTGACAATCATCATAGCAACCTTTTAATTGCATCCTTGGACCTTGATAGATGCAGAGTCCAACTGAAGAAATGAGACTACAGAAACACTAGATTTGATGCTTGGGAAGAACAACTATTGCCAAAGTAAAAGACTTCTTTGTTGCTATGGCGACAAGTAACTCAACAACACCATAAGGCACCCTAAACGGAAGTCAGGTCTTGTCACTTGTGTTGAAGTAACAACCCCTGGGACACAACTTTCTCTGGTGAGTGATAAATGGGGAAATGGGCAAAGATAAAAAAACACAGGCAGCTGCTTTGCAAACTTTGGTGGTAACTCGTACTAGTGACTAGAGTGCCTAATAATTCATTAACAGTCATGCATATTCAAAAATATGGAGGAAAAACATACAGAAAGGAAATAAAGGACAGGGAGCCTGGCAGTAGCCACAAGATGAGGGGAGATGGGTTGATCTAAGGGGCATGCTCATTGTCAAATGAAATGTCTTCACACAGTGATTTTACGTCAACAGCATGAAACTTGCTAATGCTTTATTTTTGACGTTATCAAGGCCAAAAAATAATGTGACTTTCACTTGACTCTATAAAAGGTTTTTTGGTCATTATTATCTCTCTTTGATGAATTTTTTAAAGATACCAGCTGTTGTGCACATACAATTTTTGTTCAAGTGTAAAGGATGCTCGGCTCCAGAAGATGCTGTCACTGTTTATTTACATTTTTGAAAGAATTCATCTTCATATATTGAGTTGACTAAAATTTGGTTCTTGGAAAAGGTTTAATGTAACTCTAATCTTTCATTTGGTCATACCAGTACCCCATAAGCAGTACCAGCCAAGCAGCTATGCATGGTGTTGCTCCATAGGCAGGGAATAGGGTTCAGTGAGTCTGTGGTTTTGAAAGAATGTCACCCCCTCAGCTGCTGAGTCAGGGGTGCCATGTGGGGTTTCTACAAGGAGTGTATCTGCTACAAGTGAGGATAAAATTGCAATGATACTTCCCTGGGAAAAATGTAAAGGAGGGATGGATTGATGAATAGTTGGACTTAGATGGTTACCTGGTCAATGAAGAATAAGACATGCATACTATATAAGAACAAGCCAATCTAGTAGCCATAGGTATGTTAATATAAATAAGTAGATGGATATGTAGATAAATGACGAACAGATGAATAATGGATAGATATATGAATGGATATATATATAGATGAATAGTGGATAGATAATGTGAGTTGATGAACAATCTTTGTTTAATGAACTTATAAATTGTTTGACAAGTTTGTGAGTGATAGGTTTGTGAGTGATAGAGTAATACTGCATTTCAAACATTTATTTCACATGTTTAGAGTAGTAATATAATTTGTATTATATTAAAACCCATACATGAAGTTACCTTTTCATATCAAAGGCAGAACCAGTGAGCTGCCTTTAATAATATGTGAACATTAAAAGCTTCCTGTATTTGTACTTATCTCAATAGAGTTTAGAAACAACAGATACCATTTTGACCTCAGAAAAGCTATATATATTTGCCTATTTACAGTTTATTTACTTGTCAACATACACATCAATTTAGGTGTGTGGTTTCTTTGATGCAAAATCTTCAAACAGTGTTTTGGGTAAGTAAATGTCACTAAAGGTTAAATAGGGTGACTAAAAGGGAATTTTTCTTGAAAGTGCTTACAAAATTTCATCACTTGATACTCAGCATTGGAGCAGAGCTTATCAAAATAGACTGTCCATGTGCATTATGCAACTACATTTGATTGGATATACTACTGTGATACTATGAATATCCTATGAATATCCTCCATGCTCCATGAATGACACTTCTTGTGTGACAAACCTGCTACATATAGTAAGTTGGTAAGTGTGCCAAACCAGCACCCTATAGGGCCCCATCAGACCACCAAACATGGGTTTTCCAGATGAGTCATGCCATTTGGCTGGCTCCACTTTGCTCCCTATAACCAGAAAGGGTTGCTGCACACACCATAAACTCCAGTTTCTCAAAGGAATTTTAACTTTAACTCACTCAAAAAAGCACTTTTCAGGAACACATCTACATATGTTTGGCATGAATGAATAAGTTAGAATGTTTACTATACAAGTATAGCAAAATTATTTGTAAAAGGTTACTTTGAGGCTCCAGAGAGCCATTTTAGTGCAGTTAGTTGGTTTTTACAACAGAAGCTGCTTGGCTGGTACTGCTTATGGGGTACTGGTCATACTAGCTGTAAGGGAGAGCACTTTAGGTACCGTCAACCAACATTAATGCAGAACCATGCAACATCATGATGGATGCCATGATTAATCTTTTCACATTGTGTAATTAGCACATGCTTGGCTTGCTTATGCCATTGGATACAGTTCTGAGACTTAATGAGCATACTTGGTTGAAATTTTATGCTTTCCATATGATCAATCCATCAATCATAATTTTCATGATAATCGCTGTGATCCCAGGAACAACGAGCTTTGAACAGATGGTGACGATGAAGACACTTTTTAAAATAGGCACAGACAAAATTGCATGTTAAGAATATCAAGGCAATTATTGTTGTTTCAAAAGAAACGATCATCTGCCTTGCATTATTTCTTCCCATGTACAAATTAAAGATTGCTCTAAATATTCTCCATGAAAAAATTTTTTCACCACAGCAATCAAATTTCCGGAGTGTCAGTCTCCTGCAAATGTTTGTTATTAATGTGCTGAAAAGCAAGCAAAAGCCATCTTTCATGTGCAGGTGCAGAAAGATTTAGTATAGGGTTTGGTTGATTTCTTTGAGGTACCAAGAAATGGTAAAATAATTTAGGCCGATGAATATTCATGGAGGTTTCCTTTATAAATATGATGTCGTTGACTGTCAATGGAACAGCGACCTCTATGTTTTTAGTGAGTTGTTATGACGAGACATGCCTTCTGCTGAAATGATGATGATAACCCCTACAAACTTAATGCCCTCTTACTTAAACAGTAGTACATACAGTACTCTTAGCATCAAATGTTAACTAGCAATTTAGTGGTTGGTGCTTCAGTATATTTTGGTGACATCATAGGCACACAGAGATTCATTTCATGATAATGCTGCAATTCATTCAAAAGTTACCAAAATCAGCAAATACATAGCAATTGGCCCGAAATAGGTTGAGCAACAGTTATAATATAAACGGCCAGACCAGAAGCATGCATGGAACTGAAGAAATTTCTTTTTAAAGCACCTAAGACGTCTGGTTGCTGAGAAATCAACAAAAATGAATGTTCGCGTTTGCTTTGACTGCACCTGTTGTGCATTCTTTCCCAATACCATTTGATAACTTGTTTTAAGTACATTATTAATTACAATTACAAGGAATTTATTGTTAGACAGTTTGTCTGCATGGACGGTGAAATCTTTAAATATGAATGACTCGTCTGCAGTGTAATATTGTATCAGCTTGGAAATAGAAAGCACCTGAGACAAAAGCATTAAATAAACACACCTGCTCCACTTCTGTAGTTAAGTAATGAGGATTAAAATCTTTATCCACGCATTGTTCCATAAGCTGCATTGTGATAGAGGAATCTTTCTTGAATTTCCACGTTCTGGTCTGTATAGCAAAGTTTCTTTAGTTGAGCAGTAGTGAAACATTCCTAGTTTTCCTGCATTGTTAGGAACTTCTGATTTCATTATATTCATTTTTACCTTTGACACTCAGGCTGAAGCATACCCATGTTCAGGTTCTGAAAAGAAAACATAAAGAAGCCAAAACAGCCACCACAAAGCAATGCACTTTGAGAATATCAAGTGAAATCACTTGAAAATTAATGCAGAGCCATGCAACACCATGATGGATGCTGTGATTAATCTTTTCACATTGTGTAATTAGCACATGCATGGTTTGCTTATGCCTTTCCACTCCTTGTTGAGATTTAATGAGTGTGTTTATTTGAAATTTTATGCTCCCTTAGGTATAAAAACGACAAATTGATTTATGAAAGAATTTCGTTGTTTGGGTGTTGAATATCTACATTCATGGTATTCTGAATAATGGTTTGCAAAATCAGAGTGATTGCCCAAACTGAAGATGAGGTAACAGGGCTTTAGCATCAGAGTCACATTGTCGGAGGTTTTTAGGCGGATACGGAATACCAGTCAATATTGAAATTGAAAATTAAAATGGTGACTTGTTACTCCAAGTAATAAAGTGAATAATTGACAAAAATTAATCAGGGTCAACATGAACTTCATTTAGAATTGTGAAGAATGAATGCACTAAACATCTAAGGCATCAAGGGAGTCAGGAGTTGGAGTCCGTTCATTTGACACCCGACTCTGAAGCCGCGGGAAATTCAATTTTTTTTGGAGCAGCAAGATTAAGATTCACAGAAATTAAAATGATAATATTTTCACTAACAAATTATCTGTTTCATGAATTGAAGTGTTCACCTTCATCTCCATTGGTATGTTCACTCATCTTTTGCCGGGAGTTCAGCAGCCACTTTAAAATTTGAATTGGGCACACACCGGTGTTTTAAAGGCCCAGGAGAACCATTTCATTTCCTTCCTGCCTTTTCTACAGGATTAAAAAAAAAAACAGTGGTAAAATGTTTCTCGAAAGTGCTAATCTTCAACCACATTTAATTTGTGTCAGACCATCATTTGCTTTAGCTGAAGGTTATCAATTTCCAAGTTCCTCATGAAACGTAATAACACATTCTTAAAAATACGGTGTTTGAGCAAATGATTTGCTCAAATTGCGATTTTTGATATAATGAAAGGAATTTCTCAGTGGTTTGATCAAATCAATCACATTTCATAGGAGTGATTTGCTCTAATCACTACTGAGAAATAAAAAGGTCAAATCCAACAAGACCATGTTATGTGTAATTGGACCACTCACTTCACCGGCCTAAATTTACTATACTGGCTTGGTGCCATCAAATATGATGAAATAAACCATATTGATAATTTATGGTGGTTTCCAAGCTACTTCACTTGAAATGGTACGAAATCTGCATCACGAAATTCTTCCAAATATCACTCGCCCTCGCGAAAAAATCTGTGCGCATTGCACCTATGGGTTATATAGGTGTTTTCCTCTTCACAAGCCGAGGATGATTTATGGCTCTAATGCTGCCACTGCACCAGAGACTACCTTGTTAAGACAGAATCTGACACTGAGGTTAGGTCCCAGTCTACTCATGTCTCAAGTGTCAATCTCCGCCCTTCCTGTTGCTATAAATATTTAAGAAGTTTCTTACATGATGTCAACATCCTGTCTTCAATATTTCTCAGCATAATGTATTTCCTTTCTGTTTACAAGTAAAAAGAGAACTTGGCTTCGTGGGGTAAATAAGGCATATTTTTTTATTCTAAAAAGTTTAATACTTAAGGCTAAATCCATTCAACTTTGAACTGTTAATTCATTTCAATTTGTCGGATAAATATAGTCATTGTCTTTTTTTTTTTTTCAGTTTTTGATGGAACCAATATACTTCATGTAATAAGCATTCACATCAACATCCATTATTCACGATAGACTGAGAAGTCACAGAGTATTGGGCAGCCATTAGATATTCGTGGGAGGTTTTTGAAATAAATAATTTCTTGCTGCATGTCGGTGAAAAGTTTATCCTTTCCAGGCAGTCTTGAAAGGCACATGTGGTTTTTCTAACACTGCAGGTACAGAAAATATGGTTCAGGACTCCACATACCTACTACTTGTAGGTCATCTCAAAATGAATAATTACATCAGACATTTTTTCCAAAATAAAATAATTCCCACCCGGAAATTGTATAATATATTGTGATACTAAGCAACATCTTCTCAAATTATAAACACACAACCCTGTTGGCACATCTACGTTGTAGCAAATTAAGTTGCAACAACATCACCCTGTTCATCAAATGACGTAGAATTGTATGGTAGCAATTTTGTTGTCATAACATACACGTAATGAAGCAAAATCAAAGACATGACTGTACCGTGCGCCATTGTGGCGACGTTTTTAAAACATTGTGAGGCAATGTCAAAGTTTCAAAGTTTGCTTGTGACGTTGTGGCAATGTTGTAAAAAAATCTCAACATCGTTCATATTGTAGCAACATAATTTCTACCATACATTTCTAAGTGACCAACAGACCATCCCTCCACCAATTAGCAACGTTGTGTTTACATTATGTGCCCCTTAGGAAGTAAATACACTTAAGGATTAATCAAATGTGCTTATAAGGAAATCAATGCGAAGCCATGCAACATCATGATTGATGCATGCGATAAATCTTTTCATATTGTATAATTAGCACACCCTTAGTTTGCTTATGCCAATGGATACCTTGTAGAGATTTAATGAGCATACGGACAATGATGCACTAATCAATGTAAAAAAGTAAATCCAATTCATCAAAATTCAATCAAAACAACATGCTACACATTATCCAGTCACTGTTTCTTGATTGGGCCACTTAAGCCTGGCAATATACTGACTTGATTACTCCTTGTCAAACTGCAATAACTTGAGGGACTGATGGATTTCACTGACCTAATTTCATGCATGAGTAAATCCCTTAGTTTTAATATTATAAATGTGTTATGGCATCAATTGGTCAATAACATTTTTTTGGAGGGCATTATATGGTATTAATCAGTTATGGCCTGAGGGCAGAAATCATTAACTTAATGCCCGAGCCGCTAGGCCATGACGTCATTTCGGAAGACGCCACGATCGATAATAAACAACAGGGGGAGTTTTCGCGGGCGTTAATGGCCATTAACGACCGTGAACTGGGCGTTAATGGCCAGACAATGTCCTGCAAGATGATAATAATATTGCTTAAAAATTCAGCCCTTTGTTTGCCAATTTTGTATACCGCTTAAAAGGACGTCAGCATCATGGACCTAGGAGTCAAGTCCATAGAACTTGATAATTGATGGTGAACGAGTGTATCAAACGCCAGTAATGCAAACATGTGATAACCACATCCTACCACATACTTTGATGATGTAAAAAATGTCACCAAACAAGAAATCTATCCATTTGGACACAAACGCAGGCCTCAAGGAGATAGACATCAGCATGCACTTCAATGAAAAGTGACGCCCATGATGCATTAACCTGAAACTAATCAAACTTGGCACATCGTTCCCACTGGGAAATCACATGTGGCCAAATGTGTAATTAATTTGGCAAAATTTAGGGGCAATTCGAGACCAATTATTGTGATGAAGGTTCTTATGATAAAAATTTCTCCACCAGACCATTTTTTTGTAGTTCGAATTACATGTGCGCCAAATGTCAATGCCATATTCTTATTGCTTGATCATATAAACTAAGCTAACGAACAATCATTTCTTAAAGCACAGGCACTCTCCTGGACTGACTGTACAGTCTGTTTATACTGAGTATCAATTGACTAATACAGGAGTGTGCCTGTGCTTAAAGGTCAGGGCAGCTTCTGATAAGGCAAACATGTATTGGCATTGCTTGATTATTTTATTTTATCATTGTCATCCAAACGATGCTTCTGCATTTTAAAGCTGGTGATTGGTCTCAAACATCGCAGAAGACAGCCTAAACCATTCAAAGCTGGTGTCTTAACAGAAGGATAGAACCTGGTTTTCCTTGTTGACCAGTAACAGTATATAGAGGTAAGAAGATTTGAAGAATTATACTGATCAGAGAAACTTTATACATTAGGTATATTCGCTACTTTTTTTTTGCTGTATTGCTGAAATCTGTATTTGTCGAAGTTGCAGTAAATGAATAATTCTTATCAAGCCACGCCTCCAATGTACTGTTAAGTCAGCAATTCTTGAAGTTATTCTTCAATCACCTTTTTAAGTGAAATAAGTTTGTAAAAGTTATTCCAATGATACGTCTGCTTGCTCTGTCCTTTGGGTCCAATCAGGCAAGCAGGAAAGCTGCCTATTGTCTCTTGTTTGGATGATTAATGTCAACATAATGGATGGGACAAAACATTGGGTGACATTGGGCAAAGGAAAGCAATTCATCATGAAATTATTTCCACATGGAACTGTTTCCTTCCATTCCGGGAAAGGCCAAACTGAAGAGTTTCATTTGACGAGGTAAACCTTGCCAGTTCCATTCAGGCATGTTTAGAATTTATGGTATGACAATTTCACAATGCAACATCCTAAAAATGCACACACTATGGCATCAGTCTTGCAAACCTGATTTAGAAATCTTCTCAGAAAAACTAAGGCAGCAGGCACTCTTACAAGGGGCCCCCAATTTAACGTCTCATCCAAACAAAGAAAATATGATTTACTGGCTTGTGATTGGCTGACAGAGGTGTCGAATGGCATTAGCATGTACATATACGTATGTATTATTTCTATATGAGGAGACATTGACACTATACACGATAAATGTATAATATGAAGACTCTCTCAAGAGTCAAGCATTTCATCAATCAATTTTTTTTCTTATGGAGTGGCGCTGACACGTACCCATTTTCAGCCCCAACTTTTTTATGTTTGACAAATGTACAGGCTGAAGCTTTGTAAATATTTAATCAGCCAAGCTTCCTGCAAGCACTTAGTGACATTTGTCATTTTCACCTCTTTTCTGGGAAAATCCCTCTTGCAGAAGTACACTTTGACTTGGTCGAAATCAACCAGCATGCATGTAGTATATTTTCTTGCATACTTAATTATAATTAAAGCTGAAGCAAACACCAGTTATTGGAAGCAGTCTCAGAACAAATAAACATCGCACACCATGTTTCAGAAATTATGACCGAAGACCCGAATACCACATTTCTTTCTGAGAACCAACGATCCAACCCCCCGTTTTCCCACTCCTACGTGTATAATAAGTGGTTTTATAAAAAAGTAATTGTTATGAAGCTATATGTAATACGCTGACCTTCTCCTGAGTGGAAATTTCTCTTCATTTTATGTGTTTGACTCTTAGAGGAGGTGTAACTGTTAGAGTAGGTCGGGGCATGCTGCCCCTCTTAACTTCGAGGTGCGATTTGACCTACTTTTTATGGGCGAATATTTGAATGCTTATGCTGTCAGGAAGGGATCACTTGACTCGACTAATAACTGGTGAAACAAACGTCTACCAATTTTAATAAAGGAGTAACGGCCATTTTTGTAAAAAAAATTAAAATGGCGTTCTTACCTCACCCATCAGGCAAGAAGCCCTCCGATTATATTCCTATGGCAATTTTTTTTGCGCGCGCATTCACCCTAAAAGTTGTTTCTTAGGGTTCTTCTATCATTTTTAAGGCATTCCAATCACTTTTTCTGAATTTCAGAATTTTTCTATTCATACTTGTATTTTTTAATATTATTTGCCTTGTTTCAATTTCGGGCCAATTTTCTTTCTATTTTAATTAGCTATTCTATCAAGATTTAAGGTAAAGTACACATTATTAAATGGTTCCTGAAGCAGCTTCGACCCCCCAGTGAAGGGGGCCTCATGCCCCATATCATGTGGGGCCTCTTGCCCCAAACCCACATATTTTAATTTGACCTCTATATTTGGAACTAAAATGCAAAAAACATGATCCAAATCATATTTATATGATGTTCATAAAGTGAAGCAATGCAGATATCCACTATACTTTTAAATATTTCTAAAGTTATTTCTGACAGCTCCTTTCAAAGAATTAGTCAAAGTTACAAACACCATGCACATTTTTTGTTTCTTTAATTTCTACTATGGTTTGGTGCTGTTTGCCCTGAAAATTTGTGATGTCACCTAAAACGCCTCTAGCTTCAATCCTATCAATAGATAAACGCACCAAAAGTATAAGTTTGGATATAACCCCGGGGGGCCTCTCACCTAACCCGGGCTTCTTGCCCCGACCAACTCTACTTTGAATTTCTTACAGAAAGTCGTATAGCACAGTGTATTATATACATGTTAAAGGCACACTCTCGTCCACTTTTTTTATTATTTGAGAGCCTGAGGTCTGTCATAAAAAGAAAGTCTGCATAGAATATTTTGAATTTCTCTCAATATTAGCGCCTGGAAAACAAGGTTTTAGTCTAGGATTTCAAGCCAAAACTTGGCACAGTCAAAAGCGACCTCTATTGCAAGGCAGGCTCACAAGTGACGTAAGGCCAGGTAAAACGCATGTGAGACTCTTGTGCTGGGTTTAGTCATGTCCCATCTCGACTACTCCAACATCCTTTTTATAGGACTGCCAAAGTGTGATTTGAACAAACTACAACGTGTTCAAAACATAGCAGCAAAGCTAGTTCTACAGGATGGTGACAGTTCACACAACAGTCTGAAGAAATTGCATTGGTTACCAGTCCATCTTCGAGTCCAACACAAGGCTTTAACCCTTGTTTACAAAAGTCTACATGGGCAAGCCCCAAAATACATCTCTGACTTGCTGAAACCTGCTGCACCTGGACGATCAGGTCTACGATACATGTCCTCACAGACAAGATTATTTGTGCCCTTTACAAGAAAAAAGACTTTTGCTGACCGAGCATTCAGTGATGCAGCGCCGAAGTGGTGGAATGAACTCCCGAATGTGATAAAAGACTGCGAATATATAGAATCTTTTAAAGCTAAACTAAAGACTCACTTATTTAACAAATTTTAATATTGATTACGTGTATTGATTTTAAATTTATACTCTATATACGCTCTATTTTACATTATTTATATATATATATCACATTTACCGATTTTATATTTCATTATTTTTATTATTGTAAAGCGCATCTGAAGATTGTTTTCAAAGCTTGCGCTATATTAAATAAACCGATTTGATTTGATTTGATTTAAACAGCTGCAGTGCATGCTTGAGTGATTTCACATGTGTGCAAGAAAATTAAGGCCCCAGGCTCCTTGCACACACCAGTTTCTGAAGACTGGTCAACATTACATTGTGGGTCCAATATGCATTATGTCCTAATTATAGTATTGAGCATCATATAGGAAGCACACGTTGTATAGGCCCACTTAATGCATTCTAAAGTTTGATTTTGTATACTTGTCACTCAGTAAAAATCGTTACTGTGTTGTATTAACTGTGGCATTGCTCCGTGAGGTGCTGCCACCTTACCATTGCATAAGTGGTCAGTCACAGTTCACTGAACTGGGCTTGAGGTGGGAGGGGAGGGGGAGCTCCAATCCTACGTCACACATATTGCAGACATGGCTGACAGAAGGGCCACGAAATGGGCATGAAATTGCTATTTCACAGATTGTTAAGTTCAAATGGTTAAAGTCAATTTCTCTAAGGTTAGAGATATTTCTTCCTTGTACCCCATTCTTCAACAGAAAGATATTTACAATAAAAGTTGCATTTTGATGAGTGTTGTCCTTTAAGAAGTGAGTTAGACGTGTAGACAAGATATCAATATCAGCAAGCAGCTAGAATGCTAGCAATTCACTGAAATAAATGTAAGTTTACACATTATTTGGTCATGTTGCCCTGAACGATTACTAGGATGCAGCGCAGGTTCAGGAATCCAATCCGCGAGTGTTTAATAAAAAATCCTGGTACTGGTGTTTCCTTCCTGTGGTACAAGTCTACAAACCCATGATATGGGTTAAAAAAACTGCAAAAAGAGCAAAAGGCATAGAAGTGACCAATAAAGCTACATACATGTATCATAGGCCTACTTTAATATATGTATCAAGGTGAACTGAAAGCAAATTAAATCACTTGAGATGCATGTGATAGACTTTTGCTGCTGTTGTAGTTGCTTAGGCCTAAGAACAGATAAATGAGACCCACCATATTTATGTCGATTTGTTGATCACATGATATATTGATTTCGCCCATTTTGAATGTGATTTTTTTCCTCTCAACTACTACTACATGTATATACTACAATTCCTCATAGATTACTTGCCACAACAATTGTGTGTATATTTCTTCTTACTTCTCATTGATCCTTCACAATGAGAACACTGCTTGTTTTCTCTCTCTGAAGATATATTGTAGGAGACAGCGGGGAAGTGGGCACGGCTTGTCTATTGATCTATGCTGGCACCTTACTCCCAGGCTCAAAAGAGAAGATTAAGTGGGAGAGAGCTGAGGAAGTTCTTGACTTACATAATATATCAGTGACTGTTCTTATGCCTTATGTGTAAAGTTTGGGGAATTAGTGTTGATACCTGTCAAAGGTATTGATGAATACGAGGTATATATTTTTCATTATTTTGCATGTACACAAATTTGTAAAGCTGCAAAAACGAACATATACACAAATTTTGCATTCGTGTAGGTGATGAATATTGCTATTCACGAATTTGTGTATGTGTAATTACGCACATTGCAACCTTAAACTTGGTTAAAACTAACTCTAAACCTAATTTTAACACTAACCCTATTTAAATGGCGCTTCCACGAATGTTAGTATTGGCAGATACACGAATGAATAATAAAGCACATTCACGAGTGTTAGTTTTTCATGTACACGAGCACCTATGCTCATTTTTTTCATGTCCACGAATTCGTTCACGCTCGTTTTTACACCTCCACGAATTCGTGAACATGTCAAATAATGAAAAATATATACATGTAAATACTGTGTCCCTGCATAATCTAGGGTGGTCCAAAAAACTTTTTTTGTCAATATCAATTCGCATACCCTCCTATTTTGTGAGAAATGGTGCAAAAACAATGCAGCTTAAATTTTATAAAAATCCAACAAGAGGAAGGGGTCTCCCAAAGGCCTTAAAGTTTCAATGATTTTTTAATTTTCTACCATTTTCACCAATCTGTGGTTCTCTATAGCTTTGTCAGTATTAGTCATACAACATCCCATGGTTGGAAAGCTCTCAAAAAGACCTACAATTTGTATACCAACATCAATGGTCTAGGACGATATCTTGATTCCCATGGCATTAGCCCTTCAGCCTGCACTCTTTAGAATGAAAATGACGCAGATTGTCTCATCCCGTTAAAAAATGGCTTTGGAATTTTTTTCAATGATTATTGCAGTGATTTGCATTCTAATAGTTCCAGAATGACCAAATAAATTTTTTTTTTTTTTTTTTACCATGGGAGTGACAAAATTTTGCATTAAAACTTCCAAGCTTATAAAGCAGGAATTTCCATGACCAAAAATTTAAAAACTATTTTATTTGCTTATTCTGGAACTTGAAGAATGTGAATCACTGCAGTTATCAGTGAAAAAAAGTCAAAAGCCTTTTTTTAATAGGATTTGACAGTCAGCAACATTTTCATTCAAAAAAGTGCAGGCCGAAGAGTCAATGGGAGTCAAGATATCGTCCTAGACCATTAATGTTGGTATGCAAAATGTAGGTCTCTTTGAGAGCTTTCCAACCATAGCAATAAGAATGCTGTATGACTAATACTGACGAAGTTATAGAGAACCGCGGATTGGCGAAAATGGTCGAAAATTAAAAAAACATTGAAACTTTAAGGCATTTGGGAGACCGCTTCCGCTGGTTGGATTTCCTTAAAATTTCACCTGCATCAGTTTTATACCTAACCTCATCAAATAAGAGGGTATGCGATGTGAAATTCACAAAATAATTTTTTCCCATCTAAAAATGAACCACCCTACTGCATATGTATTATAACAAACACAGTATAACCTGCTGTGTCTCTTTACTATAATGGCAGCTACCGTAATGAATACAAAGAATCGCCATGTACGGTATAAAACCGTTCAGTATGACCTGATTGACCTCCTCTAATCTAATGAAAACCAGTTACATGTAGAGCCCACTGTCTTCCTGAATATTTAAGGTGTGGCGTTGTTTTCCTGTAACTGCCACTCTGACTTCATCTGTTCTTGTTTACAAGAAACTCTTTCCTTGGTCCCGAGTGATTGGTCTGCGTAAGAATTTTATTTCATGTTTGAGAAGTTTCAGGCTTGTTGTAGTTGTCAAATGAATGGATGTTGTTATTTAATTCCAACTGTGTGAACAATACAAGGAATAGAAACATTAAACAGTGCTTCATGGTATGGATGCTAGAAAACAACATTTTGCTTACTGCCTAATTGTCTTTAGCAAAACGGCAAAGGGCTAAAAAAAATTAACACATGCCAAATGTAAAATCATAATGCATTTGAATTTAGCAATAAGTACAGAACTATAACAAAATTGATCTCTGCTGACTAAGATATATAGACAGATGTGATTCCCTATCCTGGCACCTATCGATATTGCATTCACTTCAAAATGGTTGTCTAAACACAAAAATGGTCATTCTGCTATTGTGCACAACATAAAGAAGTGTGGATTTAAATTGGAAAACACATTGAAAAGCTATCTAAATGCTAATTGAGAGTTTCATGCCTGACTTTTCTTTCAGAAATGAAAAACGGTTATCTGATATCAGGGTCATTTGCAATTCTAATATTTCTTGTTTTTTCATGTGTTGTTTTCCGTTTCTTCGTTTTGCAGAGGGAGTGAACAGTTAACATTTGTAGCTCTTTTCAGATCACTGGGCCACTGGAAAAGTTAGTTTTCTTATTTTCCATTTGCAAAGTGGCTTTGCCACATCACCAACAGTTTTCTGTTGGTCTCCTATTCTTCTTATTTGATGAAGTACCTTAAGTAATTTAATTAGTTTGTTTATTGTCACTTATGCTGCTAGATATGATAAGCACTGAATCAACTGATTAAACATAACTGACACAAAGAAAACATTTTTAAGCCAGTGAAATCAAACGACCAAGTTTAAAGTTAATTTTGAAACTGTTTGGACTGCTAATCTGCAAACAGCTCTAATGAGTGAAATGTGCATTTCTATCACTAAATAAGCATTTTTGTCAACATTTAAGCATGAAGTAGTACAGTTTAGGTCAATTGGGTGGACAAATGGAATCAAATTGTGGTTATAAAATTAGCAACAACCGCTCTTGTGATCCAGTCTTCCTTTATTTCTGTAGATGTAACCATTGAGCAGTCTGTTATCTCTGTTGTCTATCATTATGTTGATTGTAGTGCATGTATAATTACTTTACTGTGCAAAAATGTTATTGATCTATAAATTTATTCATCTATCTATCCATATAGCTATCTATCTTTCATTATAGCTTTATCTGGTGTCACAAGGCTGGTAAGCAGGCCATCATTTAATATTTTATATTTCATTTTTTATTCCTTAATCAAGCAACACCTTGTTAAGAAAAACCACCACCATAAATTATTTATTTCAAGACTACAGAGCAAGAAACCATTTATACAAAGAGTTAAACTCCAGCCCCCCCCCCTAAACCAGATATTAAACGGTCTCCCCCTTGTGACAAGACCTTATCTCTTCTTTGCTGTCTTAACAGGGTTGGTGTTGCTATGACAACAGTGAGAGTATAGATCTTTCGGATTTTGTGACTAAGGAAAAACACCTGCTTTATGTATGTGTCAAACTGTTCTCTTGCTTGGTTTTATTAGTTTATTACATTGGATTTAAAGAGAATTAACGGAGTTGACAATTCGAAATTATTAGTAGGCCTATCCATAATCATTTCCATCCTGTCCTTAGAAAATTGTCAATATTTCATTTTCTAGAGCATTGTTCTAATAACAATTCTGTCTTTTCATAAAATTAGCAGCCAAAAGCAGCTAATATTTTTTTCGAAGGACATTATATATTCAAACAGAATTTACAATGCAAAGAGATTAAGATCTCTGACCCCTCTTGGAAAGTCTGCAGGACAGAATGGATTTACCCAATCCATCACTTAGTGCAATGTATTCCAAGATGAAAATTAAGAGTGTCCACAACTGTGCACAAAAGCTTTGTGAACTTTCTGTTCAAGCAATGCAAAACCATTTACTTGATTCAGGTTGAATCCACAATGGAGTCAATTGTTGGCCAATCTCAATCTCTCAAAGGCACAATGGCACATTATAATAAAAATCATTATGCATTTACTTGGCACAGTCAATTGGTTTTTACTAGTGCTTTTGTTGGTATAGAATTTATGTCTGTCATGCACATTCCAATTTGGTAAGAAAAAAGAAAGGAACAGAAATGAGTTTCTTGGAAATGGGTCAAAATTTGAAAACCTTGAAATTTCAGCTGAAAAAATTTTGAAAATTTTTCGCTCCAGAAATGCCTTTTTTAGTTTGCATTGGGTAGGTCAAATAATCAGCTATCACTGCACTTTCATGTCCAAGGGTCCCAATGCTCTGCTGATCTGTACTGAGGTGATAAACACACCTGTAATGTTTTTGGACCGTCATTAAAATCGCACTTATAACTAAAAAATCCTGACCACTTAGGGCTAAAAAATCTATTGCCAATGATTAGGCAAGTGTCTTGCACATTTTGGGCCAAGTTCCAGGTCTCTAGTGCCAATTATTTTTGAGAAACTGCATTTTGATCAATTAAAATACCAAATATGTGTGTCATTAGCATCATGCCTATAACTTGAAATCCGTACCACTTAGAGCTGAAGAATGTATTACCAACATACGGGAAAGTGGCTATTCTGCACACATCGAGCTATATTTCAGGTCTCTATGACCAATAGTTATCGAGATAGAAGACATTCTTGAACCAGAAATTTACAAACACAAACGAAAATACTCTATTCATCAATAGTTTGGATTCTGAAAAATAAAGATGATCTCCACTACTCCCCCCAGCACCCAATGTCTTTGCTAAACCATATTTCAGATGCTAGACAATGGTAAAATGTTACTGACACCCCATATTTGATTAGAAGTTTCAGACAAGCATCAAACTTCATACTAAGCATGTCAGGCGCAAGGAAAATGCAAAAATTTTATGTAATATTCTGTTGAAACATTTATTGATAATATATATTCAACTGATTTCAACTCCAGTCACCTACAACAACATTTTAGTGAGGTAAAGGTAATGAGCCATTTTTGACATGATACTAGTGACAGCGCGATGCTAATGATAATTAAGGTAAAAATCTTTGCAGGGACCAGTGCAAAACTGGCAGTCAGGCAATATGTGCATGCAATGACCTTATGAACACTAGACACATGTTCACAGTGATTTTGGTCCAGAAATATGTAGTCAAAATAGAGTAGCAAGGCGTTTGCTAATGACAAATTGAGATAGGACAACTGACATGCCAACAGAAATACTCTAATATGTCGGTTTACATAAATGATACAGAGCTACAGATAGTTCAGTTATTTTCTTGGGTTCTCAGACAACATCAGACACAAATTTTTCTCACAGAATGTATGTCCCTTTAATTTTTATTAAGAATCAAATCCGGCGCGATGCTAATGACGCAATATTGGAGACATCGACACAACAACCTCCTGCTCTTATACAGAATATTATTTCAGCTATTGGTGACCAGATTTTAGAAGACTGACAGTCAAGTCTCCATGTATGGACGAGTTTAATTGAATTAGGATCCTGTACTAGTTATTGTGATACGATCTTTCAAAGAAAATGTTGTTGGAGACAGGCCATTTTCAGGGGGGTAGGCCACTTCAATGCTATTTTTGGATGGGATAAAAATATTCTGGCCCATATTTTTTGTGTTCTAATTTTTGCTAATATCCTTGTCTATGACAAATGACAACAAGAGGTCCTCGATGTGCCTTCCTGCCATCATGAATTATTGTTACACCGCATCTGATGAAATTACGCAAGTAGCTTATTTCGCACTAGTACAACGACTTTTGGGCCAAGCAGTGTATACTTTTCGCATAACCATTGGATTGGGCTGAGAAATATTCCATGTGACTTTAAACAAGTTTCATTCAGGCAAAGTTGAGTTATGCCAAATATTCAAATATTTTGGTGTCTGACGAAATTATGCAAAAGCAAAGTAGTTAGTGGAAGGACAGTACACAAATTTAATTTTCATATAATTGTGCTCAAAACATTAGCGTTGCGTCATTTGGCTACTATCCACATCAAAAAATTTTGCTTACTTGCTGTCACCAACAAGCAATATGCATAAATTGCCTCCATTGGAATAACATTGATTTTGCATATTTTCCTCAAATTTATGCTCTCCATAATCTAAAAAAAGTTGTGATCTTTTTAAAAATGCCTTCAAAAGTTACCATCTGATATCAATTAAGTTCAGTTAAACTGAGAAACATGTTATGCATTGTAAATTGACAGACTGTTGAATAAGGAATTGCAAATTGTAAACGCAATGCAATTCCAATGGCTGGTCGCGGAACAAATCTCTAATTGTTAGCCATTTCTAAGTAAGAGATGTAACTTCCGTTTCCTTTTCCTACAGCTAAATAGACAGAATGAGGTGAATGCTAGAAGCATTTTTCAAATATTTGGAACTATTTTGAGGTTTTTGGGAGCATAAATTTGGAAAAGATATTCAAAATCAATGTTATTCTAATGGAGACAATTTATGCATATTACTTGGCAGTGACAGCAAGTAAGCAAAATTTTTTGATGTAGATAGTAGCCAAATGACGTAATGCTAATGTTTTGAGCACAATTATTTGAAAATTAAACTTTTGTACTGTCTTTCCACTTACTATGTTGCTTTTGCATAATTTTGTCAGACACCAAAATATTTGAATATATGGCATAACTCAACTTTGCTTGAACGAAACTTAATGAAATATTTCTCAGCCCAATCCAATGGTTATGTGAAATGTATACACTGCTGGGCCTAAAAGTTTTTGTACTAGTGCGAAATAAGCTACTTGCGTAATTTCGTCAGATGCGGTGTAAACACCGGAGACAAGAATTTCAGACTTATCAAATTTTGACCCAAATACTAATTAGATGAGTAGGATCAGGGTTGCATATATGTACATACAAAAAAGGGATACATTGTTGCCTACAAGTAAGTGAAACGGCAATGTTTAATCATTAATATAAAGACAGGAAATCATTTGAGATCAGTTTAGGGACTGTTTAGAGTTCATAACTGGGAGTTTTGTCAGAAATTGCCGTTCAAAATTGATATCTCGCTCTTTGGTTGAATGCTGATTTTTATGTTGCAAGATATTATTTCTCGCCCCCCCCTTAAAACACGAGTAGAATGTTATTACCCCCTGCGACAAAGCTGACACCCCCTTTAGTCATAAATTCAGGATAATTAAATTTGTCTATGGTAATGTGACAGATGAAATTCATCTTATTTTTAAAATGAATCGCTTCGGAGGCTGGAAGAGTGCTGGGGTCATTCCCAGGTCTCATCTGCATTGCACAAATTGATGGATTGCCTTTGTCCATAATGTACATTTGGCAATCCTTGAGAATTATCGAAACTTGAATTTCTTCAGGTGTCACTAACATTTCAGTGGATTAAAGTGGTTTATCAGAGAGATTGAGAGGGGGATAGAGAGGGAAAGAAAGAGAGATATACAGTGTACGTATAAATTAAGGAATATGTGCTGAAAAGATGACAGGAAGAAAAACAACTACCCATCAGTCAAATTGAACAATTAACTATTTCATGATTTCAGTCAGCCAATATGAAACACTATAAAAGGGTGACATGTAATATTTTCTGTTTGCCTTCCATGCGGATCAACAATTTGTTTTTTCTGGAAAAATATAAAACAACCACCAGGAATTCTTTTCACATCTTTAGATACTTCCGATAAACATGGAGACTTTTTTCCAAATCCGGAGCTTGGAATGAACCTGGCAAACATGTTCTCTAACATGCAAGAAAATAGTCAACACAGACCAATCACTCAGTTGCAGTGCTTAAGAAAGAGTTTCTGGGGCAGACAAAGATGAATGAGATCAGAGTGGCAGTTAAATGAAAAACAGACATTTTGAATATGCAGGAGGCCACTGGGCTGTACATGTCACTGTGTTTCATTAGATTAAAGAAGGAGAAGCCAATAATTTTTAATGTAGCATATCAATTGGTATACCATTGACTGTTCATTAGGGTGCATCGTCTGCCCCTATATCTTCAAAACATCATGCACTTTTGCATGATTGTTCCCTTGTATCATAAAAGAAGCGCTGCGAAATTTTAGGAAAAAATTCTAATGCCAAAGGGTGGCACAACAGCCTTGAAATTTCAGTATTAGGTCATATTTTAGCGATTCGCGGTAATAAATAATATTGTCAATTTTAAATGAAATGATTTTTGAATGACACAGTTAGATTCCTTAGAAAGAGAGCTTTAATTTGAATACCAACATCAATGGTTTCCTTTCAGTAGAAGTCAAAATTGAGTGGAGAATAACTGGAGATATTATCTTTTTTATTGGGTAAAATGTGATAAATAACAAAAAGGATGTAAATATGACTTTGGGAAGTTAAAGAAGTCGACAAAGTGGAAATATAGTCTACTACATCAACTGATAAAAAATTAATTGCATTATGATGTAGTCACGAGAAAAAGAGATGCAGAAAGGTGTCTCAACGAACGGTTGTATTTCTCATATTTACATGTAATTTATGAAAATTTGCACATTTGAATTTGATGAATAACTATCTAGAAAAAATGTTCAATTTCCTACTTTCTTCAGCAAAGTGTTCCTTATGTTTCATTCTAATGATTACGTCAAAGTTAGGCAGAAATTGAGCTTTTAAGTTGATTTTTCCAAACATTTTGTCAAAATAGTCAGAAACTTTAGGCATTCCAAAAAACTTAGGCATGAGAAATTTTCAGAGATATAGCTTTCTACCATTCAAATTAAAGACAATTTTCTTCTGAGAATAATGGTTTATGAATTGCAATCATACAGTGAACCATAAGCTAGATATTTCTAACCGCGACTTTTCAAAGTGTCATTTTTTGACAATTTTGGACTCAACTTTGACACAAAACTGCCACCATAAAGCCACATTGGATCTCATTGAAATTTTGCAGAATGTGTTTCTACGGGCAAAGGTACAATATGGCAAAAGTGCAAATGAATATTTCAATTTTTTCATTTTTAGGGGGCAGACGATGCACCCTACTGTTCATGTCACTGTGTTTCATTAGATTAAAGAAGGACAAGCCAATTTTTAATGTAGCATATCAATTGGTATACCATTGACTGTACATATCACTGGGTTTCATTAGATTGAAGAAAGACACGCCAATTTTTAATGATGCATATCGGTATACCATTGACTGAAAAACATTAAATGAGTTATGGAGAATAAGTTGTTCTTGGTCCCAGGTATATCCATGTATAATGATTAATTGTTCACTGGAACTTACTTTTTTGGCATAACGTTTCAGCCTCTCACCTAGAGGCCTTGTTCACATGTGAATGGAACACAGGATGGCTTGTTGTGTTTGGTGTTGTTAACACTCAGGAGTTGATTGTACACAGGGGGGAGTTGGTAGCCTTGGTCACGGTTCATGTCGGGGTGTTGTTGCCTGATGTATATGGATTCCTTGATCTTCCGCTTTATCCAGTCTGGCTCTCTACACAGTATCTTGGCGTTGCATCTCCGTGCGCAACGCCAAGATACTGTGTAGAGAGCCAGACTGGATAAAGCGGAAGATCAAGGAATCCATATACATCAGGCAACAACACCCCGACATGAACCGTGACCAAGGCTACCAACTCCCCCCTGTGTACAATCAACTCCTGAGTGTTAACAACACCAAACACAAAAAGCCATCCTGTGTTCCATTCACATGTGAACAAGGCCTCTAGGTGAGAGGCTGAAACGTTATGCCAAAAAAGTAAGTTCCAGTGAACAATTAATCATTATACATTAAATGAGTTGGTGAGACAGGGGCACATTGGACATCTTGGAATTCGGAAAATAAGATCATAAATCATATTATTTGACAAAGCATGCAGCGTTATAAGCTTATATGTATCAACATCCCCAATGAAGAGACCTTTTGTAGTTTGCCTTTATCGCTATGTCGCCTCTCCTTAAGCATGAGACATCTAGTCAGACAAGTGTCATCCATTTAAACTCTCATCACTTGAGCAAAGTTTGAAATACGTCTCTTCATATTCAACCTTGCCATTTAGGTATGCACATTTTCGTAAGAAGCAGCGACAGCGCAGATTGGACCACCATGGCCGGCATTGTAGGACTATTTTAAACTGGATTGACGGACAGAGACTAATATGTAAAACGCCAGTTGTAAAATTTTTTACATAAATAGATCATCCTGTACATGAATTTCAACTAAAATCCTATGTGAAATTCAGAGTGCATTATCAACTCATCTCAGAAACGTAAAGGAACACCCAGAGTGCACTACTGCACTACAAGGAAGGATTTACAAAAACAAAAAAAGAACATGAGAACATTATTACCATCCTTCCGGAAAGTACGTAGAATTTGAAAAATCATGCAAAATTGGTATGTGACCTCTCACTGCTGGGGCATCGTGATTGGCTGTGAAGTGTGATGCAGTGCATGATGTAGTGTAGAGAATAGCCATATATTGTATGTGACAAGTATGAATGTCTTATCAAGCATAACAAATGAAACACTGTAAGATGTAGCCAGCAGGGGCATATCTAGAAATGGTCACAGTGTCGATCCTCCCTGCCTTCCCCTGAAGAGTGAATCCATCAGACAAATAATTTGCAATAACAACTGTGTATCCCCTACTTGAGACACCCTAGCTGTGCCACTGACAGCTAACAGAAAGCAACATTCGGATTAGGCAGTTTTTGAGCAACAGTTGTTTATTGACTTACAGAGCTTGCAATCATCTTACTTTATACACACACAACATGAACTGCTATGCCAGTGTACTACCTCACAGATTTGATATGACATGCTGTGAAGAGTGAGTCATGATTGGCTGAACAACCTGTGACCTCATATGGAACACCTGGTTTCCAATGCTAACCTATGGGAAGTGCCATATGATGTCACACTTCCACATTGCAAAAAAAAATCACCTTCCACGTACTTTCTGGAAGGATAGTAATGCTTATCTTTGGTGAGTAGATTGCACTTGACAATGTCATGACATACATAATATTTACATTGATCTGAAAGAGGAGCGAAAAACAAGGGAGATGCAAATGATAAATTTACCTTCAGGAGATCTGAAGAAGATTTTTCGACGATGTCACATTGTCTTCATCAGTGTTCGTGTTGCAGTTTTTGAAAGGCAATTTTTGAAAGGCCAATTTTTCAAAGGCCAATTTTAGCTTTAAAAAAAAAAATCCAATGGTTGTTGGAGAAAGTGCAATGGACTGATTATTTTATGATTGATGCCAAATTCCATACAAAAGGGTTATTTTGTTTGATGCACTATCCAATTCTGCTTCTCTTATCAAAACTCTCCAAGTCACAAGCACAAGCCACTGTCTTTAAGCATGGTCGAGGTACCTTTTTCTCACAACGCCTTTCTGGCATCTCCTGAAGAACTTTCTAAATGGTTCTAAAAATAAGAGATTCTCCTTGTGTTAGATATTAACTCCAGGAAATACAATGTAGCATCTTCCACATTGGAAATTTAAATGGATGCATCAATTGGTGACACACGTGGATTAAGGTCTCTGATCCCTCTTGGAAAGCCTGAATGACAGAATAGTCTTACCTGATCAATCACTTCAAGCAAATACAATGTAGGTCTTGGTAAAAAAAAGTGAGCACAAAAGTGGTGAAATTTCTGTTCTATCAAACCAGACTCAGACTCAGACTCAGACTCAGACTCAGACAATATTTATTAAGACTCAATAAAAAAGTAACAGAGCCAGGAGACCCCTCAAAGGTTTTTAAAAAACCGCTAGCGAGTGGCCACCTTTCAATAGATACATATAATTCGTATTATATATAAGTCAGTCAAATTACAATATTAGTTACATGCATATAAATTATTATACTGAAACAGCAAAGAAGAAGGGAGAGAAAAAAAAAATGTTATAAGAAAAAATAATAATAATAATGGAAAAAAAAAAAATCATTGGCTATTGAAATATTATGTTGACTGGCAAAGTCGTAGTGTGACCAGAGGAGCAGGTGCGCGTGATGCAGAGAAACTGGTTCATTTTTATTTTGTGTATCAGGAGCCCATTGTTGGCCAATCCCAGTTTCTGTAGAAGAAAGTGGCACATTATCATAAAATCATTGTGCCTTGAATCGCCTTGTATCCATTGATTGATATTTCTGGCTATAAAAGCCATATTTGCCATACAAACTGAAATGACTTGCAATATATCAATCATATAATAATGTGTTTTCCATACATCTAAAACTACAGATATTCTTGAATGAGGTCATAAAAATCAGCAAACTGTCACATCCATCGTTAAAAAAAACAAAAAACTATTGACATAAAATTATGCTAGAAACATTAAATTTTTAGCTTCTCTGATCGACACACTCAAGATATTTTCTGCCTACGGAAAAACCTTCGGCTTACAACAATTTTGATTTAAAAAAAATTAAGTTTACAGCTTTTTTTTTCGTCCTACGAACTGACCCTAGAAAGGGGAGAAAATCCGAGAAGCTTAAGATCAATTATGTCTGGCCTCAGTGAATGTATCATTTTGCAGCAGAGAGGCAATTATGTTTTGATGAATTGGATTTATATCTCTTTTAATAGCCATAAAAGGCAATTTTATTGCAATAGTGAACAGAATATCTCCCTTTTTCATGAAAAAATGTGCATCAATAAGAGATGTACAATGTTTTGTGTAAATAATTTTAGAAGAGGGTTTGCCCATGTTGAAATTCATTTTGTTAAATAATCTATACAGAAAAAAAAGTGGATTTACATTGAAAAAAAGTGGATCAAATTAGTCTGTGCGGCGCTGTAGATTTCAAATGGGAATTGCTTATTCGAACAAATCTCAGTCTGTCACAGTTATTTGGCTCGGAGAAAAGTTTGTGTACATTCTTTAGAATTAGTTGGACCTTATTTTTGTCATATCAAACTCTTGGAATATATCCAGCTCACTTGTTCTTTGCACAAAACATGCAAGAAAGTAGTCAACACAAACCAAGCGCTCAGTTGCGGAACTGGAGAAAGAGTTTCTGAGGCAGACAAAGATGAATGAGGTCAGAGTGGCAGTTAAATGAAACAAGACTCTTTAAATATTCAGGAAGATGCTGGGCTTTACATGTCATAGAGTTTCATTAGATTAAAGGAGGACAGGCCAAGTTGCTATGTGCTACATGTATGGGCATACCGTTGATTGTAAAAAAAGTAATCAATACACTCTTGGAATTATTGGCCAATAAAACTCAATATTGGTCTCCTCACTATCCACTATCTATATAATATAATCTCTTTGTGCATAACAATTTCACATTCATACAGCTGCATGGTTCCACTTTCCCAATGCTTGGCAATAAAACTTATTTATTGGTTCATTATAATAACAATAAAATAAGTCGATCAATTGCAATTCAGTGGAATTCGTTAACTGTCTGGCAGGCAGAAGATCAACATGGTTATGGAGCTCCAGATCTGTTTCTCATTATTGTCCTGCTTGCTGACTCAGGCTTTATCCTGCCCAGAAATATATTACCGTCTCCGAAGCAGTGCTGTGCAAAAGGGCATTTTATGCTCCACAGTAATTGAAGCTATATCTGGTGCGAGACAGATGGTAGATGTCTTCATGAGGCCGAATTTCATTGGCATCTACAAGAGAAGCGACAAGACTGCCCAAGTTTGTTACTGGAAAGCTGGGGAAAGTGGACATGTTGATTTGGAAACATTAAGTGGAGGAGCGTTTTATTCTATAGGTATTTGATACAATTTGTGAAAATAGAATGTGCACACAAAGAAGCAAGCACCAATATGTAAAACAGCCTTTCAAATTTGTTTTTACCTTCGTTATAGTATTGATTCCCAACAGTGTGCAGGTTTTGCACACACTGTGGTACTGCTCTTGTGGTATTACCAATTTAATGCTGGAGGGAGGGGGTGGGGGTCATGTACATGTGTATTATATCAATTGTTTTGCTGCACAAAGATTAAAATTTACACTATAGACACAAAAATGATATTTTTTTATGTGCTCAGTATGGAACCCATACTGAGCACATAAAAGAGGTCACTGTGAAACACGTTGTGGACACCTTCCTCTCTCATCTCATGTGGAACTGGTTGAGTATCAAAACCTACCTTCTGTCTTTTTCTATACTTACCATGTCATTAATAGACTGGTTTGCAACCGACTTACAAGTATCTCTACCAGTGAGCAGAAAGTGGGTCATTTGGTATAGAAGTGGCTTTTTCAAAACTCTTCTGAACTGTCTAATCAATATATACAAGACCTCTCTCACTCATTATGCAGGGGTCGGCATTCCCACTGGCCCTTACAAGGCCTCCACGTTGGACCCTCCGCACTTGATGGTGATCATCTCCACTGATCATGTAATGATCAAAACCATATATATAATTAACATTTCAGGCGACACAAAATGTTCTGCACCATTTACAAAGGCTGGGGGTCTTTGTTTGTACTTTGACCAATCAAATGGCACCTTCTCAGAAATGAGGTCATCTTGTGCTGGTGTTGGAGGGTACTTAGCTAAACTTGATACTGCAAAGAAAGTTGGGATTGTGCATGATTACATAAATGGTAAGTACTTTTCTTCATGAAAATTATTTGTCATTGATCAAATTGATTTCATCTTTCGTAAAGGACATGTATAAAATATTTTCTACTCTTTTGAGTAAATGGATTCACTAAAATTGAATATAATCTTATGCTCGAAGTACGAATAATAGAATAATTAAATGCTCCTTTGACAAATAGTTTGTCAAGTGACCCAGTGTTCCCTACAACCTAAAATGGGTACAGCTACTTGTATGTAATGCACTATCAGTGAAATACATTCTACTAGTATTCTACTTCAGTATTGTTTTTTGTGAAGATCATACTCATTCATTTAAATATTTTTTTAAAAATTTGCAGCCAATTTTCCCACTAATGCCAATCACATCTGGATTGGACTTCAAGATGCTGTTGGAGACAACCAATTGAGCAGCTACAAATGGGTGGTTGACAATTCAACTTTGACCTACAAAAACTTCAAACTTTCACAGCCAGATAATCTGAGTGAACGTTGTGTTATGTTGCACAGTACCAACCAGGAATGGAATGATTTCTGGTGTGGTAGTAAAATACATGCACTATGCGAAAGGAATCCGGTAATTAGAATTACAAATTCACATAATATTCCAGATTGATCCATAGATTTTCTCTAAAAACAAATTGGTTAAATTTACCAATATTATTGGTTGAAAAATAACCAATTTTATGTGTTGAAATTGGGTATAAGTTGTTGGTAACAAAAGCCAATTCCGATTTTTTGATGGGCAATTCTTCATCATTTCATCAAGTTTCAGAAAACTTTTCCACTCGGCCGACTCAGAATACCTTGAAAATTAACCAGAATCAAGGTTTCTCATCAGAAAGCACAAATTTTAAGCAATACTCTGATTATCTTATACACTCATGATCAAAATGCTGGAATAATTTGGATTTCCGAGGGGTCAGTACTTCAAAGTTTTAAAATTGGTTATTGAATGTGAGGAATGCAAAGATTTTTTTCCTCAGACATTAAATCTATGTATAAATGACGTTATAAACCATTTTTAGTGTCTGAGAATTATTGGAATATTTTCTTTGGGTGATCTGGAAAAATTGACAATTTTTAATAAAAAACCACCAAAAATTACATCATGGCTCAACAACATAGACACAAAATTTCAACATTAGCAAAAAATACCAACTTAATTTTGATGTGTACAACAAAAAAACACTACAATATCATGTTGAACTCAGAACTCAGAACTCAGAACTCAGAACTCTTTATTTTCACATGATCAAACAGTAAAAAAAAAAAAGTTATAATAGAAATAAATATTTAAATGAAAGATGAGTAAAGTAATACAATAATAATGAATGCTTAACATATACACAATAGAAAGGAGAATGTCAAATCAAAAAATACCAATAAAACAAATAAACATAGCACAAAATGATACTGATGACCATGTGAAGGAGCTTCCTGAAGACTGGGAATGCCACATGCATTGACCGGTGCCTTCACTTGACCTGACATGGGTTCCGCCAACTTGTTTCTTGCTTCTTTTTAACAGATATGACCATTCTTCAGTGAAAGTCACATGCACCTGGTCCAGATCAGTTGGTAGAACCTCCATCTTATATGCAATATGGTCCAAGATGTTCCTATAGTGTAACTAAGGTTCAAGTCTGGTTATTGACAAAAGACAATTTTAAAATAATTCTCAGATGCTAAAAATGTTTTCTAATATCATTTATGCATAAATCTAATGTATGAGGAACAAATCTTTGCAATTATTCACATTTAATCACCAATTTTAGAACTTTGAAGTTCTGACACTTTGAAAATCCAAATTATTCCAGCATTTTCATCATGAGTGTATTCTGCAGTAAATTGAAACAACTTTATTGGTAAATAAGGAGTGAGATTTTAGTTAGATACAACCTCAGGGTTAGTTCCAGGCAGATATCAGTCAGATCGCTGTTTGAAACTTTCATCCATTTTAATTTGTCGTCTTGTTTGATTTCCTTATTTACATGTAGATCTAAAAATATAAAATAATCATTTTTATAGCGAGATAATCAGTAAATCATAGGGAACAATAACGACACAAGGGAGAGAGAGAACAGTCTTATGGGTTTGAACTTTTCTTGTAGACTTAAAGTTTTTTTCCAGTAGACCGCCAATCCGCAAAGATCTTTAATATGTTCCAATTTGACTTTAAATTATAAACTTTATTATTATTTCTACTTTTCCAGACGTTTGTTCTATTTTGAGAGCTGGGTAGTTATGACCAAATTAGACAATCTGGAGGACCTCCTATTAAAAACAAAAATGAGTCACGTCTCAATGCTCAAATTTCATCTTTCCGGGCAATTAACTTGAAAGAGAAAGAAAACCTGGGATAACCAGTCAATTCTATTGATACAGGGCATCACAGACACACCTACCTGTTTCTTTTTCGAAGGAAGAATTCCGTGTCTCAACTGTAAAATACAACTTGCAAACGATGGAAGAGAATTGATGAACATGACAGATTATGTAATTATGTGCCCATGACCAGATTGAAAATGATACCATTGCCTGTTTGGATGCCTTTTCCACTCTCTAAGAACAAAAACACTCTGGAGTACCTAAAAAGGTTTTCAGCTCGTCACAAATAGGTTACATAGTTTGTACCTCAAAACATCAAGGTGTTTTCCAAAGAGACCTACATAAGTTCTTGAGAGAACTTGGACAGGGTACTTTTTTGTTTTGAAATATCCCAGATTATTGCGATACGTTCTCCAACAACAGATACTCACTTAGTGGGTATTTCGTATGGAACATTGATATCAACATATGTACAGCACTCCTCCTAGTGATGCAGACCGGACCGCCTTTGACCGGTCCGGTCCGCGGTCCAGGCCTGGACCACCAAAATACCGCACCACCTACAAAAAAGAGCCATACTGGACCAGCCCAATGCTGGTCGAGACCAGTCCAGTGATTTTTCATGTCATGAAGGGCATGGCAACGATTTTACATATCTAAAAATGAAATTCATATCACACAAGTAATATAGTAATATAAACACTCGATTTTATCATAATTTTCAAAATGCCAATGGACCACTTTTGGACCGGTCCAGTCACAAAAAATCAGACCACCTTACCCTGGACCAAACCAGGTCTGGACCACTTTTTTAAATACCGGACCACCCTATTAAAGGTGGTCCGGTCTGCATCACTATTTCTTCCTGGTTATTTTTGGTTTCAAATAGACCCATCTTTTTTTGGTCTACAGCATTAATATATTAATTTCTGATACATATAGAAAATGCTTATAAATGTGGATTGAACATAATCAATTGTTCATATCAAAATGTGGATAAGCTTGGCAACTACAATTTCAGAATTTGGAATAAATACAATGTAGCTAATCATATAATCAGTTGTTGCATATCACTATTTTTAATATTATGTATCTCCTTTGAACAAAGCATATAATCCTCCTTAAATCATATAATCTGCATAGATCTAAAGTTGTCCAGGTTACACTTAAGTACTCTTCTCAACACTGAATACACTTGTGAAATGCCTAATGCAGTCTGCAATACCTTTGACAAATGAGCGGAGTACCCTAGGCCTATGCAACTCTGGAATTCCTTCTATCCCAGCTGATCTACCTTCTATGCCACTGGAATACCTTCTATGCCTCGGAGTACCTATACAGCATGAATGGAATACCTTATTTGTATTGGAATACCCTATGCATGTTAAAGTACCCTAAGAAAACTTATGTATACCTTAGGTTACTCTGAGGGAACCATCATACTTTTTGTCTTAGAGTGTACTCTGATCCAAGGAGTAAATATTTATATGTGCGCACTATGAAAGTAGGAAGTCTACACTTTTCTTAATCAATAAACAAGAACTATAATATAGGGTACTCTTTTGTTGATTAAGAAAAGTGCTGCATATATATGGGGCCTGTATATTCAGTATCCATAATGGTTTCTGGTTTTATTATAAGAGAACTGTCATTATGTCTTCATTCAAAGATATCTTTCAATACTCATCACATCAATCTCATAACAAAAACTGTCAATGTTCTCTAGTGTATATGCAAAGATAATTTAGAATGCAAAGAGTCAGATAAAATAGAAACAAGGGTGACACATATGTATTGAGGTCCATGATCCCTCTTGAAAAGCCTATCGGACAGGATGGACTGGCCTGATCAATCACTTTATGCGACGTTATCCTACATTAAAAGTAAGAGTGTCCACAAATGCACACAAAGCTTGGTGAACTTCCTTTCAAGGAAAGCAAAACCATTTACTTGAATCATATTGAATCCACTTCAAGTCCATTGTTGTCGGATCTCATATCTCAAAGGCACAATGGCACATTATCATAGAAATTGCAATGCTCTGACTTAGCTCGGCACAGTAAATTAGTTTTTATTAGTCTCTTTAGGAGCCACCAAGAAATAGAATTCTAATTTGGTAAGAACCAAGACAGGAACAGAAGAGATTTTCTTGGAAAGACTAATTAGATGAGTGGATCAGGGTGGCATATGTACATGCAAGAAATAGATACAGACCTGCTTGTAAGTATGTGAAACAGGTGATGTTTTTAAATCATTAATAAAAAGACTGAAAATCATTTGAGATCAGGTTAGGGACCGTTTATAGTTCATAACTGGGGGTGAAAGTTTTGTCAGAATTTGCCCTTAAGAATTGAAATCTCGCTCTTAGGTTTCTTGTGGATTTTCATATTGCAAGAAATTATTTCTGCCCCTTAAAACACGTGTGGAAAGTTAGCATCCCCTCAGGCAAAACTCCCCCCCCCCAGTAACACATTCTGTATAAGTCAATTGGTCCATGGAAATGTGACCGATGGAATTCATCTTTTTATTTTTTTTAATGAATCGCTCCATAGATTGGAAGAGTACTCGGGACATTCGCCAATCTGATCTGCATTGTACAAAATGATGGATCGCATTTGTCCATAACTGTCCATTTGGCAATCCTTGAGAATTATCAAAAGGTTAAAAATATATTTAGGTGTCACCAACATTTCAGTTGATTAAAGTGGTTTATCAGAGAGATTGAGAGATAGAGAGAGAGACAGACAGAGATTTTTATTTATAAATTAAGAAATATGTGCTGAAAAATGACGAGAAGAAAGACAACTACCCATCTGTAAAATTGAACAATTAACTATTTCATGACTTTAGTCATCCAATATGAAACTGAATAAATAGTCGATATGTATAAGATTTGCTATAAATATGCCATCCATGCATGATGCAGATTCACTATAAATTAGTATTTTTTGTCATATATAAAACAACCACCAGGAATTCTTTTCTCATCTTTAGATACTTCAGGTAAACATATAGACTTTTTCCAAATCCTGAGGTTGGAATAAACCCAGCACACATGTTCTTCGACATGCAAGAAAATAGTCAACACAGACCAATCACTCAGTTGCAGGGCCAAAGAAAGAGTTTCTGGGGCAGACAAAGATGATGAACGAGGGCAGAGTGGCAGTTACAGGAAACAGACTCTTTTAAATATGCAGGAGGACACTGGGCTGTACATGTGACTGGGTTTCATTAGATTACAGAAGGACAAGGCAATTTTTTATGTAGCATATTGGTATACCATTGACTTAAAAACATTAAATGAGTAGGTGAGACAGGGGCACGTTGGACCTCTGGGTACTGGGTACTTTTGATTATGACTGATATTTTTTTTGACAACGCATGCTGTGTTATAAGCTTATCAACATCCAGAATGAAGAGACCTTTTGTAGCAAGCACTTCTGCCAAAAAATCTCGATCGCTATGTCACCCCTTCTTAAGCATGAGAGATCTAGTCAGACAAGTGTCATCAATTAAAACTTTCATCACTTAAGTTTAAAATAAATTTCTTGAGTTTATATTCAACCCTGTCATTGAGGCATGCATATTTTCTTAAGAAATAGGCAGGGTGGGCAGTTTGGATCACAATAGCCTGGTGATGCTGGACCATTGTAAACTGGATTGACTGACAAATACTGATCCCCAAAAACCAGCTGTGTCATTTTTACATTAATAGAGCACCTAAGTAAATCCTGTAACCTACATGAATTTCAATTAATAGTTCAGAGTGTATTATAAACTCATCTCAGAAACACAAAGAACACCCAGCAGGGGCGGACTGGCGTCATTTCGGGCCCTGTGGCAAAATAAGTTTTGGGGCCCCTGAAGTTCCTACCATCGGCAAAATACTATGGCAAATGTAATTTGGTAAAGAGTTATTATGATGGCCCCATGTGAGAGGCTTCTGTCCAATTCAGTTAATTTTTGTTCACTAAATCATACATCTTTTGGCAAATTTTGCTTTTCACTTTTTTTGCGAATTTCTAAAATGTTTTGACATCTTGAATGGGCCCCCCTGAGTGCATGGGCCCGTGGCAGCTGCCACTCTGCCACATAGGCCAGTCCGCCACTGACACCCAGAGTATCTGCTTTACTGTAACTAAACAATTACCGGAGTACAAGGAAGGGTTTCCCAGAACAAAAAAAGAACATGAAGAACATAATGCTTATCGTTTGTGAGTAAAGTAGATTGCACTTCACAATGTTATGACACTGGTACATAATATTTACATTGATCTGAAAGAGGAGTGAAAAACAAGGGAGATGCAGTTTTCGAAAGGCCAATATTAGCTTTAAAATAAAATGCAATTAAATGGTTGCAAAGAAAGTGCATACATGGACTATTTATTTTATGATTGATGCCAAATTTCATACTCAAGGCCATTTTGATTGATGCACTATCCAATGCTGCTTCTCTTATCAAATCTCTCCAGAACACAAGCACAAGCCACTGCCTTTATGCATGGTCGAAGTACCTTTTTCTCACAACGCCATTCTGGCCTCTCTTGAAGAACTCTCTTTGGTTTAAAAATAAGAGATTCCCCTTTGTTGAATATTGACTCCAGGAAATACAATGCAGCATCTTCCACATTGGAGAGCTTATAAATGTAAATGGACGCATTGGTGACACACATGGATTAAGGTCCATGATCCCTCTTAGAAAGCCTGAAGGACAGAATGGACCTATCTGATCCATCACTTAGTGCAAATGTGCACAAAAGCCGTGAAATTTCTGTTCTGTCAAAAGCAAAACCATTTAATTTATATTCTAGAACTGGGAGCCTATTGTCAGTATATCTCAGTGTCCATTGAAGAAAATTTCACATTATCAAAGAATCTTTGCGCCTTGGCTAGGGTGCATCGTCTGCCCCTATATCTTCAAAACATCATGCACTTTTGCATGATTGTTCCCTTGTATCATAAAAGAAGCGCTGCGAAATTTTAGGAAAAAATTCTAATGCCAAAGGGTGGCACAACAGCCTTGAAATTTCAGTATTAGGTCATATTTTAGCGATTCGCGGTAATAAATAATATTGTCAATTTTAAATGAAATGATTTTTGAATGACACAGTTAGATTCCTTAGAAAGAGAGCTTTAATTTGAATACCAACATCAATGGTTTCCTTTCAGTAGAAGTCAAAATTGAGTGGAGAATAACTGGAGATATTATCTTTTTTATTGGGTAAAATGTGATAAATAACAAAAAGGATGTAAATATGACTTTGGGAAGTTAAAGAAGTCGACAAAGTGGAAATATAGTCTACTACATCAACTGATAAAAAATTAATTGCATTATGATGTAGTCACGAGAAAAAGAGATGCAGAAAGGTGTCTCAACGAACGGTTGTATTTCTCATATTTACATGTAATTTATGAAAATTTGCACATTTGAATTTGATGAATAACTATCTAGAAAAAATGTTCAATTTCCTACTTTCTTCAGCAAAGTGTTCCTTATGTTTCATTCTAATGATTACGTCAAAGTTAGGCAGAAATTGAGCTTTTAAGTTGATTTTTCCAAACATTTTGTCAAAATAGTCAGAAACTTTAGGCATTCCAAAAAACTTAGGCATGAGAAATTTTCAGAGATATAGCTTTCTACCATTCAAATTAAAGACAATTTTCTTCTGAGAATAATGGTTTATGAATTGCAATCATACAGTGAACCATAAGCTAGATATTTCTAACCGCGACTTTTCAAAGTGTCATTTTTTGACAATTTTGGACTCAACTTTGACACAAAACTGCCACCATAAAGCCACATTGGATCTCATTGAAATTTTGCAGAATGTGTTTCTACGGGCAAAGGTACAATATGGCAAAAGTGCAAATGAATATTTCAATTTTTTCATTTTTAGGGGGCAGACGATGCACCCTAGCCTTGGCAGTAAAAGTTACTTTTCTCCTGAAAATTTGTGTGAACAACCATAAAAATAAAATGACCTTTTCCATACTAAGATGCATGTGATTATATTGGTTGCTGAAGGAAAAAGTTACCTTTAATATGATTATAGAGAGACATGTGACAAGGGGAGCAACTCTGGATTTTGTATTAAGCAGACCTGTTTTAAGCATATATAAACAGGGCTCATTTTGTGGCCCCTACAGACGTCTAGAGGTAGCTGGTTTAGGGTTGTCTGAGACATCTGTAAGACCTAATTTTATTGGATATCTAGACCGTCTGTAGCTGTTCTGTTTAGGGTCCACTGAGACGTCTGTAAGGGCTAATTTGTTTTGATATCCAGACGGTCTGAAAGCAACAGATAAATCAGTGCTACATACTTCAATCTAGACCATAATTGACTCTTTTCTGTGGTCTAGAGATGCCTCCATATTATGATTTTCAGAGATTTGTCTGGATGTCATGGGTTTTCATTATTTGGAGACGTCTATAAAGGTTCTAATATGGCATTGTATAGACTGTCTGTAATACATAGAATTCCAAGTGTTCCAGACGTCTGTAATTGCTCAGAAATGAACCTCTAATGACATATGACCATATTTGGAAAATACAGAAATTAATGATTTTTAGACTGTCTAGATTGGCCAAATATTGTCCATTAACAGACGTCTCAAGAGGTCACAAAAGTGATGACTGGAGACACTCTAGACGTCTGTAGAACCCCTATTTTGGGTCCTGTTTATAGCTGGTTTTAAGCACCTACAAGTTTGGAATGCATTGGTATCTTTTGTGTCGATTTATATTTTAAGCTAAAAAAAATAACAACATTATATCTAGCATACAAACTGAAACTACTGGTTGCAATTTATCAATCATGTATATACAATGTGTTTTTCCAGACATTTAAAACTACTGATATGCTTTAATGAGGTTATTTTCTCTTATAAATAACTTTCCATTGGATGAAAAATTATGTTAACTGCCATATCCATCGTTAAAACCATGAAAAACTCTTGACATAAAATTAGTGAAGGTTTATGTTATTGGGCAGCAGAGAGGCAATAATGTATTGATTAATTGGATACATCTCTTTTCGTAACCGTGAATGGCAATTTCATTGCAACATCGCAAAAAAAAACCATTATCCTCCGTCACAAAAAAATGTGCCTCAATGAGATATAGATAATAATTCGGAAAGAATTGCACAATGTTTTGTGCAAGTGACTTTCGAAATGGGTTTGCTGCACATTGAAATTCATTTTGTTAATCAATCTATACAGAAAGTAGATTATCTCGGGATAGTCCCACATGATTTCATGTCGATTGTGCAAAAGGGTGGATCAAATTAGTCTCTTCAGCACTGTAGACTTCATTCGGGAATTGCTTGTTAGAACAAAATCATAGTCTGTCACTACAAGTTATACCTCAGGAAATTGTTTACACAAAACATGCAAGAAAGTATTCAACACAAACCGATCACCCAGTTGAGCGGCTGGAGATAGAGTTCAGGAACAGTCAAAGATGAATGAGGTCAGAGTGACAGTTACAGGAAACAAGACTCTTTAAACATGCAGGAAGACACTGGGCTTTACTTGTCACAGAGTTTCATTAGATTACAGGAGGACAGGCCATTTGCCTGGTATGGTATATTGGCACACTGTTGATTAAAAAAAAAAGGCAATCAATACACTCTTGGAATTTGAAAAACCAATTTTATCCTAAATAGTTTTATGTGAATGAAAAAAAGAACATAAGGTAAACTTTATTTACAGTCCTCATCATACTTACGTGGAATCTTAAGTTCTTTTCTATGCTGTTGAACTGTGATGTCAGCGATGACACTATTCTAGCATTGCAATATATTTAAATTAACTTCAAGCTGTGATGTCATTTTAAACTGGGTCAGATTCCCTGGCTTCAGTTTATACCAACTTCCATCACAGTTTAAAGTTGTAAGTTAGCAAGTTTGTAGATTAATCAAACAACTCTGTGGGGATTATAACAGTTGTCTACTGTGAATGCTCACAAAGCTGCCATTTGCAGGATTAGCCTGGTGATTGCTGTGATAAATCATTGGGATCACAAATGTAATGCTTCCTTCAATATATCGATGTTTGAACTGTGATGCGTAGTTTACTGTCAGCCCATTGGCTATCAAGCTGTGATGACGTGGTTGTATGGGCTATCCCTGATAAACTTCTTACTCTGACACTGTGTTGAAACTGTGACGCTCAGTTCAGGAGGATCAACATTGGTTAGAAGCTGGGGAATGTGACCCAGTTTGAAATGACATCACAGCTCGTAGTTAATTTACCTATCTATATTGCAATGCTAGAATAGAGCCATCTCTGACATCGCAGTTAAACAGAATAAAAAAGAACTTGAGATTCCACGTCAGTATGATGAGGACTGTAAGAGCAACTGAGAGATATGCAGTGCGTTTGAAATTGACAAACTATTGAATAAAGGAACTTGCAAGGATATCGGGAAGAATGATCATAAATATCTGATGATCTTCTGCAGGTTTATAGATGTCGCACATCATGGCGTTACAACAATGGTTTATGGTTGGTGTGAAACTGTTTTACTCATTATTAGACAATTGCATTCCAAGATAAACTAAATTATGGATTACCACAATTCATAGACAGTACCAAACTCAGGTTGACCCGCATTCCCTGTGTGCTTAGTAACTGCTTATTCAATATTACCAACCTAAGCCCTTGCGTTTCAACAATACAAAACAACTGTCTTCACAAGCATGATGCCAATATTTGCTACACCATCTTCTGGACCAGCTTTACATGGCAGGCTGACACCTGAAAGGTACATATGCCTGTTAACCCACAATTTTACACACTAATAAAATCATAACATTTCATAAAATAGTTGAAAAAGGTGAAACAATATGTTTAGGAAATGAAAGATTTAAAAAACGGGCTCTTTTGGCTCTTTGTTCTCCAGTCCTTCAAATTGTCCCAACATTGTTAAAGGGAGGGAGGTGAGCATCGAGGGGTCGCCTATCTTACAGAGTATACTACAGTAGAACCGGGAAGGAAGAATCAACCACTACTTTACCCTTTCACACCTTTTGGCTCCCTCCAAATCACTTCAAACCTTCACCTACTTTAAACTACATTTTAGAATTACATTAAATATATATCAAACCAACCACAATTCAAACTCTATCACTGCTATTGCATTTGATTTCTTTGATATGGTGCCCCTTGCTTATCGCAATTATATTGCCAGCTGTCTCAATAGAGTTCTTAATATGGGATAAGGCTGTGGTGAGGTAGTTGTAGGGAGATGAGAAAGGAGGGCAAAATAGCTGAAAAAATGACTTCTGACAAGAAATATTCTCACTTTATTTTGGGTTTTACTTTACTAGAAAAACATTGAGCTGATTACAACATTATCTCATTGAGTTGCAATATTTATACAAAAAGAACATACATTGAGAACAGTTTAAGATAGGTTATTCACCGCGGGAGAGGGTTATACAGCCATGGCCGTAAGTTTTCACTCATCTGCAAAGCAGCATTATGGTGCAATTATTGCGACCAATCATAACAAAGTAACTACTCGCTCAATATTCACTAAATCGTGAGCAATAATAGTTTGTACAGAGTAGAAGGTGTTCTGATAGAAATAATTGCATTAAATGATGTTTTCACAGTGATAGCCCATGAGCAGTTTACTTGAATTGGTGCTATATTATATAGATAGTGGATGGTGAGGAGACCAATATTGAGTTTTATTGGCCGAAGCAGTAATATTGGTCGAGGCCAGAGGCCGAGACCAATATTATCTGCTGAGGCCAATAAAACTCAATATTGGTCGACTCAACATCTACTATTTGTTATATTCTGCACCAAAATTTTCAGACTTATACCCAATTTGAGATTATTAAACAATCGCCAAAAAAACTTGTTTAGCAAAAAAAGAAAGAAAAAATCCTTCTTTTTTAGCTATCTATCTAGCTATCTATCTAGCTATCTATCTAACTATCTATCTAGCTATCTATCTAGCTGTCTATCTTGCTATCTATCTAGCTATTATCTATATGTCTATCTGTCTATCATTTACTCAGAGTCTTTTATTCCTTATTGTAAAAAGCGTTTCTAAATTAGTGTTTTTAACTACTTTGAAATAGTTTTTAATGATTAAATTATTTTCAAGATTTTTTTTTTAGAGATAAATTAAATGTGTATGTCAAAATCTATACAGCAGCAAGTTACAATATTTCATTTGTTATTAATGTTTAACTGCATTTTAGCACTGTTTTTATATATTATACATATTATAAACTTGTTTTTTATGATGTAATTTACTTTTTTTTTTATTATATAATTCTCTCCAATGGAGGCTAAATAAAATCAGTCAATGATTTCCGTAAATTACAATTAATAGTGTCACTTGGATGAGACACTTCAATCATTTGGAATTTGATCAATTATCCTTGATCGCAATTAGCTCCTTGATCGGTCCAGTTTAACAGCATTTTAGCACTGTCCAGTGGCGTATTTAGGGGGGGGGGCCATGGTGCCATGGCCCCCCCCTCAGGCCCAAAATTTACATGGAAGAGATAGGAAAAGCCGCGGAGCGCCCCGTATTCACCCCATGTAATGGCCCCCCCCCTCAGGCCACTTCTAGATACGCCCCTGGCACTGTCAATCGAGTCACAGTGCTGCATTAACTGAAGTGCATATGCACTGAGGACGCCAATATAGCCTTAAGGCGCCAATAACACTTTCAACACGCCAATATCGTTATTTATTGGCGTGGCACGTGATTGATTTCGTAGCACTTGATTGGCCTTAAAATTTTGATGCAGAATATAAGTACTTAATATTAATAGTGAGGCACAATAATGAATAAGTTGAATTTTTGAGCATAAAATCAATTATGATGCTATATGTTATTCTCATGGTAGTAACAGCAACCAAAGTGTGTGGATGTGTTTTGTACACATAAAATTAAGCATTCATGACAAAATTACCATAAAGTACATGGTTTAAATTTCCGTTCATCAGGTTTTACTAGAACTGGTTTTTTCTTTAAATATGGCAAACTTTTATGTAGGTGAAGGAAATAACTGCACTTCTTTTGAAAGAAAATTGTGTCAAATACTTTCTATAGATGTGGAATTTTATGAAACAAAATAAATTTCATAATAAGAAAAACAATTTACTACTTTATTCTTATATCAGAAATTAACAATTTTTCTAATCATAAACACATCAAGCAAAATCCGATCAAGCAACGTTAAAGTCGCGGATTTAATTGAAATTTTGTCATGAATGTTTAATTAGTTGTGTGCCCAACACACCCAGATACATTGGGGAAATTACTATCACGTGAATGACAAATATAGGATCAAAACTATCAAATGCTTAAATTTAAACTATTTCAGTATTTTGAATCACAGCTGTTATGTAACATTATGCCATTCAATAATTTTTATCAGAATACCTCTAAGTACACTGTACATACTAACTATAATTCCTGACATTTTGGTGAATATTGAACAAGTATTTGCTTTGTTATGATTGGTCAAAATTATAGCACATAGTGAAGCATGGCTGCTGAGTGAAAACTTACGGCCATGGCTGTATGTGATTTATTACCCAAAATACATTGTGTGATAAACACATATTCCTGATCCCATTGTGAATAACCGACTTATACCATGAGACAAACACTCAAACATGAGATGACAAGTGGAAACAAAGAATATGGGAATTATCGCCCTGAAATAGTTGCATGTCTTCAAAGCCTGATTTGGCTTTACAAACGATGATGTTTACAAGGCAACATTGCAAAATTTGAAAGAGCACACCAACAATCGGGCGTTTCTTTTTACTACTAAAGTTCATATCCTTCTCCATCAGGTGCTGGAGTTAGTTGAACAGATGAAGAAGGCACTCAGCCTCTTTTCTGGGCAGATTGTTGAGAGCTGTCACTCAAAATTTGACAGACTCTTCAACAGTTATACCAAATCAAGAACACCAATCATCCCAGTTATTGAACAATCTCTGCCATAACTTCATGCATTTCAGTTCATATCCTGTAAGGACTGTCATAAAAGTAAGTTAGGAAGCAATAAGATTCACTTTTACCAAAATATATGATCATAAGAGTTTGCAACACACTGTATTCTATATTTATCACATAAGTGCCATTTAAATGATTTCTTCAGTTCGGTTTCAATGAAATGTCATATGAAGCTCAAATTTAATGCATGATTAAATTGTACGGTGATTTAGTGGGTGAAACTGAGTGATAATGATGTAAATTAAAAGGGTGTGATAAAAAAAAAATTAAAACTCAACTGTCGCAAAATCTTCCCAACAGAATATTTTACTGTTTTGCATCAAAACGAAGCTGAGACCTTCTACTTTCGCACTACGTTTGTAACTTTTTCCGTATATTTAGAAAATCTTGCATTTTATTCAGGAGCACTTTGACACGTGTCTGCACAGAATGCCTTAAGAAAGATGTCCAGGGCTGTTGTTGTAATGGAGCCCTTATTTATTATTTAGAAAGGTTCTCATTAATAATTTTTCATCATTAGGCAGCTCAACTAATACGTTCTGTTAGTGCATTGCAATAGCAACAAAGGTGAGCTGATCAATAACTTATTGATATCTGGCGGTGAAAAAAAAGAATGAACCCTCACTGGGCTTTAGCCCGCAGTGTGATAAACACATATTCCTGATTTATTCATTATTTAGAAATATTCTCATTAATAATTTTTCTGTTAGTATATTGCAAAAGCTACAAAGTAAAGGTGAGCTGATCAATAACCTAAAGGTGTAGTGTTGTCATTGATGTAAAAACAACAACAAACCAATCTCACTGGAGTCAGAAAGCAGAAGCTACCACACACTCATATGGCATTCGATATATTTGTTGGTCATTACTGTTTTGCTTTGCAACTCGGGCTTTATCCTGCCCAGAAGTGTATTACCGTCTCCGAAGTAGTGCTGTGCAAAAGGGCATTTTTTGCACCAGAATAATTGAAGCTATATCTGGTGCGAGACAGATGGTAGATGTCTTCAAGAGCATACCATTGGTATCTACAAGAGAAGCAACAAGACTGCCCAAGTTTGTTATTGGAAAGCTAGCGAAAGTGGACATGTTAACCTGGAGACATTGAGTGGAGGAGCATTTTTTTCTATAGGTAATTGATATAAAAATTCTGTTTAAAAAAATGTTCACACATAGAAGAGTCTGTGCATGCATTATAAGATTGAAATAACCTATTAAAACTGTTTCTAGCTTTGTTTTCAAGTTTGTTCAATGTTTTACAAACGTCACATGCTGGCTGGGATGTTTGCTTCCAAAACATTATGTTTGTTCTCGGGTGTTTCTATCTCGTTTAATTAAAAATATGTTTGGAATCCTCATTTTGTGTTTTCCAAAGTAGTTACCACAGTGCCACATCATATATTGTTTGTCAATTTCTACTATGTGCAACATTATGGTACATTTGCAATTCCCATAATGAAGGAAAAGAAGTAAAAAAAAAGGAGAAATTTCATCTTAATTTTCCTAGGATAATATAGTTTTGATTTTTGCGACAATGTTCTGAAAGCAACCGTTTTGAATCCCAAAATTGTAAGGATTGTTTTTCTACGGTTCTTTCTATGCTTTGGCATTACGATATTTTTGGATCCATTTGGAGTCCATTGTTGGGTTATCTCAAGGTCTCTATAGGGCACAATGGCTCATTAGCATACAAACCTTAATGGATGGACTTAGCTTGGCACAATAAATTCGTTTTTATAAGTCTTTTTTTTTTAACCACAGGGTTATAAAATTTTTAAAATGTCCCCGTTTTTGTCATAAATAATGAATGACCATTCTTGTTTTGCTGTATCATAAAAGACATAATTGCTTTTTGCCATTAAAATAAAAATCAGCTGATCAATAATATACTGTTGACGATTGATTTGGGAGGGGACTATGGATTTTAAAAAAAATAATCAAGTTATTCTTTAGTATCCAGAATCAGACAGAGGCCGAAAACAACAGCTTGCAACGCACTCATGGCAATCCAGATTTGCAGGTCATTACTGTTTTGCTTGGCAACTCAGGCTTTATCCTGCCCAGAAAAACATTACCGTCTCAGAAGCAGTGCTGTGCAAAAGGGAATTTTATGCTCCACAGTAATTGAAGTTATATCTGGTGCGAGACAGATGGTCGATGTCTTCACGAGGCCGAATTTCATTGGTATCTACAAGAGAAGCGACAAGACTGCCCAAGTTTGTTACTGGAAAACTAGCGAAATTGGACATGTTGATTTGGAAACATTAAGTGGAGGAGCGTTTTATTCTATAGGTATTTGATATCCAAATTCATGCACTGTGATGGTAAAACAACCTTTTAAAATTGTGATTCACTCAGTTAAAATGCTGAGGTCCCTTTTTCATAAGATATCGCTCTTCTTGCCATGTTATACATGCATTTGATGACTCATGATGTGCAATTATGTGTTTAATATAAGCAACACTCTAAAAAAATTCAGACAAAATTGGTTTTTTAGATTCAAAATAGTTTTTTGAAAAACCAAATTTCAATGCAAAAAACCAACATGGTTTTGCATAGAAATTTGGTTTTTCAAAAAACCATTTTGAATCTAAAAAACCATTTTTGTCTCGACATTTTTTAGAGTGAAGTGTTTTTGTATAGGGGAGACTGCATTGAAATACTGACATCATCTCTGCAGATACTCACATGTCACATGGGGTACTAATACGAAAATGCAATAATATTTCAGGTGACACAAAATGTGCTGCACCATTTACAAAGAGTGGGGGTTATTGTTTGCACCTTGATCAAACAACTGGCAGCTTCTCCGAAAAGGGGTCGTCTTGTGCTGCTCTTGGAGGGTACTTAGCTAAAGTGGATACTGCAAAGAAATTAGGGTTCGTGCATGATTACATGACAGGTAAGTACTTACCTTTATCATGAGATTTGCATTAATTAATTTTGTTGTTTCACAACTGGTATTAGGCAAATTTGGCCCAGAAACTTGAGAAATTGCTGATACCATCAATGGTTCTTCAGTCACCAGTGTAAGTTGATATGAATGTATGTGTTCAGTGCTTCCAGAGCAGTTGCATGGGCTGACTATTGATATTTGGTCATTTTGATCTTTAATAGGTGTCAGCATTGACGGCAGTCTGCCATTTACATTGAATTTGTCGATTTTAAATATGGTCAATAAATACTTATTTGCATAAACTGAACCAAATAAAGAACGCAAAACTATTTCCAATGCTGTATTTTTCTTCATCAGCTTCAGTTGGGCTGGTGAGTGTATGCATATGTGTAATCATTAGTCAAAGAACTCGATTGCAAAAAATCACTCATGGGTGTCAAATATTTGCATGTCTGTGTCCAAGTTTGTCACATTGGGGTATGGGCAGTGGACAGGGGGTATTAGGCACCCATAGAGCAAATCTAATGATTTCATGTTAAAGTTTGAAGAAAACGATGCAAAAGGCCACACAATTAACTTCAGTTGGCGCCACCTAATTTGTTAAAAATTAATTTTTTTAGAAGTCAGGTCAGAGTTTGTCACACACAATGCTATTCCAATGCAAAAATGCAACTTAGGAAACAAGTCCTTAAATAGCCTATTCAATAGCTGTGGATTGAAAAAGGCTTAGGGTCTATCAGAAAGACTTCACACAACCTGTGCAACAGCTGTGGAGGTAAAAATCAGTATTTTCTGTGCCATTCTTGTGCTGTTCTCACAACCTCACATCTAACCCCTTAAGAAAAGCATGAGGAAGGCACACATGTCATTGTTGTTTGTCTTAGGCTGCTTTACAGGTTGTGTGAGGTCTTTCTGATAGACTCTAAGCCTTTCTTCACTCTCAGGTTGTTTACGGACCTGTTTCGATAGTTGCATTGTTTCACTGGAATACCATTGTGTGTGACAAACTCTGACATGACTTCGCAAAAAACAAAATTTTAACATGTTAACTAGGGTGGTCCTCTACAGCATGCTAAAAATTAAAATGTAACTTTCTGAAGGTGCTTCCAAAAAAACTTGTTCGTCTTGGTGAGAAAACATTTTGTGCAAAATTTTATTTCAATACAACAATCCTAACCACTGCCACACATGGGTTGAAAATTAGAAAATTCAAGTATATTGTTTAAATTAGCAATAATCTTGCAGCCAAAGCCGACTTTCTGGCTGAAGTCTAGACCGATGGATAAACCCTTTTTATCAATGGAATTCTTGTTCCCAGATCCTATAGAAAACATATACGTGGCTGGCACCTAAATGGTAGCTTTGGGGATTTTGAGAAATCCAAGATAGCCGCCACAGAATCTGAAATTGCTCGAATGGGACAACTTCAAAACTATTTGAGCTAGAATCAAATGCAATACCTAGTTTTCAGGCAAATCTGGTGTGGGAAATTCATTTCTGGGGTTGTTTTGGCGATTGGGAGTGACCCAAAGGTGAAAGAGTGCATTTTGGGTCCTAAAGAAAGCAGTAAATTCATGAAAAGGTTTAGGTTAATATTGAGAAAATATTTTGTAAATATTGATTCCTTTTTCTTTCACAATTCCAAAAAAATATGTGGTGGATATCAGGGTGATATCCTTTCATAAGAAAAAAAAAACGGAAAACACCTCATTAAGTTAATACCACTTCTATTGTTTGGTTCTCATTGCCTGAGCCTCTCTTAATTCTAGGTGGGCACCTTATCAGTGGCAAATACTTACCTTAGGTGTCCTCCTGCTCATCTAATGCTTCTCATTGTGTGTATACTGTGTAGAGCACAGCCATCAAACATCAATTCGTATATATCCCACGTATTCCATGGCAAAATATTTAAAACTTCTTGAGTCTTCAGCATTTTAGGGAAGATGGCCACTAAGATGGCTGAATTTTAGATCGGGCAACAACATTCTTTGTATAGCATCTATAATCAAATATTACACGTCTGAAAAAGTATTCCACTGATACTGATTCCCTAAGTAAAATTTGCTGAAAAGAAAGGTATCACATTAAAAAAAGTTAGAAGTTGTCCCATTCCAAGCAATTTCAAATGCCTTGGCGGCCTTTTTTGTTGAAGCAGAGTGCATGCACCAAGTGCTGAGCCAGTATTACTTGATGTGGTACCAATGCTTATGCAAACCATCGTGTCTGATAACTTCCAGCCCTTTAGAAAGTGAAGGACAGCAGTGGTTGTTACATGGCCAGTTCGCAACGAGTTTTGGCACAAAAGTAGCTTTGCAGTGCCTGTGGGGTCACATACAATGATAGGAAGACAATCTACTTTCTGATTTCAATTATCTGGAAGCAGATCACATCCAAATTAACTACCAGATCAATATTACTATATTCGTCCTCAGGTTCTGTGACATCAGAACCACTCCCTCGTTGAGACATAATTTCAACTGTCTCCTCTCATGCAGCCTTTAGCACCATCACAAGCAGCACCCCTTAAGTATTACCATCCTTACAAAACCCATGTCAACATCAACCTGGCTCTCGCGTTGCTTCGAAAAATTCACAATCCTCTTGTATCTTAATCAACCGGATTGCTTGAACCAGGGCAATGTCAAACAAGTTATTAAAATTTGCCTTTAACTCCTTCTCCTTCTTTATCTGAGAAGCAGATATTTCGGTTTTTTCCTCAGCAAATGAACTGTACAGTTCCACCGTCTTCTCCCACTTTTTGATTATGTTTCGCTCTTCAGCAGTCGGAATCCTTGCTTTTTCTCCCAGATGACTATCAACGTCACTAACAACTTCACTCTCTGTCTCACTCTCTTGGTGTGTGTCTTAAATACAAAAACCTTCTGACAGGGGGATAGATTTTTCATTTTCGTAGAGGGGTAATTTCGGTGAACACAAAAACTTCGCACGAGGCCCAACAGGCCAAAAGTCGCACAGCGGGGGTTTCTGGGGCCACCAAAGGCTCAGAAGCTACTATATTTTAGATTAATTATTATAACTATGGTAAGTAATGAGACACAGGCCTGTAGTCTATTTTCCACCTAACATCTCCTGGTATCATAGCAAGAACAGGTAAAAATAACTTATAACTGTCAACACGAAGAAGTTATAATTTGAAATTTTAGGGGGGGGGACAATCATGTGATCATCCCCCCAAGGTTCATCCTTGGGGGGGGGTAAGCATCCTCCCATCCCCCCCCCCCTGATCTATCCCCCTGCCTTCTGGAAAACTCCTGACATATAAGGATGTTCTGCCTGGGTGAGGCAGGCCACATATTCCATGCGCTGCTGGCATCTTCCAGAACCTTTCAAGTTAAAGCCCCATGGTGGCTTTTCTCTCAATCCTAAATTGTGATTACTAATGATGTTCATCTGGCATCTACATAAACTAACACAATGAAAAGAACAAGTGATGGACTACATTATGCAAATAGCACATGACATAAATATTTAGACTACTGAATTGTGTTTTGTCTTCTCTATGGTAAGAGGCAATGCATCGGTTCAAAAATTCGAAATTTTACATGCGTGTTGCAAAAACAGGGGTCTGGTGGCAGTGGTTAATATGTATCAATCCTTGTGAAATTCAACTCAACTTATTTTTTCCCCAAATGGAACAAGAAAATGAAGAAGCCCCTTGGAAAAGTTGAAATTTTTATTTTAGGACCACCCTAATTGCACTAGCTAAGGTGAATTCTGTGGCCTTTTGCATCATTTTCTTCCAGCTTTCACATCAAATCACTAAATTTTCTGTACGGGGTAACCAATGCCCTGTTCCACAGGCCATACCCCAATGTGATAAACCTGGTCGCAGATATGCAAACAAGGGTGGGAATTGAGTGAATTTATGGAACTAAGTCCTTTGACACCTGATTATACACATGCATAAACTCAACAGACCATCTGAATCATATAGAGAAAAGTAAAGGCCTGGAAATAGTTTTGCGTTTTTTATTTGGTTCAGTTTACTTCCTTACAAAAGTACAGCAATCTTGTGAAAATACGAAACAGTTTATCTAATCCATGATTCAAAAAAAAAGTTGCATGCGGATGAAAAATAATTGATCAATAATTTTTTTAAAATCGAGAATAAAGACCTCCCAAGTGTGAATCACAGCACAGTAATAAAACGCTTCTTTAGAAAATGATTTTTCAAGTGACCTGTCCGTCTCCAGTCTTTCCTACAACCTAAAATGTGCAAAGCCAAGTGAAGGGCCATCAGTAAAAGATACTATATTTATTTGTTATTCTACCAAGGTAATACTTTTGTGGAGATCATACTAATTAGTTTAAATATATAAAAAAAATTGATTACAGCCAATTTTGCCAATAATGGCATAAACTTCTACATTGGCCTTCAAGATGTTGTTGGAGATAACCAGTTGAGCAGCTTCAAATGGGTGGTTGACAATTCACCTATGACTTATACAAACTTCATACCCTATCAGCCAAATGTTCCCAGTGAACAATGTGTTGCTTCGTACCGTGCTGACCTGAAATGGGACGATCACCTCTGCACTGACAAATTACATGCACTATGTGAAAAGAATCTGGTAAGTTTGAATTACAAATGTATATTCCATTCCAGAGCAATCGATGGGTTTTCATCTATTTCGTAATTGTCTGTGGATGATAAATATTTACTTTCCTTCATCTTTAACAGCTATTTAATTATTTGCATGGTGGGAGGGTTGGTCTAACGGTGGCGTGATAGCTAGGCTGCCAATCGCTGGGTCCAGGGTTCCTATCAAGCTTTTGCTGGGTCACCTGGGCCTATGTTGAACAGCTGTTTCAATCACCCTTTGCCTCATTGCTGCGCCCTCCCCTGTCTTAATTGTCATAATAAGTGCATAAATACTGGAAGTAAAGGCCCAATCATCCGTCCATCAATTATTTGCATTGAAGAAAAGGACAGTTTCATTGTGAAAATTGAACGTTGTCAGACATGATGCTGAAAAAGTGTCATGAACATATATTCCTTTAGACTCATGAGCATCAATTTTAAATTGAAGACACTAACACTGCTATACTTGTTGACGGTGAGCAAATTATCACAGTCTTATTTGACCTTCGCTTGCCAAGAGTTTTCCCCCCTTTTCGTGCATATTAATGTCACACCTTGTAACAAAAAGGTCATTTGTCAATCGGTGTTGAAATGTTGATTAAAATATTTGAATCATGAATGTCAGAAATTCTCCATTGTGAGGATAGAATTATAAAGTCCCAAAGTAGTTAACGCCAATCACTTTGGATGCTCCTGTAACTTGAATTGATAAATTGCATTCTTTAAAATAAGCAAGGCAAACTTTTATTTGACGTCGCTGATGACAATAAAACAATGAAAACAAGGTGTAAGATTTGCTGATAAATTATAATATAAGGAGAATTCATGTAGTTATATACACATGCCAAATTATTATATTATATTATAATTATTTTATTTATACTTTCAGACATTTGTTCTATTTTGAGAGCTGGAAAGTTATGCACAGCTGCGACTTGAGCAAATTCGACAATCCAATGGATGTTTCATTAACAGTTTTGGGTATTCATATTTAAAAAAATATTTGTCACAGTTCTTATCATAATGGACAGTTCCTTGGGAAACATTCTCTGCAAACTGACAGTTTACGCTGGGTGTTGCTTTTGCTAAACATATTACTACGATCCTTTTTTATTTATAACAATGTCTAGAAATTGTCGAATTTTATCATTGCAAACCAATGTGAGAGGTGCCGTGGCATAATGGATAAGGCGCTCGCCTGGCAACTGAGAGGTTGCAGGTTCGACTCCCAACCATGGCACGGAGGAATGAGCAGATCCTCCATAACTCTTTGCTTCACTTCACCCAGGTGTAAATGGGTACTAGGCAGTTATGGCGATTCAACAACCTCTGAGTATCGATAATTTGACTTTGTTTATACTGCTAATGCATGGGTCATTTTGGTCCTTTTAGTTGTACACATCTATTTTGGTATCGCTTTCAATCTTATCTGAAATAGGCAGGTATACTGAATGAGTCTCGTTCGTCAAAATCCATAAAAAAAAAAACACCATGTGATGTGGTCAAAATCAATGTCTTCAGAAGGTGTTTTTAAAAATAAATAAAGTTAAACTTATTTAATCCAATGAAACTGAAATATCGAAATCCCGGGCATGAAGGAGTTACTAATCTATTTTCCTTTAGCAAAATGTACTTCCAAACAAGTTTGTGAGTCTTGGCCTTTTCTTATGGGGTCAAAACAAAAAGCAGTAGCGGTTTGAGCAAACAACCCCCATGAAAGCTAGAGTGATTTGTCCGAATCACTTAGAAACTCCTTACTTTATTCTGAAAATTCAATGATTTGACCAAATCACTTGAATAATTTGCTGAAAAGATGGGATTATTAATATTTCATAAGAAATTTCTAGAAGATATGAGCAAATCACTCTGTCATCAAAATGATTTGCTCAAATCACTCCTGATTTTAGTTTCGACCCTGCAGAAAAGGTCAGAACCTGCAAAACTGTGTTCTTCTTCAATCAAATAAAAGCCAGGTACCGCACAGTGACTTTCTGCATATTTAAGCTGTGTTGTTTCCTGGAACTGGTACTCTGACTTCAACTCTCCAAGAATCTCTTTCCTTGGCCCTGAGTGATAGGTCTGTGCAAAGCATTCTCATGCTTGCGTGAGAAATTGCAGGCTTGTTGCAAGTTGTTGATGTTTGTCTAACATTAAATTTTGTGTACAAAGGTACTGGTCTTGTAATTGGATTTCATGCTAAGTTACAGAGGCCCTCAACAGTACGTTGCAACAATGAAATTTGGTAGAAAATGTTGGCTTTTGTTTGGTATCATAATTGCGTTATCAAATATCTGAAGGCCCAAAAATTGTTCATTCTAACCAAATCTAAATTCACTATGCAATTAAATGGTGTGTCGAATCATGTTTACATTTGCAATCAGCAATAACCAAACAGAACTAAAGAATCAGAAATCTTATTTTGTTGCTTGATGAAGTTAAATTCATTTCCTAAACTGATTACTCAAAGATTAGGTTGCCATTTTGCAAATGTGCACCAGAAAGCAAATATGAATTTGAATGGGAAAGCACATTGCAGCACCATTTAAATGCTAATTGAGGGATTATTTCCTGGAACACTGTTGAGAAATGAAAAATGGTTGGCTGATGGCAAGGTCGTTTGTCTTTATAATATTTTGCCAGCAGTTGGTTTTATTAGCATTTGGGAACAGAAAAATATATTTCATTTATCAACTGAATTTCTATTCCACAAACACTACAAGTCAATAATGCTTGGGTACTCAATTAACTTAATAAATCTGTCTCAGAAACTGGTGGAGAATGTGTAAATAGAACATTGTGGAAAGAATATCACAATTAAAAAATGTGGCATGTGTGTTCTATTATTTTATCAACCGGTCCCGCACTTCATCCTCGGTGTTACATTTCTGACAGTGACACCTCACTTTTTCTTTGGTATCTTAGCAGTGTTTGACATTGTTTTTCTCACCATTTCTTTAGGCCTTTATGCTGTATGCACATTGCACACATTTAAACAATAACCATTGTCAAATGTGTTTCATGTAACATCACATCAAACAGCGATTAGTATAGGTTATTCACCACGGGAGAGGGAATATGTGATTTATCACCTGAGGGCTTTAGCCCGAGGTGTGATAAACACATATTCCTGATCCCATGGTGAATAACTGGCTTATACCGTGAGACAAACACTCAAACACTCAAACATGAGAGGATAACTGGACAACAAAGAATATAGGAATTATTTCCCTGTAATACTGGCATGTGATTGGCTGACAGAGGTGTCGAATGGTATAAGTAGCAAAGAATTCTTCCACGCACAATGTTCTATTAAATGTGATCCATTCATAGACGTTTTTAAGGAAAATCCAGAAATACCTGGAAAATAGTTAACACAGAACAATCAGTCTCTTGCAAAACCAAGGAGTGTCCCAGGAGAGACTCAAGTGAATGAGGTCAGAGTGGCTCAGAGTGGCAGTTGCAGAAAGGTATCATTAAATATGCATAGCGACAGTGGCCTCTACATGTAACTTGGGAAGATTTGATTAAAAGGAGACCCATGGAATGCTTATCCACAAAATGGCCTCCTTTGAAAAATTAACCTGGTAATACCAATCCTGAAAACAACACAGCAGGCATTCTGATGTCAGTCTGGTGTTGTATTTTGGTTATTCCTGGTCCTGACTGACCTTGACTTAAATATAGAGTCATTGTAATGCTATTGTTTCCTGCAAACAGAAGTCAAAATTTAACATCAGCGTGACATTGTCCATTGACTAACCTTCTACTGATATCAGACTGAGGTCAGAAAGGGACGTCACAATAATGCCAAGGAATTATGTCGCAAAAATGTAGTCCTTCAGCCAGGTGTTTGACTGACCTTCTACTGATGTCATACTTCGGTCAGATGCCCAAGTGAATGTTACTCCAATATGACGTTGCATTCACAGCAGATTTTCATGTCCACTGAAGGTTATAATTCAATGCTATTTTTTAGCAAATCCAACTTCACTGTAACATTACTCTGACATCAAATCCGACTTCAGAATGATGTCGTATTGACATCACAATTCCCGCTGGGAAAATGCATTTTATCTACAAACATTGACTAGGAGGCGACCATTTAGTATCTGGGAGGGTGGCTGTAGTTTTTTTAGATAAGTAATATTTTACTCAGTTTTGGTGAAAGGAATAATTCTTTACAGGCAGTTTTGAAATAAATAATTTCAATCTGCTTGGGATATTTCTCAAGGTGTTATCAGATTTTGGACTGAAGCGTGCTTAAGCTTCCAAGGGAAATAATTATCACAGACAGATTTTAATTAATAATTGAGTATGTATATGAAGCTAAACACCATCATTGCAGTTTCGAATGGATCTGAAATAATTGTACACTCAACATTTTACCATACATTTTGCCATTATAGAACAGGTCGGGGCAAGAAGCCTGGGGTTAGGTGAGAGGCTCCCCCAGGGTTATATCTAAACTTACATTTTTGTATGCACTTTCTTTTTGATAGGATTGAAGCAGGAGGCTTTTTAGGTGACGTCACAAATTTTCAGGGCAAACAGCACCAAACCATAGTAGAAATTAAAGAAACAAAAAAATATGCATTGTTTTTGTAACTGAGTTACTCTTTGAAACGGTTGTCAGAAATAACTTTGGAACTATTTAAAAGTATAATAGAAATCTGCATTGCTTCACTTAATGACCATCATATAAATATGATTTGGATCATACTTTTTGCATTTTAGTTAACAAAATAGAGGTCAAATTAAAATATGTGTGTTTGGGGCATGAGTCCCGCTTCACTGGGGCCTCAAAGCTGCTTCAGGAACCATTTAATAATGTGTATTTTACCTTAAATCTTGATAAAATAGCTAATTAAAATAGAAAACATTTGGATGAAATTGAAAAAGGGCAAAAAATGTTAGAAAATAAAAGTATGAACAGAAAAATTCAGAATTCAGAAAAAAAAACCCCAAGAAACAACTGTCAAGCTGAATGCGCTCGCAAAAAAAAATTGCCATAAGATTATAATAGGGGGGCTTCTAGCCCGGTGGGTGGGGTAAGAAGGTCATTTGCAATTTTTTTAACCAAAATGACTTTAATGCCTTTATTAAAATTGGTAGACATTTATTTCACTAATTATAAGTACAGTCAAGTAATCCCTTCCTAACAGCATAAGCATTCAAATAATCAACCATAAAAAGTAGGCCAAATCACATCTTGAAGTTAAGGGGGGCTGCATGCCCAGCGCTACTCTATTCACTGAAGGGTGGCCGCTCTGCAGCGACAAATACGTCTTTGAGAGGTATTCTTTCCCGCTACATATAATACTTTTTAAAAAAAGAAATAATATAATATTGTAAATCATATATAGGAAAATTAGCATAATCTGAATCTGAATCTAAATACTATGGACCTCGATACATCTTCTCAGCACCAATGAGCATACATTGTGTGTTTACAAGAAACTTGTAATTATTGTGTGGTTCCAAAAACATCGCAGTAAAAAACAAATACATGTAACTTGGCCAAGCTGAGCTCACGAGGTGACTTACAAAGGAATCAACATAATATATGGCTCTCAATGGCATTGACGTTACCTATTGTGGGCTACTAATGAATTGGAACAGAATCACAAAAACTGGTTTGTTGATAGATAGATAGATAGATAGATAGATAGATAGATAGATAGATAGATAGACAGATAGATAGATAGATAGATAGACAGATAGATAGATAGATAGATAGATAGATAGATAGATAGATAGATAGATAGACAGATAGATAGATAGATAGATAGATAGATAGACATATAGATAGATAGATAGATAGATAGACAGATAGATAGATAGATAGATAGATAGACAGATAGATAGATAGATAGATAGATAGATAGATAGATAGATAGACAGATAGATAGATAGATAGATAGATAGATAGATAGATAGATAGATAGATAGATAGATAGATAGATAGATAGACAGATAGATAGATAGATAGATAGATAGATAGATAGATAGATAGATAGATAGATAGACAGATAGATAGATAGATAGATAGATAGATAGATAGATAGATAGATAGATAGATAGATAGACAGATCAGGTAAGTCCATTTTGTGCTACGGGCTTTCCAAGAAGGATCAGGGCCTTAACTGATGAGGGTGAACAATGGTTCTCTTCAATTAAACCGTTTGCACTGTGAAATCTTATATCACTTATAAGTATCAAGATGAATTGTCAAAATAATTTTCTTCACACAATTGAGGTTTGTAGTATCCCGTGACGGGAAATTATTTATTATTATTGTTACAATTGGTTATTCAGTTGTTTTTCAAGAGCACCAAATCTTCAACACCCCTAGATATTTAACAGTAAAAATGTTTCGAGGAAGAAAGGGTGTTTAAATAACTAAAGCTTCACATTACTAATTGTCAGCTGCGCTTTTAGTTTCATAAATGATATTACAGCCTTCCACTTTGATAAAGAAAAAGAGTGGACTGTTGCACTGTGAAAATGGCGCTTGGAGTGTCATCATGCTGATGATTTGTCATGATCATACGCAATACTTTCAATGTTAATTTGATTTAAGGAGACTAATCCTGCTTGTTGGTGACAGCCAAACGAAAGGATTATGTATCTGATTTTCACTCTGAAATCAGTTTTGACAAGTCACATATGGCCTTCTATTGATCATGACTATTGACTAATCAAACAGCCTCTATGTTTCCTATGTTGAAGTAGAGAAGATGACACTTCATCAGCTATCATTAATGAAGAAATGCATTTTTCACAGTGAACTGATCCTCATTGTGTCTATATCAAAGTGGAAAGCTGTAAAGCAATTGGCTGGCAGATGATATTGCATGTGGTTTCTTTGTTAAAAAGCCAAGAGAGTTTTGACACAGGCATGAATCAGGTGTTCTTCCTCAGTCGCTAAATCCCAAAGATATAGACCCTCACTGTTACCATGGCAACACAAACCTTGTTAAGATACCAAAGAAGAACTGAGGAAGTGTCAGTGTCAGTGATGTGACACTAGGATAAAGTGAAGGACAGACAGATAGATTCATAGCAGCATGTTTGTATGTTTATTATGATGTTTACATTCTGACCTGCTGACACACAAATAATGCTCTACTTTGTAATTGGAAAAAATAATAATTTAATAGCCTTATTATGACTGCAAATTCTTTCTATGAAGCTCTAATCATCACATTCTTACAGTCCGTCACTTTGATACAGAAAAAACTTGTACTGCTGCACTGTGAAAATGGCACTTGGTGTAGCATCATACTGATGATTTGTCATGATCACACCCAATAGCCTACTCTCAATGTTAATTTTTGATTTAAGGAGACTAATCCCGCTTGTTGGTGACATCCAAACGAATGGATTATGCGTCTGATTTTCACTCCAAAATCAGTTTTGACATGTCAAATAACCTTCTCTTGATCATGACTAATCAAACTGTCTCTATGTTTCCCATGTTGAAAGTATAGAGAAGATGACACTTCATCAGCTATAATGAGTCATGAAGTACATTTTTCACAGTGAACTGGTCCTCAATCTTTCTTTAACAAAGTGACACACTGTAATAGCAATTTCTGAGACATTTTTATCAAGTTAATTGAGCAGCCAGACAAGATTAAGATGATATTTAAAGTCTTTTGTGGGATAAAAGTGCAGTTCACTTATAAGATTTCCTTTTCTATTCCCACATGCAAACAACACACAACTACTGAAAAATAACAAAACATTATTAAGACAAACAATCTTGCTATCAGATAACCGTTTTCGTGGAAATAATCTTTCAATTAGCATTTAGATGGTGTTGCAATGTGCTTTGCCATTCAAATTCATGTTTGTTTATCTGGTGCACAATTGCAGAATGGCAACTTAATCTTTATGTAATCAGTTTAGAAAATGCATTTGACTTCATCAAGCACCAAACTAAGGAATCTGATTCCTTAGTTCTTTGTGCTTTCTGCTGATTGCAAATGTAAACATGATTGGACACACCATTTAATCGCATTATGGATCTAAATTTGGTTACAATGAATGATTCTTGGGCCTCCAGCACTTTATTAACACAATTGCAGCAGCAAATAAAAGCTAACAGAGATTTCAAATAATATTGGTAGATAGAAATGGAATTCACTGTCTTAAAGATGTTGATCATTGACCCACACAAGAAATTATACCAATTTTTTCGGAACATAAAATGTTATTTTGCTTTATTTCGGAGACAGTTATTTATTTCTTGGCAGGCTGACATCCGCATCGAGTAGCGAATTCAGGGGGGGTTAAGGGGGTTCAACCCCCCCTTTGGCCTTGTCATTTTAATGTAAAAAAAAGTATCCCGATATTTTTAGTACATTTTCATTCGTAACCCCCCCCCATTTCTGGATCTACTCCAGGCATCAGAAAGCAGTCTAAAAGCAATAACAAACAGATCTGGAGCTCCATGCCCTTATTTGAAGTCGAAGAGTTATATAAAAACATTAGCACAAGGGATATTAATCTGAACTCTGACAGTTTATGCATACCATGGCATCAGGTTAATGATCGGCTAATTGAATTGTTATTGCAATGGAGCAATAAATTAAATAGATTACCCTTTTTTTTTGCATTGCTGAAATGATAGTTTTATTGCATGGTAAGCATCAGGAGAGTGGGGGAGTGCAGTTGTGTGTTAATGTGAATGGGTCTCTTGCACTAATGAAAGCCCATAAATTAACTGAAATGAATAATTTAATTTGTGATGAACTGACACAACAGAAGTACTTGACGAACAAACAAAATTGGATTAAATGGAAATGCGCTATTGACAAGGAATTTTTTTTCTATTTTACTGCTATGGCTATGCCGCTATGCAATAGCAAGTGTAGCTCTCTTATCCAAGTTCTGGGTGCTATTAGTCCGCTTAATTTTCACAATTTTTTTTTCATCTTCCTACAAAAATTAATAAAACAAGAAAAAAAAGAGTTACTGTATATGATATTGTCTGGAGTTCGTTATACTTTTTAATGTGTCTTACTTATACTTTTTTATTGCTTAGAGATTATATTCGGTCAAGATGCAAGCATTTAAAAAGTTGGAAGTCTGCAATATAATTCAGTGATGTAGTCGAGGCGAGACAATCTGAGACCGAGGCAAGGCCGAGGCCTTCAAAATATGGCCCCGAGGCCAACCTCGAGGATAAGGTTGGTCCTGGGACCTCCATCTCTGGCCATAAGACAACCGAAACCGAGGTAAGGCCAAGGATTTGGTATCCCAAACTGAGCCAAGGCCGAGGCCACCAAAATATGGCTCTGAGGCCGGCCTCGAGGACGAGGCCAACCTCGAGACCTCCAACACTGCCATATATACCCTATTAGTCAAGGGATGCGCCAGGTTTATCAGGTGTCCCAGTTTAGAACACTGGATACAACGTAAAACCCCTCCATGTTTGGTAGGTCCTATACATAATGGTGCTGTTTTAGATTAAAAAAATCCATGGATTTCTTTAAATAGATTATATCCATCAGAATTACAGTTATAAATGTTAGTGTACTATATGGAGTATAAAGGGGTTCAAGATCTAGATTTGTTACCATTTCAAATGAAATTGCCTGGAAATCATTAATTTTCAAAAGTGATTATTAAATCATCTGCCCAAATCTTTTGAGCCTTTTTGCCCGAATCCTACTGTTTCCCAAACATTTGGAGGGGGGGGGGCGATTGCCCCCCCCCCTCCGATACGCTTATGGATTGGCAGACGCAGCACTGCTTCGGAGACAGTAATATAGTTGTGGGCAGGACAAAGTCTGAGTTAGAAAGCAAAACAGTAAAGAGAAACATATCTGAAGTCCCATGACAGTGTTACAAACTCCTGTCTGTCTGGTAAAATCATAGCTTCTGCTAAATGGGTTTGCTTCCTCACACAACACTCTATTAAAAGGTTATTGATGAGCTCACCCTTTTTATTGGCCTGCACTAATAAAATAGATCAGGTCAGATGATAATAAACTATTATTTATGAGAGCCTGTGTAAATAATAAATATGGACAATGTTCTGTCAATTATGATATTAATTTTATCTTCAAGCCTGGCTCTACTGGCAACATGTGTAAAACTAACAAAACCTCACCATATCAAGTTATATGCTGCACCCAGCTCAGTGTACCCTATTACCTTAGCCTTCGCTGGTATTTTTTTGCTTCTTTTTGACAGATACAGGGATATGTTGGACCATTCAGAGCACAAGAGAGAGGTTCAGTAAACTGATTTGAATGGGTGCAAGTGACTTTCATTGAAGAATGGTCATATCTGTCGAAACTAAGTAAAAACAAACTATGTAAGCTTAATCCTGACCTTTGGAGATCCACGTTTTCATAACACAAAGGTCTGTACAATTGACTCATCAGGAGCTTTCACCCTTCTCACAAGGGCTTGCTCAGCTGTATTGAAACCTCCTGTCACATGACTTGACTCTGAGCAATCATGTGACCATCTGAGCCACTTCCGAGAGCTGAGGAAGCCCTTGTGAGAAGGGTGAAAGCTCCTGGTGAGTCAATTGTACAGACCTTTGTGTTATTAAGAAACCTAACCAACAAGTAAAAACAAGTGGTTGGAATCGATGTCAAGACGAATGAAGGCTGAAGTCAAATTGAATGTCTATCTTGTTGTACAATATCGCAATTTTCTTTCTTATATATTTCAATAAAAAATATCAATGTTTGTGGGAATTCCAAAGGAAGGTTTCGAATAATGCTCATCCTCAAAAATTATTTATGGTACTATGTATACCTTAGTCTAATGTCTCAGAAACAAACCTTTTCAATTCCACATATGGAATGCCAAATTTGAGAAAATTGAAGTCCTAATTATTCTAGCGTTTCGATCAAGAGTTGACATTGTTTTGTATAGGCATGCAAACGAAAGAACATCTGTTGATTTAATAAGCAGTTACTATGCACCAGGAAAATGGCAGCTCAGAAAGAATTTATTAATTTCACCAAAACTGAGCAAGAAGTTAGTTATTTAAAAAAAAAATCAAGCCCCCCCCCCCTTGACATCAAAAGGTCACCCCCAAAGCCCATAAAACCAAAGGTAGATATAGGTGGCAATCAAATTGCAAAAGTAATGGCAATCATCTTTCAAACCCCCACCGATTGGCAAAAATTCTCAAAGCTATTTTAAAAACTTAGGTTTTTTACTGAGGAACAAAAATAATAATTAGATTTCTTATGATGCACCATGTACAATACCAAAGGTTGATGACTAAAGGTGTCCAACTTGCAATGGTATAGAATGAAGCAGATTCTGGACAGTAGAATGTATTTTTAGAAAAGTCATTAAAGGCCATTTGTTTATATCTGGCCAACCACGTGCCTCACTAATGGACATTTAACCAGACAAGGGCCTGGTAACTCCAACCCCATAACATCTTCCTTTGCTGTTATTATTTTTATCCTTGGAAAATGTACTAGTCCGGGAGCTGACCTCCAAAAAGTGGCTTAGTTTTTGATTTACCTCATCTCATGAGGTCACCATTGTTTCTTGGTACCGTTGGAAACCCAAGACCTTGGGGTGTATAGATCTATTGGTGAAATGTTTGGAATCAGGTGCATAAGGTTGTAATCAAAGGGTTTCCATGGCAACCGCATAAAAAAATTGGAAAATCAATAGATCTTCATTTGTCCATATCTTTTTATCAATTTATTGCCTGGAATCAAACTAATCCTATGATTACAATCCACTAGGGAAGCTTTATCAAAAATATGCAGAGTTATGCAAATTAGGTATATAGCATATTGCCATGTAAGGGAATATGTGTGCTTTTTGTTAGATTTAATCAGACTTGACTTTAATAAGTTCACCTGGAAACACGAAAAATATCATATGATTTGTATGTTATGTATGAAATGAAAGTCAGAGAAAGGTTGTTTAAAAAAGTATAATATTTGAATGCTCAGTTGCCATGGTAACAGAAATATGAGTAAACAAACTTGAATATGTGTGCATTTATTTTTCCAAGTGGAACGCTGTAGCCCAAAATATCTCCTTCCAATCAAAGGTAACATCCATCTGCCACCACAAATTATTATCAGATGTATATTTCCATGTCTTCAGACCTCACATGAAAAAAATGGACTGTTGGAACATTGCCATATAACGCAAATTCACCATTTCCAAGCTAAATAGTCTTTATCAAACAAAACAGTAAAAACCCCAGTATTTGTAGCCCATTTCATGCTTGTCAATCATATTGCCATTCCAAATTTTACCTTTACTGATCTTATTTTATATCTTGGAATAAATATTTTTAATTTTTAGTTGCCATGGTAACCACAAGAATGAGAGATTTTTGATAATGATGTTTTGAGTATCGTAAACAAATGTCCAAAATCACACCTTGGGCAACTGAGTGCTTATATTTTCCCGTTCACAAATAATTTTCCCCTGAAAGCATCAATTTTGAAATTTCATTCCCTAAAACCTCATGTAGATAAAATAGAGTCATTGGAAAACTGCATTTTTTGAAAGTACGCTTCCTTTTTATTGAAAAAAAGACTAAATTATGGAAGAAATACGCAAGAAATACATGTAACCTTTTTAAATTTTTTTTTGTTATTCTGTTGTGTGTGGAAATGCCTCTCTTATTGATTGGAAAATATTTTCAGATGTTCAAAAAAATATATTTGAATAGCTTTTAGCTGCAGCAACAGAAGGAGGATCAAGGGTGATAGCTTGGTAGTTAGACCTCTGGGCTTCCAATCACTGGAACCTGGTTTTCATTTCCAACCGTGACTGGGTTAAGAAGAACCAAGACTACATTGTACTTCAAAAAGTGAATTAACATAAGTATATATTTCAAATGAAGATCTCCGCATCAGACATGCATAATTTCATGGTTACCAAGGGGCATAGTTTTGTTTATTTGCATAGCAACCCTTTCAGTTGCTCTGTGTTCCATAAAAGTTTTACCCAAAAGTTCACAACTGAAGATTCCTGTTTGGTTGCCAAGTTGTATAGACTTCTATTTTTCATGATAAGACATAAATCGCTACCCATTCAAAAGAACTATATGTTGACATCTACCCGTTTGTCTTTTTCTGATTAGATTTTTACGTTAAGAAAAAAATTAATTTTATGCTTCTCTCCCGTATGAAATGGTTTAAAATCAAGTTATGAATGATATTGTTTTGCAATTTTTGTCCTTCAGTTAATTATATAAGATCTAAATATTAATATGCATCATATATTTTGTAAACTTCTTAAATGATTTGGATTCATATTCACAATTGTATAAAAGTATACAACCTTAAACATAGGCCTATGGTTAACAGTAACCTCAATGACATCATGACCTTAATATGGCGCCAGATCGCATTGAATAAAATAATATATGGTAAGTGCAGGCATTTAAGCCAAGTACTAATGTTCACGAGGGTATATTGATGAGGTGGGAGAGAGATTAGGACTCAGTGTGAGTTCTCAACATGTAACACATAATTTACACCATGTGAGGGATCTTTTACTGGCCTAGTGCAGACAGTAATACAGGGGGCCACCAATTTAACGTTTCATCCGAATTTTATTTTCCTGCATTGTCTGGTGGCAATCGCCCTTATATTCACAAAAACTTGTTGTTAAATCATGATTAACTTGAGGCAACATCTACAACAGTTACTATTCATTAACCATTTATTTTTATTTGTGAATAATTCATTTTCATCTTATATTGAAAATATGCTAAATGACGTGAAGTTTAACTGATACATGTATACATTCCAAACAGTGGCAGTGACGTTTTAGGAATAGGGAGCATCTTGCCTTTTTCCAGCAGAAGTTTTTTCACAAGTGAAACAAAGAGCAAAAACTTGTTTAGTAGACAAAGTCTACAGTTTTTGAAGTATTCTTACATACATGTAGGATAAGTCTTGGCCCTGGGATTTTAAGGTCAGCCAGGTGTCAGAAAAAAATGTGATTTCTGTGCAGCCATCTTCAACACACACTAGCATGTCGGTAGCTGGACTGATTCTACTCCGATTAGCAAAATACCACCAGCCCCTCATGACAGTAACCATATCTTCTATGGAACTACTGGGTTCTTTTCCTTGTAAGGTGATGGAGAAGCCTACTAAACTCACTGAGATATCTGACAAATAATACATCTCCTTAGCCAAGCTCGGCAGTGATAAAGCAACAGTGCTGGTCCAGCTATGGGACCCTCGATAGCATAATGGGATGTTTAAAACAGTACTGAGGCCTGATTGAGAGAAGCCCTCTGCATGGGGCTGAGGACATCAAAATCTTCAGCATATGGTAAACAGTTAACTCCCTGAGTGTTTAAAGATGGGTCAAAGCACCTGCTTTTTTATTAATTTGACGTCAAGAGTTTGTACAGTTTCGTCAGCATCAAGGAAGCTTTCATGGCCTGTGGCATCAATTTTGATTGCCTTTGTTTACCACTTTGGAGCCAGATCAATTGATTTTTTCAAATCTACGACACATAGGGACGACTGGGCTAGTTGAAGCACATTTGTTGAAACATGCCCTTAACTGCTGAATCCTCTTAATTTTCTTATCAGTCTGGAGCTTTTGGTAGATTCTCTGCTCACTGACGCATGATATCATAACCTAAATGATATAAAAAGACTAATTCCAATGATAAGAAAGTTTTGGTGCCCCAAGGCTTTAATACGAATGACTATATATAGAGAGAAGATTTGAATCCCAATGGACTCAACCTATTTGGCAATTCCATGTCTAATTCACAAGGAGAACCTTTTATTGTTCTTGCCTTTTCTCAAGGCATGGAAGAATAAATTCACGTGGTGGATAACATTGAATTTCTTCATGCGATTCAGTGCTAATTGAGTTAAATATATTGCAATTTACAACTTAAATTTAAATCCCCTTAAAGGTGAAGATAAATCTCTCCGCTAAACATACTTAAATTTCCACTAATTTCATCACATTAGGCCTATTGAGGTTTTTATGCTATATTATCAAGGATCATTTCAGTTAGCTTTTTCTGACATTAGATGGAGATGATTAAATCATAAATGAATGGTTGATTAACAGTTGTCTTGGTTTGACCCCCCCCCCATCACTCATGAGTAGCTAAACTAATAGTTTGGTAAATATAATGGTAAATTTGTAAGTGCTAATGCAAGAATATACGATGCAGGAAGCTTGTGTAGTCAAAAGTGTGAGCAAGATTAAAGCCAAGTTCTGTTTGATTAAAAGCAAACAGGCAGGACGGGTCTGGGCTATCACCCTCTGTTTATTCAGTTAACTTATATGTTTCTGTGCAAATGCAAATTTACTTTTGAGAATGTAGAGGCCATTGTTTGATTGAAGGTAATTAAATAACAAAAATGTTGATACCAACTAGAAAATGCTGGTCCATACAGGAGACGAGCTATGCAGTGCTGCGTAATTTCCGCAAATGTTTGTTCAGACAAGATTGTAAAGGTACACTCTGTTGACCTATCAGAGAGGATATCTGAAAACTTTATACTGCTAAATGATTTAAAGGTTAAAAAACTACAGGTTCAGTATATTCATTTGGTCTTTGATTGAGTTCAATAGGACAACTACAGGCTGATTAACAGGCATGTCAAGTTGGCCTTTTTTCTCCAATATTTTCTTCAATTCGATATGATCAGATCATGACGTCGTCAAGAGGCTTATTTCATAATATCATAAAAGGCTTTGGTCAAAACACAATGAAAAATGTGAATGAATTATATATATGAGAAATAAAAAATCCGCACATAACAACTGGGTGACTTAACAACCGCTTAGACAAAAAGAGTTAATTGTCATTCATAGCTTGGTTTTAAACCATATTTTCTTGAATCGGACAGCTTCAGAATGAATGTTTGATGACTTTTAAATTCAAATAAGAAAGATACTATTAGGGGAATTGTTGATAAATGTACATTGTAGAATATTTGTTGTGGCATGAAGATGGTAAATAGTCGGTAGTATAGATATAAAAAGGGATATTAAATTTTGAATTTTTGAGTGAATTTTTAGACAGTGCAGAGCACTTCAAAGAGTTGCTATGCAGATAAACAAAACTATGACCCTTGGTAACCGTATCATAATCCGTATCTAAGGTAAAGACCTTTATCTGGAGCTATGTACTTTTTGTTATTTCTCTTCTGAAGAAAGGTGTAGTCGTACATTTCTCAATCTTAACTGAAAATTCGAAATTTTGTTTATTTCCGTTGTTTCCATGGCAACCAGTCGAGTTACAAAAACTATTAGTAACACAAATACATTTATGATGAGATAAACTTCCAAACAGCCATTAATCAAATGCTTCTCAACCCCTATTTTGCATTAATAGAGAAAAACACCTATAATAGAATTATGTATATTTTTGACATGCAGTTGCTTAACGACACTTTCCATAAAAAGTATTTAATGAATGTGCCAATATAGCACATTTTTGAAAAGCCCAGTTTTGGGGCTTTGACACATATGTTACAGAAATGTCAAATTCTTATCATTGGTTATTGTGTATGGAAAGATATGCCAATGTTTTAGCAAAATAGTGTAATTTTGTTTTGATATTTGGTCTCCATGGCAACCAAGTTGATAGGTTGCATTGGTTATTTTACCTTGAGGTCACCAATTTCCTTCATCAAGTTTCTGTGAAGTTTAATATGAGATATTACTGAAATTGTTAATTTAGGAAGGCATTTGTTATTTATCTCAGCTATACCACTTCAAATTGACTTGTTGCCATGGAAACTGATTTTGCAAAATTCTGCACCTGATTTGAGGGATTTCACCTATGTAGTCAGAAACTACAGAATTTTTCCTTTAAAACGGTACCAAATTTAGGCGGTGACCTCATGAGATGAGGTCAACCAGATTTTTCAGAGGCCAGCTCCCGGACTATACCAAATGGTGTCAACATCTGGATAAGCATGTGACAAGCAGCTGTAAACATGTCACTTAATTGCCCTCTGTGGTTGGACCAGTCATCCCGAAGATGGCCAGTTGGGGTAAAATGTGAGGATAAAAATAGATTCTACTGGAATCTGTGTGTCACACAGGTTATTGCTGGAGTTGGACACCTTCAGTCACCAACCTTTGAAAATACTGTTTAAGACCATTTCTTGACATGAAAAAATCATTCATATTTATGGACTATCGTTTACTTTTAAAACACTATTAGTCAACTGGCCCATAGAACTGGCATGGTGCTAATTTGATACTAAATTATGCATTTCAGTGTGCTTCAAACTGTCCAGAAAAGACATTTTGAATCAGTCAGTGACATATTTCCAATGTACCTACCAAAGGTTAGGTTCAACTCTTTCAGAAGATACACCGATTTCGAGCAGGTTGTAAAATACAAATACGGATTTATCTGACCTATTGTTTCTGGGCTATGACCCAACAGTTTCTCTTGCAAAGGTCTTGGATAATTATGAGAGATAAGTTAGTTTTTTTCTTTTTATGTTTCATGAAACGATCAATACTTACCTAACTCATGAAAACATGGAACCATGTGAAACCACGGACAAGCAAATGGCTTCAGTTCGCGTATGTACCAGTAACACTATTGATAATTGTCAAATGGAATTTGTCATGTGACTTTGGAGCAGGCTCCCATTCTTTATAATTTTTTCAAGATATTCAAATATACTGGAATGGGGGAATAATTTACAGACAGGAAATTTGATATGCAAAAAGAGTGGACTACTGCACTGTGAAAATGGCACTTCATGTGTCATCATGCCAATGATTTGTCATTGTTGGTGACAGGCAAACAAAAGGATTATGCATCAGATTTTTACTCTAAATTAGTTATGACAAATCAAATGGCCTTCTCTTGGTCATGACTAATCAAACAGCCTCTATGTTTCCCACGTAGAAAGTAGAGGAGATGACACTTCTTCAGCTATCATAAGTCACAAAGTGCCATTTTCACAGTCCGACAGTCCACTCTATTTGCATATCAAATTTCCTTGCTGTAATGTTTCTCTGCAGTGTTTTCTGTGATATGTATCAAGCTTTCTGTGCCCGCATTTATGTAATTTAAGAAGTATAACAATATGTGCTTTATCACGAAGACTGCCATCACTTTTGCAAAGCATTCACAACGCTCCTGAATAAATTTCAAGATTAAAAAAATTCAACAAGAAAACCGAAAGTGCACGCTTCTAGAGCAGGGTCAGGAGTACATTTCAAGACAAAAACCAAAAAATTCCGTTGGGAAAATTTTGAGTTATATTCATTTAAAATTTTTGGTTTATCACACACATATTTTCATGCTGAAATTGGGGACAAAGAAAGCTGTTTAAAGACATTAAGAATGTTTAGGGAGACAATTGTTGATGGTAAGACATTATTCTTTAATTTACATTACCATAGAATCTGTGTTAGATTTATTTAGACCAAACATATTGTGCAGGGTGTGATAAACACATGTGACTGCATGTCATAGGAATTAACACACCTGCAAGTAAGTTTGCAGCTTTTAAATATTGCCTTTATTGATTCCTTTGAATGATTTATTGTATTCAGGCCAGTTTTAGCAAAATTAAATGTATATTGCATGATATATGAATATTTCATATCTTTTCTCATTACAGAATTGTGTTATTTATTATCATATATGTATGTCTGTGAGATCTTACTTATCAATATCTTCAAAAGCCACCAGATGCTGAGGTTAAGAGAATAATACCTTAGCATAATTATCAGCTTATAGCCACTATAAGATATCTTTTAAAGTGAATATTTTACCCATCATTGCTCAATTGTCTACCTTCGCTGCATGTTGTTTGCACATGAGTGACTCTCTCTCAATATCATATTGTGTTTCAGTATCAATTGTCAAGCTATTTAGGATCTCACGTTCATATTATGATGGCTTGGATGAGTAAGTTAGTCCATAAAATGAGTTTTTTTTGTCCTGAAGTTATTGCAAAAGAATGCCCTCAGTAATATTCATTAACTCACTTCTTGGATCACCAAAAGCCACACTGCCACAGTTGGGGTTTATTTCCTAACATTTATCCAATTTTTGTATGATATATTGGGGCAATTTATATAAATCACATCCAGTCTTAGTAAGAATAATCCTCAAGTTTATCTCGTTTGTGTCATATTTTGATGAAAAACATTGCAAAAAATTCAAAAAGGAAGGCTAAATTAAATTCAAACCAAGCTGAAAGCAGGTTAAATATTCACAACAAATGAACGGACCAATTTACTGGAGCTACAAATTCATTTCTTTGATAAATATGCATCTGCATGTGTTTATCACACTCTGCACACTATTTTTTAACCAATACATATCTAACACATATATAATTGTCATTTAAATTAAACAATGATTTCTTACCATCAGCACTTGTCTCTCTTAACATGATAAATGACTTAGACAACTTTCTATGCCCCCGTATCAGCAAGAAAATATGAGTGTGATAAACAAAAACTGTAAAATGAATATAACTCAAAATTTTCCCAACGGAATTTTTCAGTTATTGTCTTTAAATGTTCTTCTGACCCTGCTCTATAAGCGTGTGCTTTTGGTTTTCTTGTTGAATTTTTTTAATCTTGAAATTTATTCAGGAGTGCTGTGTATTGCCATAGGAACACCAACCTGCTATTTTCAGTTATTCTTTTTGAGATCCCGGAAAATGTATGCGAAAAGGTAGCACATTTATTGAAAGTCTATCTGGCTAATATATGTATCTGTAAAAATTCCCCATTTTCTCTTTCCTCTCGGAAGGACAGATTAGAGCTTTGAGAAGTTATTTTCTTTATCAAAGTCAACAATATCATGCTAACATTTTGTATTGATAATTATACAACTTTGGCATGAGTTGCAACTTACAAAACTAATTTGCTTCTCAGATCTTCTCAAACTGCTTTTTCAAAGGAATCTGGCAGGATTAAAAAAGTGTTTTTTTGAGAATCATGGGTTAGATTTATTTTTGTTGGGTCGGCAGACCAGTCGCAACAAGCACCTCACATCAAAAGAACATTGAATCAATGTTATTAAACTATTTAGAAAAGAAAACTAACATTTTAAAAGGTTTTTTTAATGTTTAGTGCTTGCTGGGGTATAGCTAAGATTCAATGTTTGGTCTGGTGCCAATGCAAAGACAATAATTAATGATCAAAGACTAGGGTTGTAAAATTCCCAGAATTTTCAGTAGAGTTAAATTTACTTGGTAATTTTTTTAGGCCGAACTTTTCGTAACACTTGCAAAAACCCAAAAATTTGAGAGAGGTTCTAAGTTTAGACCACAAAATCTCCAAGTAAGTTAACCACACCTTGAGGAAAAGGCCATTGTCTACATGCTCATGAGGTATATTTTACTATGGTATAAATATTGCTATGTTTTCAATAATTTTCTTCCTTCCATGATGCTCTGAACAAGTCTCCAGTGAAAAACCAATTTGGTTTCAGTCCAGTTGATAAGAGCATAGACATTAAAGCTATTGACTCACTTAAGCCAAAAAAAATAAAATGCTGGTGAAGATAGGTTATCAAACAAAGGACTTAGGCCTAAATATGCTAAAAATGAAATAGCATTGCCTTTTTTCAAATGATTTTTAAAATTCCTTTGAACTTTTGAAATTACTTGAGTCATTTCGTTTTTTCATTGATCGACCAATATTTCTTCAATATTCTTGGTGAAGTTTTGTAAGTGCTTGCAGTTACTTATATCTAGCTATTATTATAATTATGTTTATCCGTACATATGTGTACAAAGTGTAGAGCACGGTTGTATCAGAATCATTCAATTGTAAAACATATACCTCTTTATTCAGTGTTATGGTATTTTGAAAAACAGGGGTTGAGGAAAGGTGATAATATTTAATAATAAAAACCAGAGCAACTATTTTTTTTCAAACAAAAGATAAAATGGGAAATTGTATTTACTATGTACAGTTACTTTTACACAAACTAATTCATCATGTCAACAAACAGTTTATAACATTTATGTTGAATTATTACAAGTACTGTCAACGTTTCAAAAAGCCTGTTTTTGACAAATGCAAAGAATATTCTATATTATATCTACATTAATTTACAACATGAAAATCATAATAATATCATCAATTAATAATCAAGACACTGGAATAAAAATCAATGATCTAAACTAGGAAAATTTAGTATTATTTTTTATGAATTCATAGAATTATTAATTTTTCAACCTGTAGCTTTATATTATCAAATTTTCAGTCTGTTCGTTCATAATGTAGTCACAATCTTTTCATTTTATAAAAAAGAGCTACTGACACCTTATATACAATTGCAATATGTCATCATCAATATTTTTAAGGATATACACACATCAATGAAATATTATCAGTAACATGGAAAAATACATACATAGCTTTTTCATGGCTTTCGAGATACAATTTGAACCAGCTTGGTTCAATGTTTCGTGTACTCTGACTTCTTCACACAGATTTTCTTATATTTTAATATATTTTACAAGGGTAAAAAACCAGATCAGCAGTGCTGTTTTATCATTCTTCAACAGTCTTTTAAAATTGATAATGTCTGAGCAATCTTTAAAATTAGCAGGTAGTTTGTTCCATTTTTTAGCACCATTTACTAAATAACATATTTCGATGAAATTCGTTATGTGGTATACCTACGTACAAATTCATGTCATGCTTCCTGGTATTTCTTGATGATACCTCAAAGTCGAACACAACATTAGAAATTAGATAATTTGGCTTCATCTATTTTCAGATACTGTTAATTTTCAAATGTATATACAGTGTATATACATTTGAAAATAGATGAAGCGCTGATTTTTATTCATCCATCCAGACTTCTTCGAAGCTTCACACAGACGTTCACAGTCATCACTTAGACTATCGTAAGTCTTCTGGATATGAAACAAGATCATTCCGTCATATTGTTAGCATTTGAAAATAACTGTGGTCAAAATAAATTTCTAACTTTGTCTGCCTTGGGTAAAACCCCATCAAGGGGTAATCCAGAATATGAAAATTTTAATGGTATTCCCCCATTTTTATTGTAGGCCTATTTGTATTTTTTCATGAGCAAGAATTTACATTTAGATTGAACACAGAAGCATGAATTATTTTTCGTTAATGAACCATCCACCAGATTGTTGAATTTGCTCAAATATCACAGCTGAGTACATCTATCCAACTCTCAAAATAAAGCAAGCGTCTGGAAAATAGAAATAATTAAGTTTATCATTTTAAGTCATATATATAAGAACATTCGAAATGACTGTCATCAGCCACTTCAAGAGTTAATGTTGAATTGGTGATACCAAAAATTTTAAACAAAATTTCAATGTGGATTTACAGACTTTGAATATTTTTCCTGAAACGTTGTAACCTAAATGTGAACTAAATCGGAGAAAACTTGTCAGCCAATTTCTTTGAACAACAGAAAATATAGTAATTGTTTTGGTTGATACAACAAGTCAATTATTTATATCATTTAGTGAGAAACAGACTTAGAATATACACACATCAAGGCAAAATTTAACGCCTAAATGATTCGGGAGATTCGTAATACTTCTTTATCACATTTTGAAGGAGATTCTTATCACATTTTTGAAGTGTTTGTAAGTTTTCACAAATGTCATTGTTGTCAAGCTTTGTGAATTGTCACATAATTAATAGAATGGAACAATCAAGTTCTTTGAAATTTTGAACAATTCTATTGCCTTGTTTAGACATCACAGGATGAACAATTGAACATATATTGTGTAATTGTTGTCTCGTATCAGACAATCCTATTTTCTGTTAATAAGAAGTTGTAATTCAAACTTACCTGATTCCTTTCGCATAGTGCAGCTACAGTACAAACCAAAATAAAGTAAGAACATTTTCTGTCAGAAGTCCTCTGTTTACCTATTTTGCCCTCTTTTCTCCTCTCCACCCCAAATCTCCTCACAACTCCCTTTGACTCCTTACAACAACCTTAGCCCACATTAATAACTCTATTTAGACAGCTATCAATGTAATTGCAATTAGCAGAGGTGCCAAATATCAGGTAAATCAAACACAATGGGGGTGATTGAGTTTAAATTGGTGTTGTTTAAATGTGATTTTAATGTAATTTTAAAAGGTAGTTTCAAGTAGGTAAAAGTAGGAAGTGATTCAGGGGTAGTCAAAAGGTGTGAAAGGGTAAAGTAGTGGCTGATTCTTCCTTCCTGCTGGGGTAATCATACTTTATTTTGGATTGTACTGTAGTGTGTCACTGCAGGGTTAATCATTCCATTAAAGACTACCTAAATTCTCCAGTAAATGCCTCTTTCAAATTCGAAGTAACAAATGTAAATTCAGTAATCAAAGTTATTGATCAATTAAAATCTAAATCTAGTCGTGGAGTAGATGAATGTTCAAACATACTCTTGAAATCTATAAAAGAAGAAGTAGCAGATATATTTACTGTGATAATAAACCAAAGTTTCAAAACCGGAATTTTCCCAGATAGATTAAAAATAGCGAAAGTGATACCATGCTATAAAAAGGATGAAGACTATCTGCTAAAAAACTATCGTCCCATCTCCCTCTTGCCTAGTCTATCCAAAGTGTTAGAACGTGTAATGCACAATCAAATACAAAGTTTTTTTCAGCATCATGATCTGTATTTCAAAAGTCAATACGGTTTCAGGGCCTCACATTCAACAGAATTAGCAGGCATAGAATTGATAGACAGAGTGATAAGTAAAATGGACAAAGGTGAAATCCCAATAAATATATACCTAGACCTGAGTAAGGCATTCGACACCTTGGACCATAAAATCTTGCTGCACAAACTTGGTTATTACGGATTTAATGAAAGAGCATTATCCTTGATGGAAAACTATTTAGAAGACAGAAAACAATATGTAGATTACAATGGCAATTATTCTAAATGCTTGACAGTACGTATGGGGGTACCCCAAGGGTCTATACTTGGTCCATTACTATTTTTGATTTATATAAATGATATTATCTACTCAAGCACCCATTTTTATCCAATAGTATATGCAGACGATACAACTCTTTCAGCAACATTAAACACATTTAAAAATAACAACAGTGATGATTTATGTGCTAATATAAACATCGAGCTAAGCAAAGTGTATTGTTGGTTGGAACTAAATAAGCTCTCACTCAATCTAAAGAAAACAAAAGGCATGATATTCCACTCCACACACAAGAAACCAGAAATCCCTTCTGTACGAATAAATAATACACAAATAGAATTTGTAGAGCATTTTAATTTCTTAGGTATTGAAATAGACAAGAATCTTACCTGGAATCAACATATAAGGAAAATCTCAACAAAAATAGCAAAAACAGTTGGTATGTTAAATAAACTAAAATACTATATCCCAAGAAACACATTAGTCACATTATATAACTCCTTGATATTACCACATCTAACCTATGGCATTCTCCTTTGGGGAACAAAAGCTAATAAATTAGCTAAACTACAGAAAAAAGCAATTAGAATCATCATTAATGCGAAATATAATTCCCACACTGAGCCATTTTTTAAACAGTTAAAAATTTTAAAAGTTGCAGATCTGAGCACATTGTATGGATTAAAGTTTGCATATCTTTATGAAAACAATTTGCTGCCAGCATATTTTATCTCTTTGTGCAGACACCACTCAGACAGCCATGATATTCGCACACGACACCAAAACAACTTTCAAATTCCAATAATTAAACATGAATATGCTAAAAATGCTATCCAATACAAATTACCAATCATTTTTAATAACAGTCCAGCCTGTATAACAGAAAAAATTTACACCCACAGCAAAAGCGGCTTCACCAATTATGCCAAAGATAAATTGTTAAGTGGCTATAAGGAAGATTGTCTGATTCAAAACTGCTATGTATGTAATTCATCATAAAAATTCAAAACCGCCATGTATATAATTCATCATTTAAAAAAAAAAAAACATAATAAGAAAATTAAAAAAAAAAAAAAAATAATAATAATAAATAAATAAATAATAATGACTAAATGAGAATAATAAGAAAATAAAGATATTTTTAGTGTATTCACACTCATATTATAAAAACCATGTGCTCACAAATTTCCAAATTTTCCATTTTGTATTTTTCTGTGTATATTGTTGTTTCAAGCTGATAAACATCCATTTGTATATATTTACAACATATCTATATATATTAAAAGTCATTGTACAAGGTGGTTTCCCACAAGTGATCAATTCTGGTCTTGGGGAATCTCCTCCACTTCTTATATATTTTGTATATATTTCAAAAAATCGTGGAAATAAATAATCAATCAATCAATCAATCAATCAGGTCAACACGGAACAAAACAATACAACGTTCACTCGCAAGGTTTGGTTGTCCACTTGAGAAGTTAGAGTAAGTCATAGATGAATTGTCTACGACCCATCTATAGCTGCTCAATTGATTATCTCCAAAAGCATCTCGAAGTCCAATGAAGATGTTGATGTCATTAGTGGGAAAATTTCCTGTAATTAATTTTCTAAATGCATTTTAAATGAATTGGTATGAATTTCATACAAGGTAATACTGAGAAATGATGCTACTATCTTTGTTTTACTGTAAAAAATGAGGGTTTTATGGAAGACCATGCACCAACGGGCCACTCAAAACGTTATTGCCAGAGGAGCATTATTCTGTTGCAGTACCTTATTCATACTCATTTCTCTTATCCTTCGAAATAACGTTGATTTTCGAGTTTCTCTGAAACTAAGTTAGGAGTTTCTTGAATGGTTTCCTGACCAATTTTCCTTTTTCCCCGTCATTGCAACAAAAAAAATCATCAAATCAATTTTACCAAATAATAAAGCAAACCTTTCATATAATTGCACACTATCCCAGCTTTCTCTGCCGTATCCACTTTTGCTAAGTACCCTCCAAGAGCAGCGCAAGATGACCCCTTTTCAGAAAAGCTGCCATTTGATTGGTCAAAGTACAAACAAAAACCTCCAGTCTGCGTAAACGGTGGAGGACATTTTATGGCACCTGAAATGACATCAATGTCACTTGTATAAAATTTAATTTGTATATATATTGTACAGCACTCATATGTAATGGAAATGTTTAAATATCAAAGTTGACAAGCCAGTTGAAAACACTCTACTATTGATAAGGTGTTTACAGGAATAACCTGGGGAACGTCTCTTAGTATGTGCTGAATGAAATTTGAATCCTCTAAAGGGTGAGTAATTACAAATGATTTCATATTTGTAGACATTTGTGGAAGAAAATACATCATTTTTCCTGCAATTTTCATTGGTTGAGAGAAGGAATGACACTACTCTCTCCTGAAAAGTGACATAGCGTTTTACATGGGTGACCATGGCATTCTAATCCATTGATCTGCTCAATGGAACTGACTCTAGCTGTTTCAAGTGAGAGTTTCTGTTAGTGTTTCACACATTTTTAGTACACACATTCTCAAAGTCTAATACTATGATTATTTTTTACAGAAAACAAACAAACATGCGTGTAACATTTTCTCAGATCAGGGCTCTGCCAAGACAACATGACAATGTGCTAAAAATTACTGGGACCCTGGTTTGATCCCTATAATGATTTTCTAATGAATGTTGGCACCATCACTGGATCAAAACTGGATCATCCCCTCTATTCTAAGGGATAATTCAGAATTTATGACTGGAGGGGGGGGGGTTGGGAGTTTTGATGGAACTTTCTGTGAAAAGTGATACCCCGCTTTGGTTTCACAACTATTTATACAATGTAGTACCACAATTTTCTTTTGTTAAAATCTCACTCGACAATTAGGCATGTTGTGAAAAATAAGTACCCCCCTTGAAACAGTTGGGAAAAATTGGTACCCTGTTGGGAAATATTCCCATTACCCCAAGTCATAAGCATGTGCAAAAGGTGGTTCCCACTGAAGTAAAACTATAGAAACTACCACCCCCCCCCACTGACCCACACATAAAATTTAATTCTGAATAGTCCTTTACTTTTATCATATACAATGCTTTTGGTTAAGGTATGATAATTTAGCTTTCAGAGATTTGAAGCCATTCAGATTTGGCTTGAGACTGATTTAATATCAACTGAAGCAATCAACTGTAACACAGGAGTGTGAAATACAACAGTTCATGAGGATTGCGGTTTGACATGTGTGAACAACTGCCACAATACCAAGTTGGCCTTTGCAGCAGTTTATTGGTTGAAATTATGACATAATTTTTCCAGCCAACATTACTTGCTTGAAGCAAACTGAAAAAAAGTGACACACTGTGCACAGCTTGGCCAATCACCTGGCAGGATTTTCTGATGTCAGATCAAAAATTTTGCTAATTTTTTTGTTATTTGATTTATGTCTACAAATATGAAATCATCTGTAACATGGCTAGAAGACCCAATTGGCACATCTATGTTGCAGAAATATTGTAATAATTTTAAGATTATATTGCAATGTTGATGTACATGTAAATTACATTGAATAAAAAGTTTCAAAGGAAAACATTTCTATTTTGCCCTTACGACAGGCTTCAAGATCTTGGTCAGGAGTTACTGCCACAAGTGTGAAAAAATTCTTGATGCCACAAAAACGTATCAGAGATTCTAAAATATATTCTATCTTGTGTAAAAAATTGTGCTCTTTCTGATGGTGACCTTTTTAAGTGTCTTCATGATGATTCGAAGTCGCTATCTTGTCATTTACATGAATAAATGTGCGAAAAATGCTAATTTTTGTTGACAATATTTTCAGACACCAGAGTTCAACTGTCTCTTTCTTGAAATATGTCAAGGATTCGTAATAATTGAAGGTACCATGATATTCTCTATTGTCTAAAGTTTGAAATGTTACCAAGCTTTAATAATTTGCACCAATGCATGCTGCTCTGTGACCAGAATAAGGGTATGAAGTCAAGTGACAAAAGTAAAAACAATTTATAAAAATGGCATAAGGTTCCTATTTCATTTAATTTTTTTAACGTCATCTGAGATACTTATTGATATGAATTACACATCAAAGTGTTCAGAAGGACCAGACGAACACAATAGATTACATAAAAATGTCCTAGCTTTGCATATTTAGGATCAAAGACCGAAAACATGAAACTGATGCTTTTTACTTCAAGATGTGTGAAAAAAATATGCCATTTTTCTAAATAACTTGCATTTCGTCAATTTTTGTTATACAGGTCTGAAAGTCGAACTCGTTATGCCCAGATAGTTATCACCCCTCCACCACTGAGTACGGTAACGATTGTTACCATATCCTAAAATGGTGGACACAAAAAACGTTGGTCATGTGACTAGAATTAAATAGTCAAATCCTGGATCTAATACTGCATAATTTGGCTTGGGACATGACTGTAAAACAATGCCATGTTCATGTGTTAAGCCTGTAACTTCAACTTTGCCCAAGCTGTAGTAGAAATGGCATGTTTGACCAGTAAAGTTTTGAATCGAGAGACGGTAACTGTAAAAACGATTTCAGGGTTGAGAACGGTAACAATATTTACATGGAGACGGTAACTGCATCCCAATAGGCCTATAAAGCTTTTGGCTAGCAGGAATTTCAGTCAACTAGCATTTTCAAAGAAGTAGGCCAACTTAAAACTACGGCTTTTAATTAGCCTACTAACTGTCATAGCACTTGGGTGTCAAGAATTTTCACATAGAGAATAAATAAATTTTGATATATATGTGATGAATAAAGTGGAAATTTTAGAGTGAATCAACATTCTTTTTACATTTAACAGTATATCTGATAAGCATGTATGAAGTCATATATATCATTAATTCATTAAAAATAGACGAACTCGATAATAATGTTGAATGAAATCGGTAAAAGCTATACAAGAATCGTGAAATAGTAACATGGTATTTAAGGCAACTTAGAAAGTAATGCTACAAAGTAAGCAGTCATTGCAGTTCTAAAATAATTTTCTCGGAATCATCAGGTAATTTGCTATGAAGTGTAACACCAGTAATCCAGTATATCAATGGACTTGGGCCCGCATGCATGACACAATTCTTACACCAAATTTGTATCTGTTAGATTATAATCTGTATTATTTTCCAAGAAATTATAGACAGGAGGAAACATATCATGTCTGACTTTAAACACATAAATTACCTAACTACTTCTAATTTTGCGTCATGTGCATAGAAAAGCTCAAGAGAGGTGGGGGGGGGGTCAGTAATACCTTCACTGTATAAATACTTTTCGACCGGTGAGTGCAAAAAGGGACTTGGTGCCACTAAGTCCCTTTTTGAATTATCACATTTTTTGAAAGCTCAATACCTCGGGATAAATATGTATGATATTGCAAGAAGGTACATTGGTAACATTTCAATAAAAATTTTGGTATTGTCATTTTGACATCTATTTGTAAGTACGTGTATTAGAACCTAGCAAATTTCGGGAATGGGGGTGCCAGCAGAGATGGAAATGGGGGGGGGGGAGTAGGGGGGAGCTTGGGGAAGCTGAGCTGGAAAGAGGAGGGGGGGGAGCTTGGGCGAGCTGAGCACCTTTGCTTGAAAGTTTCGAAATACTGGTGGATCCCAAGGGTGGATCGGTGTACAAAATTTGAGAGACCTTGATTTTTTTATTAAATACAAAACTTAAAAGATTGAAAGTGAAGTTACTTTAATCAAAAGAATCATGCTGACATACATCTGGTAAATTATATGTCGAACTCAACAGTTGACATATTCTCCCTTATAAATTTAGCAAATAGCCAACTTTCATGCATCATTTTCCTGGAACAGTGTCAAAATTGTAAGATTATGAACCACAACTGTCATTAGTTACTCGCTGATCTCCGACATAGCTGTACCTGACACTCTGATAATGGCAGTTATCAGAGATAGCTCAATGCTCTGATAAATCTGTGTACAGTTACCGTCTCCTTGAGGAATTTCGATATACAGTTACCGTCTCCGATCGTTATTGTTACCGTCTCTCGATTCAAATTTTCAATGAGGGATTGTATTAAATCCACTGAAGGAATCATAGAAATATTTCACACTAGTGGGTCTTGTACAGTAAAGAATCATTAGAATGTTTAATTTCGGACGTGCTGGCCATCTAAATTGCCTAATGCAGGCTCCCAATTCACTAACATTTTTGGTGTCAGCCATTTTAGGATACGGTAACAATCGTTACCGTACTCAGTGGTGGAGGGGTTATATTAAAACGAGTTTGTTTTAGTTTTTCGACATCTGCCAAAATGAAAAATGCATGTTATTTAGAATTTTATTTTTGAAAATAGCAATTTCTTGGTTCGAGTTAAACTTATCGGAAATATAGGTTGTTGGTACTCAAATTGAAGCTTATTTTTTGCTGAGAATGATGGTATAAAAAGTATGTGTGTTTATTGTAGATTAAGCGAAATATGAAAAACCGCGACTTAGAGGCAAAAAATGTTTGTCATTTCAAGAAATTATTCATAACCATGTGGTCATCGTAGTTTTTGATGGACCATCTTAGAATTCAATGATATTTATATGTGGTATTAGAGAAGCTTTATTACTGTAGCCATTGACCACCAGAAATTTATAATATTTTGGGGTATACATCTGACAGGCCCCACTGAGGGGGCTTAACAAATAAGGATGTAACTTCCAAAATTAAAGAGTGCGTGCATTTTTCTCTTCAAATTTGGATTCCTGAAACATTTTTGCAAAAGATAGGCTGAAATTAAAATACATTTTGTGTAAGTTAGAAAGTGGTGAGTTTGGCAGTAATTCCTGACCAAGATCTTAAAGCCTGTCTTACATGGAAGTTTTAAAACATAATTAGAAATTTGATGTGAACGCGTTCAGGAAAGAGAATGGGCGGACTTTCCTGTGTAGCAAATTGGCAGCAGCATGGTTCAACTGCTCAGGATGGCCCGTACAAGATCTAAAAAAAAAATATATATAAAAATCAGGGAAAAAAGCCAACTCAATGTGAGAGGGCCCTGTATTGAAAAATGGCCCTTGCACCTTGATGTAAATAGAGTTATGTCAAAAAGGTTAATGCTATCTTGCTGTGGGCTGGAAATAATGCCTGTTCACATGGGGACAAAAACATTGTCTTTAGAATTGTTTTAGATCAAAACACTTTCTTCGAGCAGCTGAAGGTTATTGTAACAAAATTGTAATTAATACTAATTACCTATTGAATAAAATACTCCTCCACTTAGTGTCTCAAGATCAACATGTCCACTTTCACTGACATTCCAGTAACAAACTTGGGCAGTCTTGTCGCTTCTCTTGTAGATACCAATGGAGTTCTCCCTCTTAAAGATCTTTATCATCTGACCTGCACCAGATGTATCCTCATGTAATGTGGAGCACAAAATGCCCTTTTGCACAGCACTGCTTCGGAGACGGTAATATATTTCTGGGCAGGACAAAGTCCGAGTCAGAAAGTACAACAATAATGAGAAACAAATCTGAAGCCCCATTACAGTGTTACAAAATGCTGTCTGTCTGGTAAAACCTTATCGTCTGCTTCCTGCCAACAGTGAGATGGGTTTGTTTCCTCGCACAACACTGTATTGAAAGATTATTGATTGGCTAACCCTTGCTATTGGACTGCACTAATAAAATGGATTAGGTCAGATGATAATAAACTATTATTTATGAGAACCTTTCTAAATAATAAATATGGGCACTGTTCTGTCAATTATGATATTTATCTTCAAGCCTGACTAGCATGTGTAAGAGGGGCATTCAGAAAGTTTGAGGCTTTTTTTCATATGGACACTTATTTCAATGTAGAACTATGAATTTTCAATAGGACAAAATTCAGCAGCTTTGGAATAGATTTCCAAATTTTTGGACCATTTGGACATTTTAAAGTCATTCTGTGGTAGCAATGGAAACACCTAGGTGGGGCAGTTAAGACTAAGAAAGCCAATGAATTGCAGCTGTGGAAGACTTCTCTCTATCACTTGTATCAGTGAGATTGGCAAAATTTGACACAGGATATATTATTTTAGCTACTAAATATACTTTCAAAGACACCAAATGTGTGTATTCTTACACTGAACCTACCCTGTCAGGGTGCCTCGGCGGTCCGGCATCGGCCTGGCGTCGGTCCGATGTCAGCAGCATTGGACCGTCTTTGGGCCGACGTTGGGTCGCTGAGGCACGCTGATAGGGTATGTAGAAGGGTGGTCCTTATACAATGGAAAAAAATTAAACTTGAAGATTTCTTGCTCTGACCCCCCAGATATCTTCCTTTTGGTTAAAAAATGAGATTTGCAAAGGTTCACAAAAATCAATGCATATTTAGAGGTAGCTCAATAAAAGGCCTTGAAGTTTGTCTGATTTTGGCTTTCAGTCACCAAATCATCGCCAATGGCCAATAATACTGCCATTAAAAAGTGACACCTCTGCAGCACCAGTCACATGCATTTTTTCTTTAATTAATCTTTAGATATGTAACTGTTCTATTTGGCAGAAAAAAAAAACATTTTAAGGCTAACAATGATCATGTACATTATATCAAGGACATCAACTAAATGCAGTGAGAATCTAACATTCAGAACGACTTTTGTGACAAAGACAGATATACTGGCACTTATTACTACGAACTGCAAATTCACTGCGTTGATGTAAATAAGAGCCTCTTTCAGAGGCTCTTTCTCATTTGAAGTTTCTTTCATATATTCAACCTTTATATTTGGCCCTTGGTGTCCTGTGATTCATCTTTAATCAAGAGCATCAGGACATTGAATTTCAGGCAGATACCAGAGGTGATTTCCCATCTTCGGCCTTTGTCACTTACAAATTGCTTATTTGGTTACAGCTTAGTTCTGAACATCTGGGAGAAGACAAAGATTAATTTGTGGTGCACACACAGCAAGAGGACACATGAAGCAGGTCTTGACATAGATCTTTGAAGAGACAAAGATCTTGCAGACTCTCTCTCTCACATATGGAGAGATGAAATTGTGACTGTAATATCCATACTTTGAAACAATAAATGACTAAACTCATCCAATGAGTCTGATGCATCACCCCAAGAGCATTGAACTTTTACCAATCCTGATGATTGTGGTGAAGAACTCTTATAAAACTCTCAGGTCCAGGGCTGACGATAGTTATCCGAGTGTGGGTTTTTGGCAAGCTATTCATTCACAAACATGATTAAATCCAGCCTGAAATATTCAATGAGAAGCTTCTGGAATGGGTGACTTTTTCCTTGATGATATTCATTTGGGTTAAGGTGGTTCATTAGGGATTGAATCTCTTGAAGAGCAGGATCTGAGGGCCTGATGAAGGTCCCATGAATTTTGCAAGGTAAAACCAGCTTACAGAAGTTCACAACCAAGTCTCTGCTATAAGACAAGGCAGACTCCTGTCAGACAAACTGTATTTGAGCTTGTTGTTTCAGAACTCATACCATAAACTTGTTTTTCTATTCCCCAGTGCTACAGTGTATCAGACACAGCATTAGCTTGAGCCACACCTGTTCCTGTTACAAGCTTAGGAACGGTGAGAATTTGATCAAGGCTTTACCAAGAGTCCAAAACTGGAAGACCATCAACTTTCTGGTAACCAATAAGGTCATCCAGCAGATTTCCATCCAAGTGTACAACCAGAGGAACAGGACTCAAAACGAATTCTTGATTGCACTGTCAGACACACCATGATGTCAGTTCTGCTCTGATTAATTCTGTATGACCTCTTTTTGGTTTTGAAGCAAAAGCATCCGGGAACAGGTTCATCACAGTCAGAATCTTCAGATTCAGATTAAGAGGATCTACAGCTACTTCTGGCTTAATTCTGACTTTCTGATGTTGCATTTACAATGTACTTCACCTTATCATCCTTTCCTTTCCCTTCTTTTCTATCAAAGACCTTATCAACACCAGCCATTGATCCTCATTGCACTTTTTCTCTTTGAGCAAGCAGGAATTCTCTGTTGTCAGAAGTCACTGATTTTAATAAGAGTCACTGCATCCATCTGTGAACTTTGGAAATACTAGATGAAATTGTCCTCTTTCGAAATTTTCTCTTGCTATCTTGGTTTTGCATTTTTCTTTAGGTTTTCCACTCTTCATAATTAAGTTTTTCAGCCTTCGTGATAACATCTAGACTGTATCTTGCAGATATTCTTGCTCTGTTCCAAACTGTTCCAAGCTGCTTCAATTTTCTTTACAATAGGAGTTGCTTCTTACCAGACAAGTTCCTCGCATTTAAGGTGACGGTAGAGAAAGCAACCAAAAACTTGCTGTTTCAAGTAACTTTGCACCACAAATATCACATTGTGTTGACAGCAAAACCATTTTCTTGTTTTGAGGTCCTTTTTGGCACAGAAACAGTGAATAACAGCCATCTGTGTGAGGTCTGTGACAGAGGGAAGTCGCTGACAATTTGATTCACCAATTGTGAGCTCACCGATGGTACTACTATGTCAAATCACTGCGCCACCATCAACTTCTTAGAAATATATTTCATCACAGTCAATATTAGTTTTGATTGTAGATACTCTGACACAGGAAGACAATAATATGTGACTAAAGTGCTTTGACTAAGGCATTGTATGATGGATAGAGATGTAAGGATAAACTGACACATTCTGGCTGTAAACGCCTAAATTGCTTCAAATAAGCAATTTTCAAGGCCGTTGAGCTATTATTATCGTTTTCATAGCTACATGGTTTTCAGGTTTGCAATTTGCTTCATTCCAAAACTATGATGTCAGAGATTAGTCGAATAATTTTGTTTATTACAAGCACAGATTTCAGGAAAACTCACAAAGTGCAGTGACACATGGATGATGTATGTTTCACTATGTACTGTAACTGAACCAAACAGACTACTGAACCTCAAAGGATAGTTGCAATTACTGACAAAAAAAAGCTGTTTGAAATTGTGATCACTGGTGTCTTGTGAAAAACAGCAATACATTTTGTTTGGGAAACAATTAGGTGCAACACTCAGCTTAGACATGCATTGTTTGTTGTGGTTGTACATAAATAGTAACATTGCCTGACAGTTTCAAATTCCTTTGTCATTAACTGTGATGTCAAACTCTGAACTGATATGTCACAGATTGAAGTTAAGGCCAATCACATTGACAGATACCTGATGATGTCACGGTTTAACTGCAAAACGAAGTTTTCAAAAAAACACATAGCTATGAAAACGATAATAATGTATTTTGATGAAACTTTACAGACCTCATTTTCTAGCCAATTGGAGGATTTTAGGGGGGTCAGACCATGAGATTTCAAAAGTTTATAGTATGTAGATTCGTGGTGTATATTCGTGTCTCGGGAATATACTGAGGTCTCGGGGAGTATACCGGGGATGTACTGCACCTACCCATGATATAACCTCATAGTATATGACACTCCCAGCAGGAAGGAAGAATCAGCCACTACTTTATCCTTCCTTACGTTTGGGCTATCTCAGAATCACTACCTACCTTTACCTACTTTGGATCTAATGAATTTTAGATCTTTCAGATTTTTACCTTACGTTTTATTAACTGTTTTTATAGTCTCTCATAATTCCAATGGAATGGTCTGTTTTTATTTAATATTTTACTATCGTTTACGCTTACAGAGTGAGACAAAATAAATAAATTAATTCATGGAGCTAATGGAGCACCCAGGCATTATTGACTTAATTATATTCAAATTCCTTTGAGGTATAAAAGTACAGCTCACTTATAAGATAGATATATAGATATATATGGTAAGTGCACCCCTCTAAGCCCAGTTCTGGGCGCTCTTGAGTCATGAGGGTTGATTGATGATATGAGAGAGAGAGCAGGAGTCCTCAACATGTTACACATTTACCCCATGTGAGGGATCTTTTACTTTCCCAGCATAGACACTGATACAAGGGGCTGCCAATTTAATGTGTCATCCGAACGACATCCAGCTAGGATTTTGCTCATAAAAGTACACTGAAAATTTCGGGTTCCCCACAAATGAAAACAAAACACAAATTGCTGAAAAGTAACAGATTTGTCAAAGACAAACAAACAGATAAGCATTCTCCATTTGTCAAAAGACTTCCTGGAAATCTCTTAATTAGCATTTATATAGTGTTGCAATGAGCTTTCTTCCTGACCAGCCGACCTGTGTTGTTTGTGGCAGTTAAATTTGATTGTCAGTTACCTTAAAATACAAAGCTTTTTCGACAATTGCCAGCAATATTGCCAGCGAGGCTTGAACTTGTCCAACTTGCAAGAAGACGTTTGACATGTACCAATCACTCACTGCCAATTCATGAAACGAGTTTCTCCGAGAAACAGAGATTCACAGTTGCAGTTAAAAGAAAGAACAGTTTTTAAATATATGCAAGAAGACAGTCGGCCTTACATTTGTGATTGTACAGGGTTTATTGGAATTATAAATAAAATATGTTTTATATGTTTCTTTTTAATTTCACATCTATATTCAAGGGTGCCAGAATGAGGGGAGAGACAACATGTGCATGTTTGAACTTAAAGACAAAACATTTTTAGGCCTTATTTTAGGCACACATTTGACCTTTTCATCAGACTGCTCCTGACATCACATTTCCTTCCCAGCAACCTTGTTTGCATCAATCTTGTCTGAAGCATACAGCCATTGAAGAGTAAAATTAATTTGTTAGATGAGAAAAGAAAGGACAACCCCTAAAAGTCTGGTAACATTTTAAATGGACGTCATGTTCAGTGTTCGAAACAAGGGTGGGTTAAGGAGGATTTCAGCCCCCAAAATGCTCCTTTGACCCCCTCAAATACGTTTTTCAGAAGGTCCCAGAGGGGGTCCTAAAATCCCCACCCCCAAATACTGAATGTGTATGGCGGAATAAGCATGAAGCAGCAAATAAAGCTGAACCAGCATGCAACCGCCTCTTGTGATTTATATACATCAGCAATAGATTTTTGAAAACTATTGTCTCAGATAAAACTAGGGCTAGGCTGGCGGCCTGCTGTTGACCTGCAGCCTCTTAGCTAAAAGGGTGTCAACCCTTTGGGTCTTGCAAAATTTTGAGAGACCCCCTCAAATAACAGGGTCTATTTTGACCACTGGTCATATTCGGGCAAAGTTCTAACAAATTTGGTCAGAAAGCTCCACTGATGCAAAATTTTAGACATTGTCTTCGCCTCTATCATCGCTTGCACGCCGGGTTCCATGTTTCATACACTTTGATGTTTACAGTCATAACTACCGTAAGTCTTCTGGATATGAAGCATGATCATTCCTCCATACTGTTAGTATTTGAAAATAACTGTGGTCAAAATTAATTTCTAGATTTTTCCGCCTTGGGTAAAACCCTATCTAGGTGTAATCCAGAATATAATAATTTTAATGGCATTCCCCCCATTTTGTCTGTAGGCCTATTTGAATTTTTTCATGAGAAAAGTTTACATTTAAATTGAACACAGAAGCATGAATCATTTTTCGTTAATGAAACATCCACCAGATTGTAGAATTTGCTCAAATGTCACAGCTGAGTACATCTATCCAACTCTCAAAATAGAGCAAATGCTGGAAAAGTAGAAATAATTAAGTTTATCCCTTAAAGTCATACATATGGGAAAATTCGAAATAGTGTTTCCAATGAGATCCAGAATTCTCGAGAAGTCTCGAGATTTTACTGATTCAGTATTTTATCGTCTTGCTGAGCGATTCCCGAGAATTGAAATGTTGATCATTGTGTGACCTGGTGTTCAGTGTTTAATGTTTATAACGGTTACAAAGCATTGAATTCTTGTTTTGTTTTGCTTGATATTCTTGTTATTGTATACTTGCTTTATTGTTCAACTAAAATATCTGTTGAAGATAAGGGACCGTTCAGAATTTATGACTGGGGGGGGTGGGAGTCTTGTCAGAACTTCCAGTCAAAAATTGATACCCCCCCTTGAGATTCATGTGGATTTTTAGTGCCCCACCCTTAGGTTTCATGTGGATTTTTAGTACCCCCCCCCCTTGGCATACAAAGAAATACACACATATAATGTCACAGATGTGCCACTTGGACGGTCACGGGCACAGATTCGCGGACTTTTGCGTGTTAAAAAGAGTGTATGCGTGTTTTATTACATATATGTTTAGTACCCCCTCGGCCAAAACTCCCACCCCCGCCCAGTCATAAATTCTGAACGGTCCCTAAATGCAAATGTCCAATGTTTAGGCTTTGTTTAGGTTCTCCACATTTCCAATTTAGAGTGTACATTATGTTGTGTGAATGGCAAACAAAGAGCAGCAAAGCAGCTGTCTGTGTTCTTTATCTTTGCTAATTTCCCCATTTATCACTCACCAGAGAAGGTTGTGTCTCAACGGTGTTAACTTGGCAGATGTGACAAGACCAGACTTCTTGTTAATGTTCCTTATGGTGTGTTGTGTTACTTGGTACCATATTTGCAAAGTAGCTTGTAATTTAGCTTTTCTATGGTCATGGAGTCAAAGTTCTATATATCTAAAATCACTTAGCCACCAAGCTAAAACAAGTGCGTCAGCCAATCTCTAAATTGCCAAACTCCAAATATCTCAAATAGTCAAAAAGACTTGATTTAGATATTGGCAAAGAAAATAACTACTACAGGAGGGTCCGAATAAAATCACAATATGCGATTACGTAATGATATTGTAGGCCCTGCCATGATATCGTAGGATATCCTGGCCCCTGCCCTGTGGCCAGTCCTGCGGCTGTTTGCTGAGTAAACATTGTAGAACAATGGGATTGTTTGTTTAGCTAATTACTCATTTGATCTTGTCTGGTGATACTGTAGAAATCGCTGCAGCCTGCCCTCTCCCTGTGTGAAAAGTAAATATTGACAGAACAATGCCATTGTTTACTTAGCCGATCGATCCTTTGATCTCGTCACGATCCTACATGGATCCATTCAATTTCTAGGAACAATAGTTGTTTGCTTTTCTCCAGTGCCAGGTGTCCGCCCAGTGGATGACAAGAAAAGTAAATATTGACTGAACAATGGGCTCGTTTATCTAATTAACCACTCCTTTTATCTCATTGACTGATCCATTCAATTTCTAGGAACAATTGCTGTTTGCTTTGCTTAATTGGTACGTGTCTTTTTTACAAAATCGAACACTCTTGGTACAATTGACAATAGGCTCTATTCAATTTCTGGGAACAAAAGGCACATACTTTGATGATTGCTCATCCATTTGAGGGAGAGTATATATATTGGAGGCCAAAATCTGAAGAGTTGTCATTCTCGATTTGCTGGGCATCCGGATCGCATCTACTCGTTTGTCTGACACCTCCAGTTCTCCCAATGGCTGACGCGCAACTCATTGTCAAGACCCAGGAGGCGGATTCATCCGTTAAACAGGTCTGTGACATTACTGTTCATCTCAGTGATAAAACCAAGGTTACTGCTCATCCTGGCGACAAGTGGAAGTCCGGTTACCTCACATTCAGCCGTACATCGCAAGTCAAGTCTGGTTGGCGTAATGTTCACGTCTCGAAGAAGTCGTCAGAAAAACTGGGACCGCAGCTGAGAAAATTCCTTGACGCTTTGCAGTTCAAAACCAGCCATCATCTGATGTTGACCAAGAAGCAGCATGTTCTCACGACTACTTTTGTTCGTGAAGGAAAAGAATCCCTGTACTATGTGAGTCTGCTACATCCTGTTAAGGACCTTGAAACTATTACTGAAGATGATGAGATGAACCATGGCAAGACCATCAACCTGAACGGAGAAGAATTCGACAAGTTCGCTATCGCCTATGACAAGTTGATGGATGTCGTCAACGCCAAGTCCTCTGCCAATGATGGGGACGAGTGCTCTAAATTCGAGGGTTTTCGTTGGACCCACAAGAGCACGGGCACTCGTTCGAGCAAGATATTTCTCAAACTGGAGGACTGTGAGAAAGACTCTAGTATACACTATTTCGAAGTCAATGGTTTCGAAGGTCAACCCATGGAATACGACTACCAAGTCCACTACGATTATCTCAAGGTTCCTGTCGACATGCCTAAGAAGCTCGAACTCATCGAACATTTGGCCTACGCTACTCTGATTCAAAACCTGAAGATCATGAATGTGGAAACCGAAGCTAATCCTCCTGACGAAAAATATGTCGATCTCCAAATCGAACAATTTGAACACTCTGCCTTTAAGGCTCTTGTCAGAAAAGTGCTGATGAAACTGAGTTATAAAAATGTGTATCTAGCTGGAGAACTTGTTGATCTCTTTATGTACATGGGTGGATTGGACAAAGTAAAGTCTTGTATTGTCAAACATTGTGTATCCCTTTCGGGGAAGAATTTCACTCGTTTGCTTGATCACTGCTTTGACGTTGTTTCCAGTGAAATGAAATAAAACCTCAGCGTATTGAAACGTACAAAATGGTTGTTTTTTCCTTTTTTATTTATCACTTTTTACCAAACGTAGAAAAAAAGAAAAGAGACTATTTATCTCCGAATTTCAAAAAATTTGTTCTCTTTATTTCGTCAGTATAATAATATAACATTACAGATGTATAACTTAGACTACAATATAAAATATACGACTTGTTAATTCCATAACCCCTTACACCCGTTTAGAAGTTGGACAAGGATGGGAAGGTGATTGGAAGGAGAAAAAAGGAGTCTTTTTTTAGTAACCGTAGGGTAAAGTGTCAAATGTCCCATTAACTAGCTGTCTCTTGTTGTAGGTCACTCTGAATCTTTTTAATTCGTTCCTGCTGAACAGCACAAACCTCTTTTTACACCGTCTGATCTTGTCATAGTGACCCTCGATGTATTCTTCTACTCCTTGTGGTAGAGGGTAGTCGTCTGGATTGGCCCAGAATAACACCAAACGACATATACTGTCAAAGTTCAGTTTTTTGCAATTTTCGTGATTTAAAGTCTGACCTTTGACTTTCACCACCTGCACTCCTTTTTTGGTGACATAAGCGTAGGACTTTGGTCCGCTGCTGACGAACTTTTCGATGTAGTCCCCATCGTCCAGTTCGTTTGTCCACTGACCGAGATGACATCCGAGGATGGGTTTGTACTGCCAGTCATCTCTATCATTGTATTCGTACACCACGCTGTCGGTATCAAAGTACAAAACTCGCTCTCCCAAACCCTTGAGGGTTTTGTAGAGCCTTCGTCGGGCATTTGAGGTAGTGAATGCTGCCACAAACACATTCACGTGAGACATTTCTGGTAGAAACCCTTCGGCGTATTGGTAAGTGAGCAGACACCTGTCGTCGGCAAAGACGTTCGCGTCCTTCATTCTCACGGAAGGGTCTGTTGTAATTTTGAACAATTCCGAGGCGCATGTCACCAGCTTGTGAATCCTATGGTCGTTATTTTCGCCAAATTTACCCCAGAAACTGTTCAACAGCAACTTGTTCGTAGCTCTCTTTCCAGAGTTGTACTCTATCTTACACTGGTCCAGTTCCACCCCTTCTGCCAGAGCGTATTCCCTACAGTATTCGGTCTTTTCTCCGTCAGTCATTTCTTGTCTCGGCCATCCGGAAGCTTCCTGTTTACCTTTCAAGAAAGTATTCACATACTCCGTGAAAAGTCCCCTACCCCCTACTTCCCTGTCATACTTTGCCTTTCTCTCAAAGTGGTACACCTCATAAATCTTCACAATTTGGTAGCCAGCTTCCAGGGCGTCTTCCAAATCTACAGTCGTGTAGGTCCCAAAGATGTCCCTCTTGTCATCGGGACACCTACACCTTTCTTTGCTGAGAGAATTGGCGCAAGTACGGCAAAGAGGGAACATGAGCTTTCCGTTGCACCGCAGTGGCAGGCAAGGATGATAGAGGCCCCTGGGTGGCCTGACCCTACATTGAACCAACCCGAAATATTGTGAAATGTCACATGACTCGGGTCTCATGATCACTTCCGGTATACCGCATGGGAAAACGTCGTTTTTCAAGACCATGGGGTACAGCGAACAGATGTCTATGTAGGCTATCTTTTTACTCTCAGTCGACTGACTGTACAGCTTCACAGCGTTTGTCCTACCGCCGAAGAAGGCATGGCGGGGATCGAGACGTGGTTGCAAATCCAACTCCTTGGCTAGTTGACTTATGCCCTCGTCTCTTTCCATCATCGCCT